>CM054818.1:13739276-14080005 GCA_028984105.1 Lavandula angustifolia | reverse complement strand
ACGGTGCATTTCGGCCGAAAAAAATAAAATAAAATCTCATCCATTAATTAACATAATCTAAAAAGCCTATAATTGTTCTTATTTCTCACTCTAAGGTGTGTTCTTATTTGAACCACCCCTATATATATATATATATATATATATATATATATATATAGGGTTAGAATTTTTATTAAAATGGATCTTCGAGTCAAATTGAGTCAAAGAATGAAATTGGATAACAAATTGAATGTTTTTAGCCTGATTACACACTTGCACACTAGTCCTAAATGACATCATTGGACGTAAAGGCCAAATAATATAGACGTGTAATTGCTATATAAAGAGTTCTCTCTTTAGGCTAAGACAAATTGATTATTTAGTCCCCAAAATATGGTGTTTTTGACCAATTTAATCCTTTATTTAATTTTTTTTAATTATTTGTCCCCAAATTATGAATTTTAGCCAATTTGGTCCTTCCGCTTAATTTTCCGTTAATTTACCGTTAACTTTTTTTTTTTAAATAAAATATAAAGGGTATATTTCTAATAATTTTACGTGGACGAAATTGGTCAAATTGTCGAACATTGAGGATCAATTTGGCCAACATCTATTTTTCCTTACCTAAGTCAAAATTGAATACTATAAGACATTAACCTCATTTTTTACCGTGATAATTTGCTTCTCCCTTTGTATCAAAATTTAAGCATGAACACAATTAAATAATACTTACCCAAAATTTAAGGCCAACCAAATCAAATTCCAAAAATTGAAAAAAAGTGAAGAAAGAAAATAGACCACCGCTCAAAACGGAACATGTCGCTTCAACACTTGCTTCCCAAGAACAATGGTAGCCCCTACGAGCACGCTCCGGAGGGCTCCCGCGCCGCCGACTCGGCCCCCGACGCCGCTCTTGAAAAGTGCTCCTGCTTCCACGCCCGCCACCACGCCGTTGGATCACATCATCCGTGTCTCACCGCGACCATGCCGCTCTCAAGCTCCGGCGTACATCGCCCGATCACGCCAGCACCGATTGCCGACTCGCGCCTGGCGTGGCCCGATCCGTTCAGATCCGATTGATTTTCGTCCGTAGTATCTGGCCGACTTCAATAATTTCTTTCACCGCGATACGGGGCTCCTTGGCGGCGCTCGGGTCAAGGGCGAGGTAGCCCATTCCGTGCAGTAGGGGAGATTCTCCCCTCAAGATCAAGGCTGCGCCATGGGATTGACGACCCTCCCCGGCAAAGAGGAACTCCTACTGTAGTCGGAGGTGGTATAGGTTTATTGCCGGGAGGTGAAAATCTTGGTAGGGATTGTAAAGTCTCATGGGCGATTTGAGGTGGTTTCGTGCCGCTGGCGCCGGCTGCGTGATTCGAGGAGCGAGGCGGTGAGTACGCCATGGAAGAGAAAAAGAGAGTTCCGTGCAGAGAAAACTCAGTCAAATTGATCCTCAATGTTCGACAATTTGGCCAATTTCGTCCTCGTAAAAATTATTCCGAAAATACCCTTTATATTTTATTTTAAAAAAAAGTTAACGGTAAACTAACTAAAATTAAACTAAGGACCAAATCGACAAAAAATTCATAATTTGGGGACCAAATAACTAAAAAAATTAAATAAGGGACTAAATTGGCCAAAATATCATACTTTGGGATTAAATAATTCAATTTGACTTTTTAGTTAATGTATAGTACTCCTCTCCGTCCCAAAATTCTGGCCCGCTATTCCATTTTGGGTTGTCCCAAAATTCCTTTGTCCACTTTTCTTTTTTAAGAAATTATTACACACAATTTTTTGGGACCCACAACTTTATATCAATCTACACATAATTAACAACTCTCCTTAAAAATCGCAAAAAGAAATTCGACAAGCACTTTGATCTTATGAAAGAATAATATAGCACTACTATAAAATGACATCATTGGACGTAAAGGCCAAATAATTGATTGCTCCAAGACTCATAGCTTTTATCTTGCGGTGGGCCAAACTACTTCCATTTCCAAGGCCTCAGCTGTCACCTCCAGCACCCACCCCCGCATCAGTTGTGTTTTGTTTCCTTCAAAATAAACCCTCACAATTCCACATTTATTACCTTCATAGTCAAAGTGCTTGCAGAATCTGCTCAATTCGATTCGATTTTAGCGTATTTTAATAATCAATTAAATATATAGTAAATGGCTCAATTTGATTCAGTCCGATATATTTTTAAGAGGAATATCTAACCGAACCGAATCGCTTATAAATGGCTTTTGGTTCGATTCGGTTGCCTATCCGCTCACCTTTTAATTTTTTTATTTATTTTTTAAATCTTAAATAACGCAAGTAATAATTATAGGCAGGATGTCACTTGCTCCGAACTCATAAGATATAATTGTTACTCCTTTCTCTTCCTTTATATAGATTAGAATTGCATCATAACTTAAATTTAATATTTAATCCAACGATATTTTTATATAAGTAAAAATAAATATTATTATAAAAAAAATTAAAAAATGGGATATCGATTCAGCTTCGGCTCAACTATTCAAAATTCTTTAAAACCACGAACCAACCGAATGAGAAGGGTTCCTAAAAAAATAAATCGAACCAAACCATGCGTCAACCAAATCGAACCATATTTTTCGATTTGATTCGATTCGGTCCGATCGATTTCACGATTCGAAGCGAAACCACTTACACCCCCTATTCAGAGCCTTCCTTTTTCACCGCGATCAAATCAGAAATTAACCGCCTCCCAGAGTCGTACATCATCATTTAAGTTCTTTTGGAAAATTGAGCTGTCTACAGATCGCATGCGCTGAATTTTAATCGTAGATCTCGCTCTAATACTTTTCATCGGAGTCGGAATGACTCTGATTGTTGTATGATTTTGCTCGGGGATTCCATTTTCGCCCCCTGAATAAAGTGGAAATTGGAAGAATTGGAAGGTGAGGATTAAGGTTTCATTTTTTAATTGCGGGTTTATGATGCAAGCATACTTCCTCTTTCTTCGCTGTCATGTTGATTTGTTAAATTAGGATTTTGTTTGTCAAGCTATTGACTTTCTTAGTTACTTAGGTTTGGTGCTGAATGTTGGCCACTCTTCGAAGTGTGTTGTTTTTACCTTTCAATTTGTTTAATTGGTTCGTTTTCCTATTTTGTATCAGGTGGAGCTTAGTTTTGCAATCAGCGGAATGTTACTTTTTCTGTTTCTTTTTAAATTTAATTGACAAAGATTTTTGTGTTCGACTTTTGTGATGGTTAGAATGGGGTCTCTATCATTTTTCTTTGCTGCTTGCTGCGTTCTTAACATTTAGGGTTTTGCTCCTAGTGATCGGAGTTTGTACATGCAATCTGATTAGTGTTGATGTGCTTACTTTTCTTGCAGCTAACATTGGCTCCAGCCTGCTGTTGAATAAATGTTATTTCAAGTAGAAGAAATGGATTATGCGCCTGTTGACTATGAGATGGGGGAAGTAGAAGAAGATATATATTTTGCTGGTCGAGTAATGGGAGATACAGAACTGAGGATGAAGATGATGATGAACACAATCATTTGGTTAGTTCAATTGTTATCACGGATTTTTGTTACAAACTCACTGATATCACTATACTTTTTACTATATATTTCCATTGTTTTAGCATGTTGGTTTTGTTATTGTTGGCAATATAACTTGAATGTGCGATTAGGACAATAAGATTACTGATACATCAGCTGCTGAGGCACGAAGAGGGAAGGATATCCAAGGAATTCCATGGGATAGACTAAGCATATCTAGGGAGAAGTATAGACAGACTAGACTAGAACAGTACAAGAATTATGAGAATGTACTACATTCTGGAGAGGAATCAGAAAAGGTATTTTTAATCTGAACGATGCATAAAATTGAATTGTTGATTCTAATCGCCGCATATGTTATGTTATTGGATTTGTTAGGAATGCAAATTAACAAGGAAAGGTGGATCGTATTATGAGTTCTGGCAGAACACCAGATCGGTGAAATCAACCATTCTTCATTTTCAGGTAATGGGATCTGTTTTGCTTGATACCTGTTTTTCCTTCTCGGATGGCTTTAAGTTGAAATTTCTAGGTTTAATGAGTTTGAGAATTTATGTTGTCAATGGCGGTTCATAATTCTGCCACTCCTTGGGAGAAATGCATTCTAAGATTACACTGCAGTTGGATTGTTCAATTCTGCGGGCAGATAATGGTGTTTCTTCATACAGCATAAATCTAGACTAAACGGAAGAATTGACTTTCCTTGGCATGCATATTGAATTATTCAAACTGAGATTTGCTATGCCCGGAGTTTCCTGTGCTTTATTGTCCTCCTCCTTTGGGACACTTCCATTTCTTTTATATCATTGTGTAGATTTTGCAATTAAGATTCTTTAAGGTGCATGAAAACATGTCATGCATTACCATGGGAGGTTATCTCAATGCATGTTGAGCATCTGTATTGGTTATTTTTAATTCATTTCTCCGAGTTTCTTTCCATAACTATGATTGCAGTTGAGGAACCTGGTTTGGTCAACATCAAAGCATGATGTTTACCTCATGTCGCATTACTCAATTATTCATTGGTCTTCATTAAGTTCTAAAAAAGACTGAAGTTCTTAATGTCTCTGGACACGTGGCTCCATCAGAGGTGCCTCTCCTATGTGGTCATATGTTGAGTATCATTTGTGTACAATTTTGCTGACTGGTATATATCTCTTTACAGAAACACCCTGGAAATCTCTTAGAAGGATTTAATCAAATTCAAGTGAGTACTCTGGCTGTCCGTGACAATTTGTTGATTGCTGGGGATTCCAGGGGGAGCTTATTTGCAAGGTAATTCTCTCTCTGATGAAATCCTTATCTCTTTTAGATTCAATTTTCAAATCAAATTATGTTGCTCCCAATTGAAACTTGCTGGTCTATAGATTACAAGGTTCTGTCAAATTGTAAAAATATGTCTTGTTTTGCTCTCTCTCGTTTTCATTGATTCTTTCCGCTTTTATGCTTTGCTCGACTTACAGATCGCATTGACTGAGACGTTAGAATACTGTGTAAATGATACATGCATATATCCATGTTTGTAATTTCCTTGTCTCTTGATCATTGAGTGATGTTACTTTCTGATGCAGTATCTAGATCGACTCTGGTGTTAGCTTTTGCACTAGGACAACTTATGATGATAATGCTATCACAAATGCAATCGACATATATGATGGTCCTAGGTAAGCTTATTATTCAGCAGTATTGATCCATATTCTGGAACTAATTGGGTTAAACCTCTATCAGTGGTGCTGTTCATTTCACAGCTTCAAATAATGATTGTGGTGTACGGGATTTTGATATGGAGAGATTTCAGCTTGTTAAACATTTCGCTTACCCATGGCCTATAAATGTAAGTGTCATAACATTTAAATTTGCTAGAGCTTGATAGAATTTGTGATACGTGTACTGGATAATGATGAAGGAATCAATAATTAGGAATGTTTACATCTGGTTAGACCTTTCCAGACATTCATTTTGGCAATAAAAAATATGGTCGCTTTTGTAATAGTGTCGAATCTGGAAAATGGAGTTGAACTATCTAGGCCACCGTTTGGTTATATTGCTACAACGCAATTGGCATATGGTTCCTTAAATAACTCGAAACTCCAGAAATTTCGTGAGTTGAATTTTTGAAAAGTTGGTTCACTTTTTTATTTAAATGTTTATTCACTAGTGGCTGCAGCATAGACTTTAGAGATTGTAGGGTTGCTTCCCCAGGTCAAAATGCAACTGCTGCACATATGCTGGTGTTTGAGCTCACACTAATTATGTGTTTGTTTGGTGTATTGCTTTAGTTTGATTTGTCGTTTAACCCATGTACAATAACTTATGAAGTTGCTCCCTCGGAAATATTCTAGGAGTCTTTAGCATGTATAATGTGAGTCTTTGCCTGTGTCCTGATTAACTTTCAAGATGGTGTAGTGATGGGTCTCACGTATCAAATGCTGTATAATGCATCCGCCCGTGCATATTCCCTTTGCCTAAGTGAGCATGTTTCTCCGGTAAATGCATAAAGATGACTCACTTTTTTCTTTACAGCATACTTCTGAGTCCAGATAGCAAGGTTATTGCGATTGTCGGGGACAATCCTGTTGGTATGCTCGTTGATTCACAAACTGGGAAGGTAGCATATTTCTTTCTTTTTTTTTTTTTGTCCGAGCATCAGTTTTTGTTTGTTACAGACAAATGCAGAACTGTTTTACAAATGCAGAACCGTTTTATTGGCTGATGGATAACATACCATTTTTCTTTGTAGACTGTCGCACTCTCTTCAGGGACATTTGGATTTCTCGCTTTGCTTCTGCTTGGCATCCAAATGGTTACATCTTTGCAACAGGGAACCAGGATAAGACTTGCCGAGTATGGGATGCTCTAAACCTCTCAAAGTCAGTTGCTGTACTCAAAGGAAATCTGGGTGCCATTCGATCTATTCGCTTTTCATCTGATGGCCAATTTATGGCAATGGCAGAACCAGCCGACTTTTGTTCATGTGTATGATGTGAAAAATGGTTTTGAAAAAGAGCAAGAGATCGACTTTTTGGTGAGATATCTGGAGTCTCTTTCAGCCCCGATACTGAATCTCTATTCATCGGTGTGTGGGATCGCACTTACGGTAGCCTCCTCCAGTACATCCGAAGTAGAAATCATTCATATATCGACTCCCTGATATGAATTCTTTAGTTCATTTTGGGAGTTTATGCATCGATTGTTATGGGTTGCTTATTCGTGGAGGAGGTCTGAAAGATGGCTCACCGTGTGCTGTTGTGTCATCAAATAATACCAACTGGTGGCAGAGCAGTAAATATATGATGCCTTAAATCCACTGCGACGCTGCCCGAGTGGAATTATTAACGTGCTCAAGACTTATTATCTTGCGGATGAAATTTCACTTGGTGATGTGTATATGAGTATATTGAGTTTGTAAGATTTAACTTTTTCTCTTTATTTCTGGAGTTAAAGAGATGACTGCCTGCAATTAGTCTCCATAAAGAGATGTGTATAATTAATTACCTTGCGTGAGAGTGAAGTGTCAATAAAAGGGTGTCTTTGATTTGGTAGGAAAATTGAAAAATTTTATCAAATTTGGTTACATGTTGTTGGTCCCGGCGTGGGCTAAATATACCCTCAATACAAATTATTTTTTCAAACGCGAAAGTCGCCTTAGCCAGCTTGCTACCGAACCGAGTCAAATAGTCATATATGCTTTCGATCGCGTGGCAAAGATTTCTTCTATCGAGTTCAACGCCTTCATCGATTTCAGTCGCCGAACGCCGCTCGCACGAGTTGTAAAGGTGGAAAGGTAGGCCTTATTAAACGCCTCTTGCTTGGAAAATCCGCTTTATGCCAGTTTGATGAAATACGCTTTAATGCAATATGACGCTAAGGAAAGCAAGAAATCAAAACAACAGTATTCTTAAAGTGGTTCGGACACACCGGGTCCTACGCCCATCACTCCCGACCAAAGCATGATGCTTGTTATATTTATATCGAGCAAGTATCGTTGATCCGTTCCAAGACGTATACAAACTTGATGCTTATACCGAGCAAGTTCTCGCGCGATCTCGTTCACATGATAGATTCTCTACTTATAAATAGTAATGATTTTTACAAGCGGTTTCAAACTTAAAGAGCCTGGAGGCTCGCAACTATGGGGAAGTTCTTACAATAAGAACGTTTCACAAGAATGTCAACTCCCTCGAGGTTTCTAAGCTATGAATATTATAATGTAGCTTCGCTTAGATAAGAGAATTGAAACAAATATTCTCTGTAGAGAAGAACTAAAAGAAATCTAATCTACGCACCAAGTTCTTCTCAGGTATGCAATAAGTTTGCTAGAGATTGTCGTGTTGAAAGTTTTCGTTCCCGGTTGTCTTTCTCGCATGAAGACTCTCCCTCAATATATAGTCGTCGACAAGTGAATAGATCTATATAGTCGCCGATTGTGAATAGATCCTGGCCGTCATATGGACTTCTCCTCTAGCCACGTGTCAAAACGACAAGGAAAATGACTCCTTCAAATTTGAACGTTGACGAGTAGGCGCTTTGTAGAGATACACTCTTTTTCGCCTTTGAGCATTCAAAGGCATGGGCACGAATTCCCGTGCAGATTCGGGCCGGTGGCGGCACGACTAACCGACTTCTTCGATCCCGAGTCCATCACCGAGTGCAAGGTCTTCTATCAACCTCGTAGCTTACCGAACTCTAAACCATCGAGTTCCTAATATGCCGAACTCAAGCTAAGCTATTACAAAATCGAAGGTTCATCATATGCTGTGGTGTTTTGAAATCTTCAAATCTATAAATACGTCTCTCAATCTTCATCCCAACAATTTCCACCTATTTGATGATGCCAAAACCTTTACATCTTCTATCAAAGAAACATGTTAAGGTTAAGAGCTACCGCTACAGTGAGTAAAGATCTATTACAAGTGAATGCCGTTAAGAGCTACCGCTGCGTAGTAAAGATCTATTACTAGGAATGCTCCACTTACATATCAAAGTTCGACTAAATAATGAAAAGAAAGATTCAAAGCAATCACAAGTAAGAAGATATTAGAGCTAACTTATGCTATTAAGCAAACAGTACGTATATATCAAATTAACACGCTTATAGTCTCATCAATGTATCGTAACTTGTCAACTTAAAAACCATCGACACGGTTATAACATCCTCGAGGATATCGTAGATTCTACTAAAAGGTATCGGAGCTAAATAACAAGTTCACAATATTCAAGAGATATCGTGGCCTATACAACTAAAGATAATCGTGAGCTCATAATGGATCATACTCTTAGTAGCTAATCATCTAATCAACACTTAATTCAAAAATACTTTCCAGCTTTCTAACAATATCCGAAAGACAAATATCCCTATAAGGTAAGTTCCCCCGAGAAACAATTTCCCCTATATTCATATATAAGAGCCCTTCCCCCTAAATACAAGCATGATATCGTAGAAGATCATAGCAAAAACAAGTAAGCAACAGAAAAATTTTAAGTGCCGATAAGCATATAAATCACATAGGTCGATAATGTGAGTGTGATATCTTATCACTAAAGTGATCGCAGTGTTGAAAGTAAAAGCAAAGAACCGTAAAGACAATGAGTAGTTGTCAAGCTCAAAGTGATGTACGCCATAAATGCGATAAGAGTTTACAATACAATACATACTATCACTAGAAACTAGACTAGGAGAAAGAGAGGTCAGCCGGCTTCTTCTGAATTGTTGCATGCGAGCATGGAAGTCGCAGCAGACTTCTTTCTCCGAAAGTTCAAGGCGATAACCTCAATATACTCGCTTCCTCAGTGGCCTTAATCTCCATTAAGTCTTCAGTCATCTTTGTTCAAAGCTTTGTTTGTGTTGGTCCCGAGTGTACTGGCAGTGTAGAGGGGGGGTGAATACACCTGAATCCGATTTTCTAAACTTCGAACACGAATAAATTCCCTGTTCAGAAAGTGCCGTGATCGAAATAATTCAAGACAGAACCAAATAGTCGCTCAATCATGGGGTGGAAAAGAGTCTCGACTTCTACCGAGATCCGCTAGCCGATCGAGTCGAATTCCGTATCAAACAGTAGAGTTCGCCGGCAAAGCGAAAGGTGTAGGCCCTAATCGCTGAGTGGGAAACCGCTTTTATGCAAGTCTCAATTTAGCAATAGTGTAGACAAGATGATTACGCGAGACAGCTTGTATGATTTTTAAAGAAGATTTTCGATGAACAAAGAAAATCAATGCAACAAGAATCGTAAAGCAATAACAAGACACAAGATTTTTAAAGTGGTTCTGATATCAATCGATCCTACGTCCACCGTCCCGAAAGTTCAGTGAGGCTATTTATTATACTCGAGTTAGTCTCGCCGCCGCAGTAGGACAGAGCCGCGGCTCGGGGATTATACTCAAGCAAGTCCCGCTTATAAAGGCATCAAACTAAAGTATTTGACAAACTTCTCCAACTATGAAGGAGTCCTTTTTACAATAAGGGATTGGGTTCAAATATGAACTCCTTCGTCTAAGCTATAAGTATATTCTTGGCCGAGCTTAGGGTTGAGGGATAGGGAATGAGAATGTAGCTTTCTAGATCGACGAACAAATGGGGGAAGCCTTTAGGTGTCGTGTATCGGCCGATTCGGATACTAGAGGCTCTTCTAACGCTTTAGCTTGGTTCCCTATGAGTCGAGAAGGTAGTCTTTCACGGAGATAGATCTTCAAGTTCTTGCGAAGACTTAGGGTTTTCTGGGTTCTAGCTCGTTTCAATGCTTGTGTATGCTTTCGCCGCTTTAGCTTATGCGCATTTTCTCTTCTTGAAATGTCCCTCTATTTATAGAGCATAGATTGGAAAAGATCCGTTGAGACGATCTTCTTCTTCTCTCTCTCTTTGGTAGCAAACGCTTTTTCAAGTAGGTAACAAATGCTGCTTCCCACCTTTTTTGGTAGAGGGTTGACCGCAGCCTTTAGCAGTGAGAAGACACGTGTGTTCTTTGTCATTCGCTGAGGCGGATAGAGTGGTTGAGACAAGACATGCACTTCAAGGCAAACTGAGCCGACTTCTCTTCCTCGTATGCTGACAATGCTGATTGTTTTTCAAAAGTATCTGACGCTCGAAGATCGTCTACCATGCCGAGTCCGATCCCGTATTCCAAGAGGTAGATAGCCGAGCAAAGCTCACCAAGATCAGCCTGAGTTCGTGAACCGCTTCCCGCCGAAGTTCGGCCCTATCGACTCTTTCAAGATACTACTCCTCGCCGAGTCCAAGATACCGAGTTTTCTACTGCAAGGCGCATAATCTACGTAGCGCCTTGAACAGAGCAGAGTGCCTACCGAGTCCAAACCTCGTGAGACAAAAAAAATAACGATTACAATGGAATGGTTCACCAATCGATAGGCTTTTGGGATCTTCAAATCTTCTCAACATTCGTAGCACTAGGCCGCGAGCCTGGTTCAAGATAGAAGATAGAATCATTTCCCACCAAGTAAGACTACGCCGAGGATAGAATCATCAACCAACAATTTCCCCTATTTGATGATGCCAAAACCTATCATATATGCTAACACTAAATAGAAACAGAGCTCCTTACAATATTACAGTAGGATCAATGAGTTGTTCCAAAGCAGCCAGCTCTAGATTATCGAGAAAAACAGGGCAAAACACAATTTCCCCCATTATATAGAAACTGGGACTCAGCGTACCCAACAAAGTAATAAACCGACAAGAAAGTAAATAGAGTGAGTGTGTGAGCCGGGCCATCACTTCAAGCGATTCTCAGTGTTAAAGCATAATACAAACACGGCCGAATAGACAACAAGTGGTTGTCGAGCCAAAATCGATTTGTATATGCGAAAGTTATTCGGGACAAGCATAATTACAAATCTTGCTAAGCTAGGAAGATCGAACTAAGCCTAGGAGCCCTTAAACTCGCTTGATCCCGTCCATGAATCCTTGAGATTGCGTCTCGGCAGCCGGGCACTCCATACATTCTGTATGTGTTCTTCCTCGCTTCAAGTATGCAGAAGCAAAGTCTCCGCCGGCTCATCTTCGTCCGCCTTCTCTTCGATGCAAAGATACTTCACTTCACCTTCTATTACCCCAAAGTGGATTGAGTCATCATTTCTTCTAGGTGGAGGTATGATTCTGGGGCCCTAACACCGACTTCTATACCTTCGCATACGGCTTTATGCAAGTATGTGTATGGATCGTGTTCACTTATCATCATCCATTCTCGTAGGCATCACCTTAGTCATGTCAGCCGTAACCTCCGTAAATAATTGCGCTGATGAACTCTATCTTTGCCGACTCCCATTTCTCGAGTAAATCGAGCGTGTATCCAATTGTCTCGCTTTTGGCCATTCTGTGCGATTTCGTATCAGCCGGCTTCCTCGAACCTTCAGATCGATAAGGAATATCAGCCTTTGAAGGTACCTCACCCTAGCCTCTTCCTCGCTTCTTTTTCTCGTTTCTAGCTGTCCGCCTCCTGCATTCTCGTCTCTCGGTAGCCCGAATTTGTCTAAACTCTCTTCGCTCGTATATGTTTCTCGTTCATTTGGTCGAATATGGCCTCAATTTCATCATCTTGGGCTTCAGCCAAGCTTTCGAGGAATGTCTTTCGTATTCCAGCAGGGTACTTGATTTTTCTTTTCGACGCACCCCCGCTCTCGCTGCTTTGCCGCTTTTGCTCCTTCTCCTTCTCCCTATCTTCTTCATCCTCGATAATTAGTTTCCTTGGAGGTATCCTAGCAGCTTTCTTCCTCCTCGAGCCGGAGATTTTGTCTTTCCTCGACAGCCTTAGATTTTGATTTATTAGCAGCTTCCTCAGCTTTCAAAGAATCTCCCTTGCCAGCCTTCTCATCACCGCAATTTGAGCCTCCTCTCACCTAAATGTATCTCTTTGTTTTCTTGGCCGGAGGGGTTGGGAGAATCAAGACTTTCTTACCTTTTCCCTCAACGTGGGAGGGAGAGGAGCCTCTTCCTCTTCTCGATTCTTCCCGCCAAGTACTCTCCCCGCAACCTCCTTGATAAAATCACTGGAGTCCGGGGTCGCATGAGTAGCCCGGGTTCCCGAGCCACTCGGGGCCGCCTCTCGCCTGTGCTCGCAGCCCAAGACACCCCCGGGCTCTTACTCCTCTCGTCCCGAGTCCGAGTCCCGCTTATCTCAGGCACAGACTTGGTCTTTTTTCGCATCTCGCTAAGCCGTCCCCTTAAGTACTTGGGCGTAGTTTTGGTAGGGGTCGGCTTCTCAAGACTCTTCTCTTTTCCTTCCGTACTCTTCTCTTTCCTTCCCCTTTGGCATCATCAATTACACTGGGTAGGGACGAGTACCTTCTTTTCTGGGCGCAGGTAGATGGGCTGACAGGGCCGCCTGTCACCGTCATGGATCTTTGTCGCCGCTAAGTGCACTCATTCTCTCATTAGTCGGGCTCTCCGAGTATTGCTTATGGGAGAGGTCACCGCCGCCTTGAATTCCGTCGCCTCGTAAATCTTATCCTCCATGACCAGCTGAATGTTGTCAAGTCGGATCTTCGTCGGCCCGGGCTTGTTCAAAGGAAGGACTCAGTATGAGTGGATATTAAAACCTGGAATGCTTCGAGAAGTTTGGCTTGTCCTTCCCGAATAATTTCCGAGCTGATCATCAAACCGCTTCGCCGCTTAGCCAAAGCTTTGATATAATTTCGTAGGACAACAGGGGCGGCTGATTTAGATAATCGATGTTTTCGCCCGTAGCTCATCGGTGTGGCTAGCGCACCGTTTCCACACCTTGTGGACGGCCTTCGCAAGAGCTCGATTCTCGGGATTCCCCGAGCGGTGAGAGCTTTTGCTACACGGATCGAGATCTCTCGAAGTCGAGGCGGGCGCCGCTTCGTAAGTCGACCTCAGCGAAGAGCCGAGCGGCTCGCCGAGGACGAAGCACCACCCGTGGACTTCGCAGTCCAAGGATACGGAGCGGAGGTTGAGCTTGTTCAAGAAGCATGTGTATCCTTGTCCCGGGATTTTCCTCATCGCTTTCCAGTGGCTCGACCGGGTGGATCTCTGACCATCGTGGTTCCGATCCATCCGAGTGCCGAGCCGTAGCTAGCCGCCCGTCATGTATCATGCGCATAGCAAACCTCAGTTCTCCATGGTGCCGAGGTCAGCAGGCTCGTAGTAGCCTATTTGCTCCCTCAACTTCAATTCTTCTTCATGAAGCCGCCGGGAGGAGTAGTGGAGTATTAGACGCCGTAGTCGGGGGCCACCCCAAAATCGCAAAGAACATGTGGAGCCTTGCTGATTTTGCAATGAGCAACATATCGTAGTAGTCGCTGAAGCTCTGAATCTCGTTGGAAGAATTTCACGGATGCTCGGATATGATCACCGAAGCTTCCATCCCACTTGTCTCTTTCTTCGTATGTCGTCTCTGACTCCAAGTCTAGGGGAGACGCCCCGAGTCTCAAGCAGAGGCGCACCGCCGAGTGGTGGAACCGAGGGGGGCCACAAGACGCCGAATCTCCTCGCTATGTGCTTCAAGCAGCTTCCCTTGTTCCACTTCTACGGATCCTCAGCTGGAGACGGCCTTCTCTCCACCGATCGAGTCTTCTCGGATGATTCGACTTCGTCTATCGCCCGCCGAGGCCGAATAGGTTGCCAGAGTAGCTCGAGCAGCCAGGAACTTCAGGAGAAACCTCAAGTTCGCAGGGCACGTCCGGAATGACTTTCCTCGCTCTTAGCTGGTGCCTTTGGAGTTTTTGCTGGAGGTGTTCTCTTCTTCGAGGGTGTAGCCGCCGAGGCTTGGTCTGCCGAAGTTACTGCTGAGGGACTCGACCCGATCTGTCAAGAGCAAGCCAGCCTTGTTGTGGAATCTCGACCTTCTTCACATTAAAATACTCCTTGTCACCGTAGGTGATTGGTTCGTGATCCGCGGACTCCTCTATCATTACTGGACACCTTCTCACCATAAAGAAGCTTCCTTTCGCACTCGCCGGCAAGAGGCCTTGTCAACTTTCGCGCCCGAGCCATGAATTCACTTGATAAAGAACTCCGTCCAATTACTGGCTCTATCATATACGGCCATCATGAGCCGGATCTCGAGCCTCGATACTTGATCGAATGAGCCCGCTTTGGCCGGGCGTCAGGTCGCGTCACAATATAAGCCAAAGCTCTGTATCGAGGCAAAGCATGTTGTTTTTAGGAAAAGCAGCCTGGGGGTCGTGGGCTTTCCACGTAGTATTGTCAAATAGTCATCTACAAGATCATCCTTGTACCCTTCACAAGCATCGCTCCTTCCGTATGCGCTATCAAAACTTCTCTTTAGTGCCTCCTCGAGTGATATTTGCTTCGTAATGGGAAAAAGCATCCTTGATCTCGCGAACCGCGAATCTTCCGATTATATCCCCGCCTACCGAGTCGAATTAAGATAGACTTCGCCACCGCCTCGGGGAGGAAGTATGCCGGCTTCCTTGAAAGAAAACTTTCAAGCCCCGACTCTCCGAGAGCCGAGAAGATCTCGTCCATATAATCAAGATCATAAGGGCGTGAACCCATGGTCGGGCTCGAACCAAACACGATCCTTGTCCAGTGATTTCTCGCATGTTAACCGGAGCGCATTAACCGAAATATTTTTAATTGCCATTGTACCGAAAGAGAGATTCTCAAAGGATACGCAAGAGGGGATTGCAAGGAATGATCTCTTGAATTTTCTGATGCAGAGGATTTTAAGTGCGTAATGGCGGTTTCTAAAGATATGATCGAAAATATATATCTAACATGAAGGTGAACGGTTTTCGATCAAAGGCAGTAGTTTAAACTTGCTTTATGAGACGGACGGCCAAGATTAAAAGATATATGAAGTAATGATCACATATGCCGCCTAAGTCAAAGCAAGTTGTAAATACGCCTAAGTAGTAACTATGAGATGACACGCATTAAATGCGTGCGTAGTTCAAAGAAACTTGTGTACGGAATGTCGTGCATTAAATATAGGCCGTTAATAATAAATGACAAACTTAGGATATTTAATAGCATGCTGAATCTTCATCATAAATGCATTAAGCTTTTATTCGCTACTACCGAGTAGAGATACGCAAACCCGCCACCGAACATAGTAGTCACCGATACCTCTTGTAGATAGTTTTCTCGTCTCTACGTACTGAATTTACTCAAGCATCGAGAGTGATCATTCCCCTCATCGAATGATCCTCTCCCCGAACCTTCTTACCGACCGGGGTCGTAGGGTCCAGCAAGCAGACCTAGCTCTACCGAAAGTTCTTTGAACCGATTCACCTAGCAGGTTTGGTCGTAATATCACCCCTTTGTTTGTCAAGCATGGATCTTTTTCCATTCTCGATATCCTTCTTTTTCGACATGGTCGCGAATGAAGTGATGCCTAATGTCCACGTGTTTGCATCTCGTGTGTAGTACAGGTTCGAGTGATTGCAATAGCACCGGTACCGGCCGCACATCGGTACTTTATTCCGAATGACGCCATAGCTCTTAGCCGCCGTCCTTAGCCAAAGGATTTGGGCGCAACAACTTCCGGCAGCCTATGTATTCAGCCTTCCGTAGTTGACGTGGCTACCGAGTGCCGCTTCTTTGAAAACCATGAGATCAACTTATCCGCCTAGAACCGACAAGTTCCCCGAAGTTGATTTTCTGGCAATTCTACATCCCGCATAGTCGCATCGTAGTAACCAGCTAGTTCAATATTATCATCAGCCGGATACCATAAACCCATGTCGTGTGCCCCTAAGGTAGCGGGAGAATCTTCTTTGCCGAGTCCATGTGGCTCGCTTAGGATTCGCCCCGAAATCGAGCGCGCACACCTACAACATAAGTTATGTCGACGAGTAGTCCGTTAGATATAATAAGGAACCAATTATCGCACGAAATTCAGCTTTGGTCTATCGATACTCCCTCTTTATCAAGATCGATTTTCATATTCGTGTTCATCGGGATCTTGATAGGTTTGCCTGATGTACAACCGAATCTTTTGATGAGGTCTCGAGTGTATTTTCCTTGGTTAATGAACATTCCCTTTTCGAATTTGCTTGACTTGAAAGCCGAGGAAATAGTTCATTTCACCCATCATCGACATCTCGAACTTGTCCTTCATCATTTTCTCAAACCGCCGACACATACGACGACGTTCTTTGATCCGAAGATAATGTCGCCTACATAGATCTCGCACGAGTAATAAGTCGTCTTCCGCCGAATGCCGAACAACGTGCGATCTACCTGCGTGCTTTCGAAAACCTTCCAAGAAGAAACTCGACAGTGGTATCGCATTCAGCCCCGGGTGCTTGTTTTAACCCATATGGAGCCTTTCTCGAATCAGAACTCGATGTCCCCTCGGAAAGCCGAGCGGTTGTTCTACATAGACTTCTTCTTTTCAAGACGCTTGCTCAGAACGCAGACTTCACATCCATTTGATAGACTCCCAATCTTTGATGTGTTGCGTAGGCTAGGAATAGTCTCGACTGCCTTCCACCTCGCAAACCGGAGCGAATGTCTCATCGAAATCTATTCCTCGCTGACAAGAGCCTTTAGCCACGAGCCTTGCTTTGTTCCTCATACGCGTGACGTTGTTTTCATCTCGCTTGTTCTTGAAGACCCATTTTGTTCCAATGACGTGTTGATGCCGGGGTCTCGTTAACAAGCTCCCAAACTTCGCTTTCTCGTGAACCGATTCAGCCCCCCCGCATAGCTATTATCCAGCCAAGATCTTTAAGCGCATCCTCAATCGTCTCGAGGCTCTTCGCAGACAAGAAGTGTGAATATAATGCGCTTTCTCCTCGACAGTAACCGGATCTTGTCTTGACTTTTGCTAAAGGATCTCCAATGATTAGATCAGAGTGTGAGCATCTAGCCACGATCTACGATGGTTCAGCCTTCATCCGAAATTTGATCAACACGGATAGTAGGTGAGTTAGGAATTTCAACTGTACTATTCCCGAGATTGAAGCAATTCAAGAATGAGAGTGTGATCTACCGAAGTTTCTGTGTTCGGGGCATTCACCAGAACATTAATAGATGTTCCCCCGAGTTGTTACTTCGCAGTGGTCTCAGCCACCCAAGCGGTTTCCTCATCGACCCGAGTTACCTCGGGATCGACTCCTGCTTCAGAGAGTCAATCTGCTCAGCCTACTTGCTCTGCCGGGTTGAGATTCCGCAGACTTGTCTTTAGTTTCTTCGTCTCAATCATCATCCCAACATAGCCGGATCTTTTCGTGCTTTGTCTTTTAAGCTTAGATCCCGTAGCCGCCATCGATGTCCTCGTATTTGGGAGTTGGGAGTTATTGCTCCCCGTCTTCGCAGCAAACTCATTAAAGACAACATGAGGGCTTTCCTCCACGCAAAGAGTCCGATAGTTGAATACTCCAAAGCTTTGCCGACCCGAGAGTATCCTAAGAAAACTCCCCGATCCGACTTGCTATCAAAAGTCTTCACCGATCTTTCCCATTATCATGGATAAAGCATGAACAACCAAAGATATGGAAATAAGATAAAGAAGGCTTCCCGCAGCCTCCATAGTTCATATGGTGTTCTCTTACGCCGCTTTGTCGCAGAGAGACGGTTCTCGAGTATAACATGCAAAGGTCGGGCTGCTTCGCCTGTAATTTGGTCGGGAGTCCCGAGTCTGCGAGTAGAGTTCTTGCCGCTTCTTTGAGTGTGCGATTCTTTCTGCTCAAAGAACCCCGCTCGCCGAGGGGTGCGCAGCAGCAGATGCCTCATGCTCAATTCCTTCTGTTTTGCGTAACTCCTCTACCATGGAATTAAGAAACTCGCCTCCGTCGTAACGAATTTTGATTATCTTGGTGTTCTTCTCGACACCGAGCTTTTTCTAGCGTTGGTAACTCGGTTTGACGCGACTTGTCGGCAATGAATATGACCCATGTGTAGCGCGAGTAGTCATCGATGACCACTAAAGCATATTTCTCGCCTCGATCGTCACCGGAGAGACCGGACCGAACAAATCCATATGTAGCAACCGAAGGATTCCATCAAGGGAAGGAGATGGAACAAGTGGATTTTGATTCCTTGTTTGCTTTCCCTTCGTATACGCTTCACACCGAGTGTCTTTGCCGAATACTTCATTCTGGCAGCCTCTCTGCTGGAGTGTTCCTTGCTAGTTTGTTGAGCGCTTTGAAGTTGAGGCGGGCCGAGTCTCCTATGCCAAAGCCATCCCGCACGGTTGTCGCTTTTCGCCAACGCACAAGCTTCGTGTTCCGCCGAGTTCCGCCGCCTACATATATATTCTTTTACGCGAACCCGATAACACCGTTTTCCCCCGTGGATTTATCAACGACATCACGTAAAACCAATGTCAAAAATCACTCTATTCGAGTTATCACTGCACTGACTAACAGAGAGAAGATTATGTCAAGTCCTTCAACATATGATACTCTAGGAACCGTGGGGCCCCAATGCCGAGTGCTCCATATCCTCTTGTATAGCCTTTTTCGCATTGTCTCCAAACTCACCATGGGTCCTTCTTCGCCTATATAATTCTTCGCAGGTTCCTTTGGTAAGTCATATGCCTTGAAGCATCCACCGTCCACATACCAAGGATCTTTGTGCACCCGCAAAATGTAATTATATTCAGAACCCTTTATTTTGTTTTTTGGGTCCTTAGATGTTAGTTTTAGTAACCCAAATCTGCCTAACAACCCCGGTGGTTTCTGCATGCCTCTTTCCACTTGAAGTCAATATACTTGACCACCGGACCGGTCAAAGCCGACTTTCTAGTCGTTCGAGTTCAGGAGTCCTGATCTTCTTAGTCGTGGACCGCCGACCTTTGCCTTTTGTGCGTTTTCTTCTTTTTCTCGACTCTTGGAACCTCTTCTCGACTATAGGATCATAGTAATACGACCCATATTGAGCCGGGATGTGTCAACCGAGGTGGTCCATACCGACGCCCCACTTAACTCGCTAGTTCCCCTCGACCGAACCGGGGTGTCTTGGCACGATCTTCTCGGTCGAATACCGATGCGTAAGATGAGGTGCTTTCATCTTTTGTTTGTTCTTTGCCGAGGGGTTCGTAACATTTGCATCGATTGTTTCTCCTCGAACAAACCTATCGCTGGACGCACTTCCGAGTGTACGGGGCAGACGAGGAAGCTTCCCGGTTGAAACCAAGTCCCTCCTTACAGCTGCTTGGGCTTGTTGCTTGCAAGCATAGCCTCCAGCCTTCTTCTTTTCGCCGCCCATGTAACGCCAACATCATGCTCTTCCGCACATCATCACTCCTTTTCGCATGTCGTGCTTGGTCCGAAGTCCCGACGCTTCGCTTCAGTGCAGACTCCGCCAAGATCTTTCTCGAGTCAAGTCATTGGTCAAAACTGAAATTCGATCTTCTTGATGCCGAGACTTGGCCATCGGAGAGTTTATCTCCCTCCCCGAGTCTCAACACAAGTCCTTCTGGCTTCGTAGGGCCCCGACTCTCCCGAGAAAGTCTCTCGATTCTCCACTTTCGTGGTATCCAACTCCCCGAAGAGTCTTACTAAGCCGTGCACTCATTTGAATTTGTTCATCTAATAATTCTTCGTAGGGGTCGTGATGTCCAAATTCCCATCCGCACCGAAACAAGGCCGTGTGTGCATTGTGAAGAGGAATTGAGCGGTTCATGAGAGTTTACCTCATCCTCTTCTCCCCGCCATTAGGCACTTTTCGCTTGTTTCTTCGCCTTCACGCTCTAAGGCCATGAAAGCCGCTTCATCGTCGATGTAGTCCATGAAGGAGTCGACTTCTTCTCGAGCCGCTCCGAGATTTCCCCGCAATATAGGATTGTCTCTTCCGGGCGAATTTCTCTCTCCTTGCCTTACGTGCCGCGCTTCAAAGACTACCGAGCTCATGACAATCATATTGATAGTGTCCCCGGCTTTTGCAGCTGGAGCAAGTGATTTACTCTTTCTTCTTTGCTTTTACTATCCTTTGATGGTGCCGAGTCATCCTTCTTTCGCATTCAGAAGATTGTGAGTCGAGTGCGTTTTGGAGTATAATCTCGACTTACCTTTGTGTCTCAAGCATGCTTTAGTCCGCTTTCGCGCCTCTCTTCTCCTTCGATACTTCACAACGAGCAACGCGTACTTCCGAGCGAGACTTCCTTCTTGTAGATCATTGAGTGAAGGTTCGCCTTCGCTTGCTTGTCGCCGGAGATGCCGTGGCCGACCGATGCTTTGAAGGCATGGTCAATTTTATTGCGCCTTCGCCTTCTTTGCTGCGTTGAGGTCTGCCGAACTCAAACTCTTCGCTCAAGTTCTCAAAAGATATGGTCGAAGAGACAACATCTAAATCGAATGTCGCAATAAGGTGGCAAAAGGTGTCCAAAGGTCCGTCCCAAGCAGGCCCCCGCATCTTGAGATTCATTTCTGGCTGCCGAATATCTTTCCTAGCCCATTGATGGAATTCATTGGATTCGTAATCCGACGTTCCGTATCTTCTATTTTGTCACCGGCATGAGAGACGACTTTCCAAACTTTTGGAGTTCCAAATACCGCTTGTTAGCTTTTATTTTCTCGAGTTCCACGACTCAGAGCAGCGCTAGAGCGTCCCGTGAGTTCCTTTGCCGCTTTGCATTCCCCGAACCCCCGCCAAGATAAGAATCACTAAGAGTGGCCGGCATGGCATTTCTCGGCGACTCTGGCCTAAGTTGTGAAGCTTCTTCTCTTCAGGAGTGAAGAGACTCGTCCTTAGTGGATCTTCTTTCCAAAGCCACCATTCCTCCTCCTTCACTGGGACCCGAGTCACGACACTATCGATCATGGGAACAATAGGTCCATCTTCAAGCACTTCAGCCATACTATCATGGAGGGATGTCGACGTGCTTCCATTCTCGACTCGCCATACTCCATAATTCTCTACCGAGAACACGGGTACCATTCTTATCCCCCGACATATCACCCATATAAAAATAATGATATGAATGTAGAGTGATATGCAAGGAAAACGATTTTTCTGATCCGTTCAAGTAGACCGCTTCAAGATAACAAGAGTCTTAAAGAACTCCCCGCTCCGATACCAATTGTTGGTCCCGAGCGTACGGTCAGTGTAGAGGGGGGTAAATACACCCGAATCCGATTTTCAACTTCGAACACGAATGTACCCTGCTCAGAAAGTGCCGCATCAAATAATTCAAAGCAGACCAAATAGCCGTTCAATCATGCGTGGCAAAGAGTCTCGACTCTACCGAGATCTCGCTAGCCGACCGAGTCGACCCGCATCAAACAGGTAGAGTTCGGCCGTGCGGAAAGGTGTAGGCCCTAATCGCTGAGTGGAAAACTGCTTTGTGCAAGTCTCGCTTAGCAAGTGGACAGCTCAAAGATGCCGAGACAAAGCTGTATGATTTTAAAGAAGATTTTCGCATGAACAAGAAAATCAATGCAACAAGAATCGAAAGCAATAACAAGACATAGATTTTTAAAGTGGTTCGGATATCAATCGATCCTACGTCCACCGTCCCCGAAAGTTCGGGAGGCTATTTATTATACTGAGTTAGTCTCGGCCCGCCTTGTGCGCAGACAAAGCCGTGGCTTGGGGATTATACTCGAGCAAGTCCCAGCTTACAAAGGCATCAAACTAAAGTGTTTGACAAACTTCTCCAACTATGAAGGAGTCCTTTTACAATAAGGATCGGGTTCAAATATGAACTCCTTCGCCTAAGCTATAAGTATATTCGGTTGAGCTTAGGGTTGGGAGGTATAGGGAATGAGAATGTAGCTTCTAGATCGACGAACAACCGAAATAAGCTTTTGGTTCGTAGATCGCCGATTTGGATACTGGAGGCTCTTCTAACAAAGCTTTAGCTTGGTTCCCTATGAAGCCGAGAAGGTAGTCTTTCACGGAGATAGATCTTCAAGTTCTTGTGGAAGACTTAGGGTTTTCTCCGGTTCTAGCTCGCTTGAATGCTTGTGTATGTTTTCGCCGCTTTTAGCTTATGCGCATTTTCTCTTCTTGAAATGTCCTCTATTTATAGAGCTGTAGATTGGAAAAGATCCGCTGGAGACGATCTTCTTCTTTCTCTCTCTTTTGGTAGCAAACGGCTCTTTTCAAGTAGGTAACGAAGGTGCTTTCCCACCTTTTTAGGTAAAGGGTTGACTGCAGCCTTTAACGGTGAGAAGACACGTGTGTTCTTGTCATTCGCTGAGGCGGATAGAGTGGTTGAGACAAAGACAGATTCAAGGCAAACAAGCCGACTTCTCTTCCTCGTATATGACAATGCCGATTGCTTTTCAAAAGTATCTCGACAGCCATTCAAGACCGTCTACCGACGCCGAGTCCGATCCCGTATTCGCAGGTAGATAGCCGAGTAAAGTCTATCAAGATCGCTCCGAGTTCGCTAATCGCCTCCGCCGAGTTCCGCTCCATCGACTCTTTCAGCATACGCTCCCGCCGAGTCCAAGATACTGAGTTTTCTACTTCCCGTGTTAAGGCGTATAATCTACTGAGCGCCTTGAACAGAGCAGAGTGTCTACTGAGTCTAAAACCTCAAAGACAAAAAAATAACGATTACAATGGAATGGTTCACCAATCGATAGGGTTTTGGGATCTTCAAATCTTCTCAACATTCGTAGCACTAGCCGCCGAGCATGGTTCAATATAGAAGATAGAATCATTTCCCACCAAGTACGACTATGCCGAGGATAGAATCATCACCCAACAGCTTGTGATGGCATCCTTGATCTCTTCTTCTATCTCCTTCTTGCATAGATCGCCTTGATGAGTGAGCGGAGGAGGAAGGATCCCGAACGAAGGCGCCTTAACCGATTTGCCGATTGATCAAGCAAAGGCTGTCCGAATCTCCCGCAAGGAGGGGGCGGGTTTGCGCTTGTTAGAAAGTCTTGAGGAACGTATCAACATCGCAAGAATCTTCATTACCAACTTTCCGTATATAGAATCTTTTAATGAAGTACATTTTCGCCGCTCCCATTTTTGATTCTGGTTTGAGAGATACCTAAGTCATCGATCCTTTTGAAAATGATCCTCTTCACTTCACCGACTCGCTCCCTTCTCCTAAAGTACCTAGAAGAAGTAGGTATACTGCCCTTCACGGGGATCCTCTCCCTCGCTTCTTTCTCAAGACGCAGCCTTGAGGGCCTCTAGATCAACTAGACGAATCCGTTCCCCTAGCTTCTCTAATCTCGCCCGGCCTCGCCCGTCCCCGTCCTAGTGCACGCTCGATTGTGTCCCATATCTCCTTCATCTCATGCTCGCTTCCTCGGAGGGGACAAATGGAGGGCACATGTTGATCTTCTAAGTCACAGGCGATGAAGATTTGGATTTAAATTCAAGTGCCCCTTGCTTCTCAATCTCGACTGTTCGGGTTTGGATTGTTTGGATTGAGCAACAGCCAAGATCTAGTTTGTTCCGGGAATAATAGATCTAGTGCGAGTCGGCGCCGAGTACGGATCTGCATTCCCTTCGTCGCCGCCTTCTTCTTAGCATCCCCGCTTCTTCAAGTTTTCTCGCGCCTTTGCATCAAAAGCAATTTGTTCCTCTTTTGACCCGAACTTGAGTTTCTTCCCGCCTAGCCGGACTGGGGTCGCAGGGCCTTACCCTCGCCTTTGTTAGATTTCAGCGGGAGGTGGCGACTCTTCGCCTTGTAGCCTTCAACGAACTTGGTCACCTCACCCACATCCGCACGGTAGCCTCATCGCAAGGGCTTCCCCTTACTTCGCATCTTCCCCAATGTTAGCTTCGCCCGAGCTAGGTCCAAACCGAATAATAGCCGAACTTGGTCATGCACCCCGTTGTTCTTCTCGCTCAGGAAGGCTCTTAGCCGAGCCGATCTACTCTTTCCCCCCTTTTGACATCACCAATTAGCGTGGCCAAGGCAAACACCTTGTTCTTCAGCCTCTTCTACTAAGGTCTTGACAATCGTTAGACCCGAGGCAATATCTCGAGGCCACATCTCGTGTAAGCACTCCCATCTCCGGTCAGTGCTCTTGATTAATAAAGCATTAAGCGCAGCAGCCTTTTGGAGTTGTCAAATCTTTCGAGATAGTCTTCCACAAAGATCGGTAGCCTTCTTACTCTCTCGGCAGGAGTCGTGGCCGATTAGTCGCCGCTTTAGAAACACTTTCGCACGTAAACTTGTAACGATCTCGATCGCTTCCGGACACGACACTGTCGCACCAGCCAATTCTTTAGAGAACATCTTGGCTTGCGAATCGCAATATATTTTGGAATTGAGCAAGCCAGTCTGTCTTCCTCGCGCTCAAGTGCTTTGGTGAGGATCTCTTCAACATTAATAGATTTTGGGGTGCCGATCCTCCGCACTTCCGTAGTAAGGTTAGTCGCCGTCTTCGTCCCGAGCCTTAGTGAACTTACTCCACTTAGTGTTCACATCATCAACAATCGATCTGTTCTTATGTGCTTGACACTTGATAACCTTGTTGATCGACTCCATTCTCCGATGTCCTTGAGATCGCCACTGATATCCGCTTTGTTTCTTCTGCGAGTCTCGGACGGAGCCTGGGATGATCGTGCTGCATTCTCGAGGAGGTGGCGGCTGATCATCCTCGGGAGTGTTACCCTTCGCAGCATCCTCCTGTGTCCGCATCCTCGGGTGTCGTCGCTGGAGGAGGAGGAGGAGGAGGCGGCGATCGAGTCCGAGAAGACGACTCGCCCCGAGTCCTCATGCGAAGGGAGTATCGGCACGGCAGCCCCGAGATCCTCTAGCGAGGCACATCGGCTGGCTCGCCATAACCAATTCTCCCCGAAGGCGTTGTTCCTCCCCGAACTAACTCGCCTACCGTCCGCCGGGCGGATCGTCTCTTCGAGTTGATCCCACTTAAGGAACCTTAGACGCATTTGCACACGAGCCCTGATAGATAAATCCACAAGATCCCGACGGGCTTCGATCTCTCGGGATCTCATCAACAACCTCTTTAGGCGGCTCGCTCGCAAGAAGAATGGAGGTCGGGATGGAAGAGGAGACCTCAAAGAAATGGGGCCGCTTTAGCTTAAGTCTCTCGGCCGAACCTCCTCTCGAGTTCACTCTCTTCACCTTCTCCTTCGTGGTCACATTATCTTTACCAAACCCTAAATCTTCTATGGAGACGGGTGTTAGAGCAACCGAAGACTCCGATTTCTACAAATGTCTTTCACTTCTTCCGCCGAGCCCGCCGAGTAGGGCGGGGATCCCGAGAAATCTCCGTAGGACGTTTAGAAGCAAGTCCTCGCCCTATGGACTTCTCGCCAGATTGCCGAGTTCGTAAACTTCACGCCTTCGATCGAAGTAGTAGGCATCAACTGATGATACCGTTGGTACGGAGACGAGTATCGTGTAGGGGGGGGGAATACACCCGATTGTAAGTTTCTTTTCTCAAACGCGAAGGTCGGGCCTTAAGCCGAGATACGCCACCGAATGAACAGCCGCGCGATAAGAACCTTCCCGATCGCGGTCAAAGTGTATCAACCGGCCGAGTCTCGTTCTACCGACTTGAGCCGCATGAAGAGTTCGGGCCCCGAATATAGTGCGGATAAGTGTGGGGGCCGTAAGACTTCGTCTCCTTTGAAAACGTGCTTTCGCAAAACCAAAATTGTTTTGGCCGGTGTACTTTTTAAGTATGTTTTATGCAAAGGATGAGTTTGTAAACGGGTTTGAATACAATGCAATAAAACAAGAATAACATAAGTCGCTTTTTAACGTGGTTCTGATACACAAGATCCTATGTCCACTGGTCCCCGCAGAATGTGAGTTCTTGTTGATTAATCTCGAGCAAGCCTCAAAGAAGGAATCTCGTATGCCGGGATGCACCATTCTAAGTTATAGTCCTTAGCGACTTTTATAAATCAAACCGAAGTTTTGGGGGGGAGGGGATGTTCTCCAACAATGAAGGCGTTCTTACAATAAGAACAATTCACGTAAAAGTGAACTCCCTTTGAAGGTTCTAAGCTAAAGATATAATAATGGAGCTTAGATAGAGAAGAGGGAACTAAGGAATCTCTAGAGAGAAGAACTAAGGATTTTCAACTACGCAAGTTCTTCGCTGGATCGGGCTTTAATGCACTGGAGAGTTAGTATGTAATGAGCTTGTATTCCCTTGTTGTCCCGTGTGTTGAGCTTGGAGACTCTTCTCTATTTATAGTCATGATCCGGGGCATGTATCCGTTGGAGAGGACGATGCCACGTGTCACAAACTTCCAAGGAAAACGACCATATGTTTTTGAAAACGCACCGCAGAGTGGCCGACTTCCGTATATGATAGCAACTTTAATGTCGTGGCACGTAAGCTTTGGTCAGCTTCTCATTGGGTCGAGGTTTGTGGTAGGTGAGACTTGTCGACATCGCATTCCATCTCGAAGCTTTCTCTCAACCTCGTATACTAAATAATCTCTCGCTAACATTCGAATGATAAGAGTCTGACAACTTGTTTCCTTGTCTGACTTGCAACCGAAGTCGCATGAGCTCGCAGATCCGGACCGATCATACTAATTTCTTCATCTCGAGTTTGCCGATAAGGATCTTCTACCGAGGATGGACAGCTGGCGACTCAAGACATGAGCTCTACACAAATTCGCAGATCAAAGGTCTTACCGAGTCTTCATCTCGAGGTCCGCCGAAAGAATTCTTCTACCGAGGACAAGCCATGGACGACTCAAGACATGAGCTCTACGAACCGATGACTTGGGGTTCTGAATTTAATTTCTCTACCGAAGTTCGTACCAACAACACCCCTTACAAGACTTAGACAAAATAATCAATAATGATAAGAACGAAGTCTAGCCTATTACATCATCACGGTTCAAACACTCATCGGGTTCAGGACCGATTTCGAGATCTTCAATTCTATAGCGATGAAATTTAGCATCACTACAATTTCCCCCAATAACGAATATTACAATATGTCCTAAGTACAAGAACTACCGACGCGCTCAACGCAACCACCGAGTCGAGCTCTGGAGTACCCCTAACAATGATCTAAACGACCATCGACTCATATCCCTACATATACTCTTTTCGCGCCATCTTCGATTAATATACCGACTTTAGTGCCGTAGAGGAGTTTGCCTTTTGGGATCAGCCGCATGCTTTCCTCGTAGTCAATTCCCAAGGATGATAGTATAGCAAGTCACCCCCCATGATCGCCATCATGATCTCGGACACGATGCGGGAAAGTTGGGTCGTAGGGAGCCCGCCGAGCTTGTCAAGATATGGTCGACTATATACGCCAAACCACGATACTTTTAGGTAGCAGCTGACTCTTAGGAAAGGCAGCTTTGAAGACGATGTTCTCCCCGACCACCGAAACGGCAGAGATATTCATCCACGGAGGATTCCTTATATCGAGCAAGGGGAATCCCTTCGTCTTCAAAATGAAAGCTACGAGGAAGACGAGTCACAACATCTATCCGGCCGGCCCGGTCCTCCCACCGATTTGGTCGGACTCATGCCCGGGAGAGGATGGATCCTCTCTAAGTTCAAGAAGAACTCTAGAACCTCGGCGGGGCGCTCGACGAGGAGCCCTGGAGAGAATCGCAGAAGTGCTCGACTTCTCCAAATCGGCCGAAGACGTGAGTCATACACTCGACTCCGCAAGTCTTGACAGACAGTGACGGGTTCGAAAAGAACCCTCTTCCCCGAGACGATCTCCCTAAATATCTTCAGAACCAAAGACGTCGCTTGTGAGAACCGTTGTTGTCATCTTACATCACCAAAATATACAAAAAAAGCGTTAGCACTTGAAAATAGAGTTAGTGAGCAAAACGGATTTAGTTTAAGAGTTAATTACCGAATGAAGAGTACTAGAAATGCAAGAGAAGTCTTAAGCAAGAAGGTAGTTGCAGAATAGCACAATTCTTCGAAAATGGCGGAAAGATGAGAGTGAGAGATGACATGCGTATATATATATTCGGATTTGAATATGAACGGTTTAGTATCATGCGGTCGAGATTAATCGCTTTAAGAGGTGGACGACTCGCATTAGATGTTATAATAAGGTATGATTACCGTGCCACCTATAATCCCGACCTACTTATCTCTACGCCTAAATGGTAAGGTGAAATGACACGCATTTAATGCGCCGTATTCAGCTTTATGGAATGTCGTGAGTTTAATGAAAACGACATACTCAATGCAAGACGATGAACATTAAAGGTGGGAAATAAATGCTATGACATGCCGAATCACCAAATGCCGAATTTAATACTCATAACCCCGTCACCCGAACATCGTAGTCACCGATACCACGTTTGACGATACCGAGTATTTCACTGCACTTTCTAGTAAGTTCCTCCTTACTCAGCACTTAGATCATTTACCGAATCGTATCGCAGCATCCAAAATACCTAGTTCTACCGAGTGTTCGTCAATCCGGGTCTCGCCTAGAGGTTTGGTCGATATCGCTTCTTTGCTTATCAGCGGCGGATCTTCTCCATTCTCGATATCCTTTTTCCCGACATGATCTCTGATGAAGTGATGATGAATGTCCACGTGCTTGCACTTTGTATGTGGAACTGGGTTCTGAGTGATTACAATGGCACTGGTACTGTCGCAGTAGATCGGCACTTCATCTTGATGAATATCGTAGTCTCTCAGCTGTTGTCGAAGCTACAATATCTGTGCGCAACAGCTTCCGACAACCATATACCTAGGTTCAGTAGTGGACGTCGCTACTGAGTGTTGTTTCTTTGAAAACCATGATATGAGCTTACTGCCGAGGAACTGATAAGTTCATGAGGTAGAGTTTCTGTCGATTCGGCAACCTGCATAATCAGCATCATAATAACCAGTTAGTTCAAGGTTATCATCAGCAGGATACCATAATCCAACACCAGGTGTGCCCTTCAAGTAACGAAGAATTCTCTTCGCAACCTATACGGCTCTTCGGGATTCGCCTCGAAATCTCGCGCATACACCTACAACATAAATTAGGTCGTCCGCTTGCTCTAAGATATAATAAAGAACCGATAATAGCACGATAATCAGTTGAGTTAACAAATACTCCCTCTTTGTCAAGATCAATCTTGAGATTGGTGTTCATGGGTATCTTTACTGACTTGTTTGATACGCAGCCAAATTTCTTGATCAGATCTCTTGTATGTTTGGCTTGATTAATGAATATTCCCTTCTTTGATTATTTGACTTGAAGTCCAAGGAAATAGTTGATCTCTCCCATCATCGACATTTCAAACTAGGATGGTGTCGTCCACGTAGATTTGCACCACTAGGATGTCTTCTTCTGACTTGATACTGAATAGGGTGCGATCCACTGTTCCTTTCTGAAGTAGAAAGTCTGAGAGGGTATCGTACCAAGCCCTGGGTGCTTGTTTTAACCCGTACAAAGCTTTCTTAAGTCTGTAAACCTGATGTCCCTGCTGAAAGTCGGGCGGTTGTTCAACATAGACTTCTTCCTTTAGCACGCCGTTTAGGAATGCTTACTTCACATCCATCTGATAGACTGTGAACTGTTGATGTTTTGCATAAGCTAGGAATAGTCGAATGGCTTCCAATCTTGCGACTGGGGCGAATGTTTCGTCAAAATCTATTCCTTCATCAGATTGGAAATATCCTTTGGGAACGAGTCAAGCTTTATTCCTGACAATGATGTTGTTTTCATCACGCTTGTTCTTTAAGACCCACTTCGTTCCTATCACGTGTTGATGTCTAGGTCTATCAACAAGCTCCCATACGTCGTTTCGCGTGAACTGATTTAGCTCTTCTTGCATGGCGGTGATCCAATCAGCATTATTCAGCGCGTCCTCAATTGTCTGAGGTTCTTCAATCGACAAGAAACATGAGCAAAAGGTGTTATCTCCTTGACAGAATCTGGATCTTGTCTTGACACTAGCTGAGGGATCTTCAATTATAAGATCTGAAGAATGAGCATCTAGCCACGAACGACGACGTCTTGTTACTTCATCCGGAACTGGTTCAACACGTACGCGTAGGAGTGTTAGGAATTTCGGCTTGTACTATTCTCGATATCAAGCAATTCAAGAATAAGTGGTCAGGTCTACCGAGTCACCGTGTTCGGGGGCATTTTGCTCAAGAACATCAATAGCTCCCCCGAGTTGTTATTCTCGAGAGGTCTTCGTTACCACACGGGTTTCCTCATCGACCCAATTACCCAGGATTGATTCTCTTGGTGGAATCAATCTCCTCAGCCTACACCGCTTGCTGGTTGATTCTGAATCTCATCCCAACAATGCTGGATCTTCTCAATGTTATCTTTTAAGCTTAGATCTTGTAGCTTGCTCCTGACCTCTTCAGATTCTGGCTGAGAGTTTGACTTCCTGAACTCAGAAATAAATTCATCAAATACAACATGAGGGCTTTCCTCCACGCAAGTGGTCCGGTAGTTAAAAACCTTGAAAGCTTTGTTGGTATCCTAAGAAAACTCCTTGGTCTGACATGTTATCAAAGACCTTTAACTAGTCCTTTTCGTTATTGTGGATAAAGCACATACAACCAAAAATATGGAAATGCGAAATATAAGGTGTTCTCCCTTTCCATAGTTCGTAAGGCGTCTTCATGCGCATCCGAGTCAATAGAGACCGGTTCGAGTATAGCATGCAAAGTGTCGCAGCCTTTGCCCGCAATTTAAATGGTAGACTCGAACCGCGATTAACATCCTTGCGCTTCTTTAAGCATTCTCGTTTTTCCTTTCAAGAAGTCTATTCCCGCTTAGGCGTACGTGCCGCTGAGGTTTCTTGTTCAATGCCTTCAGCTTCACATAAGTGTTTCACCATCGAGTTCAGAAACTCAGTTCCACAATCTGAGCGTATCATTTGGATCGTGATACCTTTCTCGATGCTCACCGCCCGTAGTTTCGACAGCCAAGTTTGATGTTAGATTTATTGGCGATGAATAACACCCAAGTATATTTTGAATAGTCATTAATGACTACAAGTGCGTATTTCTTTCCTCTGATCGTCACTGGATTGACTGGCCCAAATAAGTCCATGTGCAGCAGCTGAAGAATTCCATCTGTGGAAGGTGATAGAATTGGCGGATTGCTTGAATTTGTTTCGCTTCCCTTCAAACTTGCTTCTCAGCTTCTTATGTCTTTTGAATACTTCTGCCAAGGCCCTCGACTTTAGCATCACGTGCTAGCTTGTTCATTGTCTTGAAGTTCAGATTACTCAATCGTCTGTGCCACAACCATGCTGTTTTGTCATCTGACCACGTATGTGCTAGCAGGCAAGCTTCAGGTTCAGCGGTATTCCATTCAACATAGTATATGTTCCTTCGCCGCGATCCTGATAACACAATTTTTCCTGTAGATTTATCAAGAACATCACAAAAATCGTATCAAAAGTCACTTTATTGGAGTTATCACGTAATCGACTAACGTAAAAGGAGATTATGTTAAATCCTTCAACATAAGATACTCTAGGAACTGTTATAGTCCCTATTCTCAATGTGCCGTATCCCCTTGTGTAGCCTTTGGAGTTGTCACCGAACTCAATTTTAGCTCCATCTTGCTGAATATAGTCGGTCAGTAGGCTCTTTTGATGTGTCATATGTCTTGAGCATCCACTGTCGACAATTCAAGGGTCCTTTAGCACCTGTAAAACAAAAACAGATTTAGGTACCCTTTGGGTTCAGCCCGGGTCCTCAATTGTTAGATTTTAGGATCCAAACTTGTCTGATAGCCCTGATGGCTTCACACTTCTTCATGCCCTTGTTGTCAGTAACCTTCTCCACTGAACTTGGAGTAGCTGACTTCTTAGTCTTTTGAGGTTTAACTTTCTTTTTCTTCTGAACCTTAGGGCTTTTGACTCTTAGCTCATAGTAGTACGAACCGCATCGAGCCGGGATGAGTCAATCGTTGGTGGCCATACTGCTCGGCCCACTTGACCTTCTTGGTCTCCTCTGAAATTGCTCTAAGTGTTCTGGGGCTAGAACCATGGGTCATTTTCTTGTTGCTAGGCTGGTGTGCTTGAATCTTCTTCTTGTTCTTTGCTGGAGGGGTCAGGTAGTCCGCATGCCGAGTTACCCCTCGGACAAACCTATCGCCACAGCTGGTGGAGCTCTTCTCGTCCCGAAGTGGAGGCTTCAAAAGTATAACCAAGTCCTTCCTTAGTGGCACATGGTCTTTGAGATCGTAATGCCTTCTCCAACTTCTCCTCGCTCCAATGTATTGCTCGGCCATCAAGGTTCTCCACACTTCATCACTCTTCCTCGGAGCTTCATATTCTCGTTTTGGTCCGTGTGAGATTTTCCTTGAGATTAGCAATTTCGCCTCTTTCTCGAGATGTTTTTGGTCAATACCGAGATCCGCGCTTTCTTGATCTCGAGACTTAGTCATCGAGTTAATCTCTTCCTTCGCCCTCGTAACAAGTCCTTCGTACTTAATAGAGTCCTAACTTCTCTTTGAAAGTCTCTCGATTTTCTGCTTTCGTGATATCCATCTCCTCGAATCGTCTTGCCGAACCGCTGCTCATCTCGAATTTGCTCTTCAAGCAAATCTTCGTACGTAAGAACCACATCCAACGGTTCTCCCCGCAGCAGAGCTTGTGCGGTGTGCAAGGTGAAGAGGGGCATATAAAGGGTTCACAATTTACCTCGCCCTCTTCTCCCGCCTATTGGACACGGTTCAACATCTTCTATCTCGATTGCCATGAATGCAACATCGTCATCGATAATTCCATAAATAGTTCCTCTTCGCTTGAGCAATCGAACAACTCTCCAAGCCTATGTAGGCTTGCCTTTTTCTAGATGAACTTGTCGCGTCGGCTTGCCGCTTTCAGCCTCTTTTGCTTGCCGAGAGTTTAGGACATTCGCATCGAAAGTGTCCCCGGCTTTTTGCAGCTTGTAACATACCGAGCTTCGCCATCCCTTCTAGATGTGTCTTTTTGTTCGACGGTGGCGGCCTTCAATGTTCCCCGCAATCGTGTAGAGATTTAGTTTCACTTTTTGAGCGATTATGATCTCTCTTACCTTGATATTTTTGGGAAGCCTTTTTCATCTTCTTTCTTAACATCTCTTTCTCCTTCGGTATTTCACAAAGAAGGGAGAGCATACTTCTCACCCAAGTTGTCGCCAGTAGGTATTGTTACGAGCCTTCCCACCGGCTTGTTGGCCGAGGGACTTACTCCCGGGAGTGCTAGCCGATGCCTTATATGCATGATCCATTGGGCACTTCGCCTTCAAAGACCGGGGTGTGTGGGAGGTTGAATTCGAACTCCTCCGCTTTTAGCTCAAAACACATAATCGTGGGTAAAAGAATTCAAGTCGATCTCCTCATACGCGTAGCAAAAGAATACCACTTGGGCCTCGCTAAGAGCCTTTAGAATCTTTGTGGTTGGTCTCCTTGTTGCCGAAAGTTTTCCCCCTGGCCGTTAAATGATGTTGATCTCGGTTTGTGAATCGAGCACCGAAATCATCTATGGACTCCCCCAGAAGCATAGCGAATGCCTCGAAGTTTCGCAGCTTCTAACTCCAGCTTGTTCTCTTTGATCCGTGGAGTTCCTTGTCTCAAGATCGGCGAAAGCATCCCATAGCTCCTTTTCGCCTTGCAATCATGTACTCTCCCGAGATATGAGTCACCGAGTGTCATCGCATTACGCTTGGAGCGACTCGGCCGAGATTACGCAGCTTTCTTCTCCTCAGAGTGAAGAGGCTCTTGTCCTTGGCGACCTCGGGCCGGTCTGGCACCTGTTGTTCCATCCAATGCAAGTTCGACTAAGTCTACCATCGAAACAATAGATCCTTTCTCCATGACGTCAGTCATGCTGTCGTGCAGTGATGTGAAATGTGCCTCCATCCTCACGCGCCATACCACGTTGTTATCAGTTGAGAACATGAGTACTGTCCTAATCCCTGAAATATCAACCATTGAAAAGGTAGGATATATGATGCAATGAAGAGATACAAGATGCAGTGAAAACGAGATTTCTTAGGATCTTTGTTCGGGATAGACCAGTTTCAGAAAACGATGATCAGTAAGAACACCACTCTGATACCAATTGTTGGTCCTGAGACGTGCTTCAGGTGTAGGGGGGGGGGTGAATACACCTGAATACAAATTCTTTTCTCAAATGCGAAAGTCAGCTCTAGCTGAGTTTGCTACTGAACTGAGTCAAATAGCCAGATATGCTTTCATATCGTGTGGGCAAATATTTCTTCTACTGAGTTCAGCTCTACTAACTTGAGTTAGTCGAACAGTCATTCAGTATCAGAGTTGTGTGCGGAAGTGTAGGCCTTATTAAACATTTCGGTTGGAAAACCGGTTTTATACTGAGTTTGATGAAATACAATTTTAATGCAATATGATCAGTTAAGGAAAACAGTAAATCAACACAACAGATTTTTAAAGTGGTTCGGACACACTGGGTCCTACGTCCACTGTCCTGACCAAAGCAGGATACTTGTTATATTTATACTGAGCAAGTCTCAGTGATCTGTTCTCAAGACATATACAAACTTGATGCTTATCCTAAGCAAGTTCTAAGCGAGCTATTCACATGACAGATTCTCTATTTATAGTCGTAGTGACTTTACAAGGGTCTCAAACTTAAAGAGTTTGAGACTTCTCCAACTATGAGGAAGTTCTTACAATAAGAACGTTTTCACAAGAATGTGAACTCTCTCGAGGTTTCTAAGCTATGAGTATTACAATGTAGTTTGCTTAGATAAGAGAATTGGAACAAATATTCTCTAGAGAGAAGAACTAAAAGAAATCTAATCTATGTTCAAGTTCTTCGCTGGGTATGCAGTAAGTTTGCTAGAGATTGTTGTGCGTTGAAAGCTTTTGGTTCCCGGTTGTCTTTCTGCATGAAGACTCTCCTCTATATATAGTCGTCGATTGTGAATAGATTCGTTGGAGAGGGGTCTAGCCACGTGTCAAAACGACAAGGAAAATGGCTCCTTCAAATTTGAACGTTGATGAGTAGGTGCACTGTAGAGATACACCTCTTTTTCGCTCTTGGGAGCAACTTTTGTCGAAAAATATAAAAGTGATGTCTCGCTCTTTATTGGTCGAGGTAAATTGGTAGGTAAGACTTGTCAAACATCAAGGTTGACTTCCTCTTAATCCTCGGACCTTCAACTGAAGTGACTTCCTGCTGACGTTCTTCTGAGCATTCAGTGCATGAGCACGAATTCCTGTGCAGATTCAGTTGGTGATCGACTGACCAACTGACTTCTTCGATCCTGAGTCCATCAGCTGAGTGCAAGGTCTTCTACTGAACTCTACACCTACTGAACTCTAGCCTATTGAGTTCCTAACATGCGGAACTCAAGCTAAGCTATTACAAAATCGAAAGTTTATCATATAGCTAGGGGTTTTGGAATCTTCAAATCTATAAATATTGTATACTGAATCTTTATCCCAACACATGTTTAATGGGATTGCAAACATTTCATCCATATGTCTGAGAATGGTGTCTTCTTCTACTTGTATCTGCTGCATACAATCTTCGAGCAAGAATCGGTTTTTGGGATCGAATGTCATCTAGCAGAGTATTATAGTCGCCAAATTTAGGGAGTTACACAAGCATCCTCTCGCTTGATTCTTGCAATGCTTGATATATCCATTGTTTTGAGCCCCCTTTGAAATTGTCTTCCTTTTCCATCCAAACTTGAGACCTCCATCCATCTCTAGACAAACAAGTTGATTTTTGCAACTTGTCATCATCCCATGGAAAGCAGCAATCTTCAAAGGATTCAAGGCGAATCCTCTCCTTCAAGATCCTGCAATGTTCTTTCAGGAATACTACGTGTGACAGCTTTTTGACCTCGTAAACCTCCAAGAATCTGGGTGTTGATCAGCAGCAGCAGGAGGTGTTTCTGACTCGATTTCCCTTATACATACTCATTGACCGAGTTATTGCCTTGGAACATATGCATCCCATATTCAATCACAGTTAATAAAAGACAAGATTAGATAACATGGACTAATGCTTAGATGAAAAGATCCAGAGTTTGATTGAAAAACATATTAGGATATACCGAATAGAATGGATAATTGCATGTACCTAACCTGGTACAGATGCTGCTGCAGGTTTTGGTTTTTCAACAAATGAAACCACAAGTGGGAACAGCGGCAGAGACGTTAATTTCAAGCACCCTTTTGGAAAATTTTCAATTATTGAACAACCACCTATGTTTGTCAAACTCTAATTTGCGGTTTATTTGATGCTGGGAGGGAGAGCACTGCTCCTCCCTCTCCAGAACCGACACCTGTCCCAAATTTAAAAAGTTCTTTTCCTTTTTTTTAATTTTTTTAATTTTCTGGTTTTTAAAACTAACCCGAGTTAAGTTATCTCCTTTATTTACTTATAACAAAAATCCTTTACTCATAAGCAAAATCAAATCTCAACCCTTTTCAAAATCCTCCAGCGATTTCTCTCTCGAAAATCCTAAAATGGAAGAAGAAAGAGACTGTCTACAAACCAGCCGAAGGAAAGGTGTCGCACAAGCAGGTGACCACCAAGGACGCTACAAAATCGACTCCGGCCTTTCCCCTTCGTGTCCGATTGTTTCATGATACAAATCTTTGCGCTATTCATGCTAAGAGATTCACTATTATGACTATTTCGGCTTTGAATCTGAATTTATTTGTTTGTATTTTCCTTCTCTATTGCTTCACATTCTCGCAGTCTTTCTCACTCTGAATTTGGTGGTTTTTCTATTTTGGAAGTAGTAAGATGGAGGATTTGTGGATTCATTCTTGCTTGTGTTCGGTTATTAATGTTGTTAGAAGTTGAAATGGTTTGTTTGCTGTAGGAATACTGCTGCATTGGTAGTGTAGAGACTTTGTGTTTGATTTTGTCAAAATATTGATTAATGTTTCTATGCTATTATACTGGTTTGATTAATCCTTTTTTTTTTCTAGCTACTATAAATGATGGGTTGAAGGGTGAATGTTGTGGAATGGATGGTAGTGCCATCCTCTGATCGTCGGCAAAACTCTATTTTTCGTTACTTACAGTGGATGTGGGTCTGTAATTTTTTGTCTGCAAAACTCTATTTTTCAATCAGATTTGTGAAGTTCGTGAACATTATGTTGAAATGAGCTTCTATTACATTCCAACTGTCGTTACAGATGAGATTGAAGCAAATTATTTTTCAATTACAGAAACTCTTGAAACTCTACTTACACAATCATAAAAGAACAGAATGCTTTTTCATCTCATATTTTACCAAAACAAACCAATACTATAATAACAAATAGATATATAACATCATTAGTTGATAATCTCTTGATGCAAACACATCTCTATCTTGGCTAGTGATCAATAATAAAAGAAGAAGAAAACCATGTGTAATCAAGATGTCAAAAAAGAAGTTCAAGAATATATTGGTCACAGTTTCTAGCAAAAAATGGTAGTACTAAAACAACCAAAAATCATATCTTCCATTTCGCCCAAAACATCCGGGGATCCGATTTATCCTTCTTTTCTCCCTAAAGTTGAAATAAAAACTTCAGAATACATTTAATATGAAGTTCATAGCTTGTATCTCTTCATCATTGGGTATCGATGACTCTTCATGCTGTTCGCAATGAGTTGGTTTTTCAATATGGAGTTCCATAGAGACTCTTCAAACTTACCTATTTGCTGCAAAAAAATAAAATTACATAAGGTTTAATTCCATTCTTGTTTAACAAATATTAGATTAGAGCACTGCCGCGTCAATCTAATCACATAAAAACGTGCATTTTGCATAGCAACACTAAATAGAATTATGTGAAGTCTGTAATCTCTTAGTTTAGCTCTTAAATTCTCTCAAAGCAAGAGTATTTTTTCTGGGATGATATTTTTTTTTTTGTTAAATGGAAATCAGTACTTTCTTTCTACGAAGGTGACAAAAATGTTGAAAAAACTCATGTAATTTTGTGATGTAATTCCCAAACCCATCTCCCCCAACTCAAAATTTGTGATACGAATCAAACCACCGCAGAGAATTTGAAACTCATAGCATCATTTGGGTCTATCAAGTAAGCAAATTTCAACAAACAAGCAAGAAAACAATACAAATTACTCAAATTAGTGCATAACGAAGTTGGAATAAATCCACTCTACTAGAAACCCATAGAATTCCAAAGAATGCAATGATGAGAGAAAACGCCGGCGGTAGCGATGACGATGAGCATGAGCTGCCGTGCTCGATCCAGCGATGAACACGAGCTTCCTTTCTTTGAAAATTTCCCCTATTTTGATTTATGAACACATAGATTCCTTTTCTTTGAAAATTTCCTCTCTTTTGACTTTTACCTTGTTCGACTAGAGCGCCAAATTTTTTTCCCTCTTTTGAATTTTCGCTTCATTCAATTAAGCGCCAATTGAATCTCTTCTTGTTGTATCTTCTATGAAAGTAACCATGGTTGAAGAAAATAAAAGAAAAGGAGATTAAAAAAAGGAAAATAACTTTTTAAATTTGGGACAGTGTCGGCTCTTTGGAGAGGGAGGAGCGGTGCTCTCCCAAGCATCAAATAAACCCTAATTTGCTTCTTTAAATCCCTAATTCTGTTTTTATTTTCCTCAATTCCCACCATATTTTTCTTGAAATGTGAGCTAATGGTCACTGGTAGTATATAGGTTGGATTTTCTATTAGTAGTCTATTATTATCTTTCGATTTCGGAGAGTTTGTTCGTATGAATTACAAACATAGTATAAATAATGAATTTTTGTGCTATTACTATTTTGAAATTGCTTTTGGATCTCATGGAAAAGGTTGGAAAGTAGGTGCCATATCAGTGGCAGATAATGAGGAAAATGTTAGTTACGAATTATATATTCAAATTTTCTACCTAATCCATATTAGAAAATACAACTAATACTCCCTCAGTCCCATTAGTGTCCCATTTTTTTAATTGGGTTGTCCCATTATAAGTGCTCATTTTATAAAACAAGCAAATAATGTGTGGATATAAACCAATTAAATAAAAGTCAAATAATATATACCACGCAACACCACTTCTTTGATCTCTATGCCGAAAAAAAGAACATTTATAATGGACAGAAAGAGTACTAAACTAATTATACTTATTCAGTTATTTGACACGTTTAGGCATTCAAAACTTGGCGTAGAAATACCGTGTAATGCGTGTGTATGTGTGTGTTCACAAGTTTTTGTCTACTCTTTGAAAATATTTGGTACTCCACTAAATAATTCAATCAGCAATAATAACATAATTATTCATTCAGAAAAGAAGCCACGTCGTAATAATTAAGATGTCTATAAAGTCCAGATTGACGACAGGTTTAAATTTGAGGGACATCCTCCTGTCAGTCTTGCTGTTTTTGGAATTTTGTTTCAACTAATTCCACTCTCACTTTTTTTTTTATTAATTGGGTGTTTAAATTTATATATATATACATAAGAAATGAATTATATAAAAAGCTTTCTTAAAATAAAAAAATAAGAAGAAATTTGCACCTTTCATTTTTTATGGTTTAAATTGAATATACTCTGAAATATTATTTTTGCATATTCGTTATATGTTTTAAGCATAATGGCAAAAAGGTAAAAGTTAAAAGATTTATGCAAAAAAAAAATTAAGGAATATTCATACTTTCTACTTTCTTATATAACTATGCCTTATCACTATATAATATATATAGAGAGAGAGAGAAACCGACAACTGCTATTTTGCAAGGTAACCTTACACATAGTATTCTCGACCACAGATTTAACACCTTAACCGCTATGCCATCATATATGAACATTCCATTTTGTTTTTCTCATAAATTAGGCTTTTACACAAATGACTCTGTTATTTTATTTAGATAAATTGACAAATTTGAATTTTATCCTCAAAATAATTTACCGATGGAATCCAAAATTACAATCATAAAATGAATGGTCTATTAAATTTGTCAAATTACTTTCTATTTGAACTTTGTTGTCTTAAGAGATTTCAAAGTTTCAGCACCTGGCCAATATAAATAAATTAAAAGAAAATGTTGGTACTGTTGTGAGATCAGGAGCAACCTAAATAGATAACAAATTTAAAAAGATGTCTGCCTCTTGGGATTACAAAGTTGAAGTGGAAAGGTGGTTGGAAGGGGCCAGGGTGGTGGGTCACAGAGTTAAGAACTTCATTAGGAAGCAACTTTGTGGGCACCATATCACATATGGTTAGCTTAGTGGGTGGTTGAACTCTCTGTGTGGTTTGCGATATTGCCCACTAGGAGCGAGATTTGGCTCTTACGTGGCAGAAGGTAGCGAGCGGCTCCACGTATCAAAAAAAAAAAAAAAAATTTAAAAGATGCCTTTTTCATGAGACGCCAACGTGAAGTGGAAAGTAATTGAGATAAACAAGAATTAAAAGCAACACGAGATGCACACTTCCTAGAAAACGATAATTGAACTACTAAATGAAATGACGTTCATATGAATTCCACTATGCACCTACATGATGAGTAGCTGCTTATGGTTTCGGGAGTTAAATAAAGTGATATAGTAAATCCCTAAATTTCCGCCACCAACCTGCAATCATATCATCATATCATATGTGGAGAGATAAAGACAAGATCTAACTAATTTACAATAACTAAAATAAATATACAATAACTAAAATAAACTCCAACAGTAGTTAAGCCAAGATCTAACTAATTTAATTTATTGTTTTGACGTACTAGCATCTTACAATGTACTCTATAATATTATATTTAATTAAACCAAAACCTTGAAAATTGGAAGACCATATTATAATACGACACTGATGATTTCTGCAGATTAAAATGTATACAAGGTATAATGCGTTTATTACATAAACATTGAAGTAAAATAGTAAGGTGATACATTATCTACATCTTAACAAATTTACCCCACACACACTTATGTCTTGCATCCAACTGTCTATCTAGCGACAGCCACCTGCAGCAAATCCAATTCTTGAACTGCCTAAATCATACACAACCTCAAACGTCTGCTGTTGCTGGTTGCCTATGATGGCGATGCTGTCTCGAAGGCCAGAGTTTGGAGCGAAGGACAAGCAGCTTGTCCCCTTCTCTACTTGTATGATCACATTGTGGGCCTCCAGATTCAGCACTGCTCCTCCTTGAAAGATCAACTGCACCGGCGGAACAGCAGCAGATACCTCTTGAGCCGTCCCCACGAAGCAGGTGTCGAGGATGGAGTAGCCTTCAGTTGGCTTATACTTGGGAGATATGATCTTCACCAGCGCCTCCTTGAGGGCTGCGTACACAGGGGTTGCCAACCGCGATATGGTGGTCCCGGAGTCTATGATGGTCGGAACACTGTACCCGGATGCCGCCACGCCCAACGCCTTCCCAGAGACAGTCACAGCCGAGAGCTTTAGGAAGTACAAGGTGGGATCATGAGCGTTGGATAGCATAGGGGTGAACTTGTAGGCAGAGCTTGAAGTAGTTCCAATGGAGAGAGAACCTCCACTCCCATGAGCAGTTGGGAGGCAGTAAGAGAAGGCTTTACCATACTTGGTGGAGAGCTGGAACAGCATGGAGAGAGAGTTCTTCCCCAGGCCAAACAGTCCGGCTGATTTCCCAAAGAGGCCGTCGTTGAATTCACCACATCCGAACACGAAACTGGGAAGCGATTCCGAGCCAAAGGTGAGCGAGTCTTTGCTCAAGTACCCTTGGGAGAAAGATTGATCCCCATATGTAGCAGTGTACACACACTTGTCTGACTTTGTGCACATGGGGTTGTTGAAAGTTGCATACTTTAGAGAAGAGCACTCGCTTGCGGTGCACGATAGGGTCTGGTATGTGTGTGAGGCCGAGGGGTTGAAAGGGGTTCCGACTTGCGGATGGCAATACCCTGAACAAGGCTGGCACTGAATCCATGAGAGGGAGCTGCCGGTATCCATTACAACAGGGTAGTAAGTCGGTGGGCTTCCCAACCCTATTTTGGTGTAGTAATTTCCAACACCAAGTGACTCACCTGGATTCAGAGGGATACTAACAGAAGACCCATCCAGTTCTGACACACCGGATACAGCAGCAGGAACAAACTCCGTCAAGTTTTTATTGTTAAGTCTTGAATTGAGAAACTTAACACGGGCATCATCCAAAGCAAGGACATCCGAGTAGGGGCGGGAGGCGTCCGACATCTCAAGGGTGTCGAGGACATGATATAGAGGCAGGTGAAGGGCAGGATGTTCGACTCGGTCCACTTCTGCAAGATTCAGTTTGCAGTTACATAATAATAAGTTTATGCATGCATGTTTTATATGCTTTACTAAAGAAACATACCTTGATTCATTCTAATCGAAGATGTTCCCACGAGCAAGAGAGCAAAAACAAGGGAGAGAAACAGTTCCATTGCAGGAAATTATGTGATGATGCAGTTGTTTTTGCTCACAATGCTGGAAGATTTAAAGCAACACTTTTGATTAAGTTTAAGTCTGAGGGGACGTCTTAAACTGACTCGTGAGGTCTTCTATCTTCTACTCAGATGAGAAGGCATATGGTTGAGGCATCTATTTTGTCTTAATTTAGGGGTCCATGTCCTTTCTTTTTTGATACAGACTGCTGCTGATTGAAGAATCAAGAATCCACCGAAATCCCCTGGGCCTGATCAACTAGCAGTTTCTCTTCATTACGCAACTTGAGAAAAAGAAAGAAAGTGGTAGCTGATAAGTCACATACCTCTTAACAAGTTTTGGCCTCAAAAATACTAATCCCCATTCCTTTTAACCTTCAAGAAAGCTACAAGGAATATTGTAAGAGAGCAAGCTAGACTATCTTTTCATGCATGAAGACAACTTTATATGTGAACCTCTAGCTGAGTAACCCACAGTGACTTAATGGGAAAATACATGTGGAGGGCAGATCATTCTATAATATTAAAAACAATCACCAAACTGAACTAACAAATAACCAGGTACAAAGAATTATGGATTTAATGTTAAAAGCTGGACCAGAAGAAATCTGGATTTCTATCGGAAAAGCATTGCTCTCACTATCTGATCGCTGCTGTGAATAATGTGTACAACGACGCACACTCTCCTCGATGGTTGAGCTTCCTCCCTTCTCAGCTCCATAGGCACTATTTTTGAGCAGCATCCAGGAAGTTTCCACCAGAAGATGCATGATCAATAATGGTTTCCTTTGCATCATCGGCAGCTGCTTTCTTTATCCGTTTCCATCTTTGTTCCTCATGCCGTGCAGCATCCATTCCCATCTCCTTCAACTTAGAAGCTCTCTCTTCTTCTGAGAATTTAATAGGTCTGAATCATGCCAAATTTGTACTCATTATAGTATTTCTTTCTTCTACTATCCTCTTCCCTTGATTCATCATCAGAAGCATGGGTTGTCCTACTTGAGTGCTTTTCAGGTTCGGAGTCTTTGAGTCAGAGCAGCATCCTCTGAGTCATTATCGGACGATGCATTCATCCTGTGCTCAAGACTTCTTTCTGTGTTTCTTCTCATCCTTGCCTTTATTCTTGTTTGCTTCTACCAGAAATTGACAATTAGAAAAGATAAGTCATAGTTCCACAAAAATCAAAGGTACACGACACCAAAGCATTCCACATATCACATGGTGAACTCTTTGAACAGCTTCGAGCAGTACAGATGAATGGCATCTGAATAAAATATGCAAGTCGTACGATTTAAGGGCTCAGAATCTTTTAGATTAAGGGGTTCTTGTCAAAAATTGGCCTCATGCAAGTTTATCCAGTCGAGAAAACTTTGTGCTACAAGAAAACAATTCTAAGGTCTTCAAGTTTAAATTTTGATAAAAATAAAAAGAATTTAGCTCTCTATTATCCTTCCTTGACTTCTGGAATAAATTCTAGTACACGGCTGTCGGTAAAATCTATAGTAACTCCACAAAAAACCCACCTTGCCGAGGATGAAGGATCATAAAATCATATAATTGTGTTTAACGCAGTAAAATATTATTAGTTGAGGGCATAAAATATTTGAAACAACAGATTATCACCGCAATACAATCTCCTCAGTATTCAATATACAGAGAACAAACAAATGAAAGAGGAGAAATAAATAAATTCAATTGTAGACTCTTCACGGGATTTTGAAGAAGTCCTACCATTTTAAGAACAGAACTGTGAATAAAATAATTGAGAAATCATTTTGACTGGCTACAATACGGCGATGGGGTTTGATAGCTCATTATTCAGTCTGCAATTATAACAATGATTGTATTTACTAACAAGATCACCATTGATATTAAACTTCCCCTTGAAAAGAGCACCCGCCCTCCGTTTCCACTAGGGATCACATGTCCCAATTATGGTGGGCACACGGTGATTCACCAATCACGCCTGTGTGCACGCGCGTTGGTGGGACTACTTTTTTACAACTCAAATATTTATTTATTGGTAACATGGCTTACCAATGTACGCGTGGCACCGCGTGATTGGTGGGTCACTGAGTGGTCCATCATTTCTGAGTCAGAAGATCCGGACTGCTCCGTTTCACTAATCAAGTTCCATTTTTTATTTCGAAGTGTCTCACTAAACAAGTTACACTCTATAAATAGAAATAAATGAGTGGATCACAATCACTCTAAACAAATGGATCCCACCACTTTATATTTTTATACCACATATTTTCTTTTTCACCCACTTTCTAAATTCACGTGCCAAAAAACAATGGGACTTGATTAGTGAAATGGAGGGAGTATTAAATAAAAAGAGAGAATTGTGAAGCGATGCAAAATTGTACTTCCTCCGTCCCGTTATTATTGTCCTATTTTCCTAATCGGGTTGTCTCGCTATTATTGACATCTTTCCTAAAATAGCAAAAATTACTTTTAAACAAAAAAGGAAATTGGCAAAAATAGTCCTCAAACTTCGCGTTTTTGCGAATTTTGTCCTCAAATAATTTTTTTTTTGTTTTTTTGATCCTCAACTCCTTGTTTTTGCGATTTTAGTCCTACCGTTAGATTTTTCATCAATTTTAACGGTAATTCAATTTTAATTTTAAAAAATAAAAAATTAAAAGGACAAAATCGGAATTTTTATTTATATGGACCAAAATTGCAAATGAAAAATTATTTGGGACCTATTTAGCAAAATTAAATAGTTTAAGGACTGATTTCACAAGTTTTAGACAAATAAGCTAATTGCTTCGTATCGACGAGATTTTGCATTAAATTTTCGATTTTTCATATAACTTTATTGCTTCGTATCAAATATAAGCTAACGAAGACTTCGTACCAATATAAACAACATTTAATTCGAAATGCAAAATATTACTGTGAATTAACCATTAAAAAATAAAGCTATTATCACCCAAATTTTTTTACTTGAAAATTACAATTTAGAGTATAATATTTACTTCAAAATAACATGAATACGAGGAAAAGATGTGTCAGTTCGTAATTTACGATGAATAATATGTTATAAAAAACATTTAATTTGTAATTTTTCATGAATAATAGAATACGAGGAAAATATGTATCAGTTCGTAAATAACAGAAAATATTAGTTTTATTTGCAAATAATATAATAAGCCCAAAAAACTACTGCAAACAAGGTTAGTCTCGTATTCACATTCTCTGCATAGAACTGCTATGACGAATCCCCAACACCACCACCCGCCATTGAAGGCCGTAACCATAACTCACGTCCGCTACCAGCGCGATGATCAGCTCGGCCATTTCCTCGCCTGGATCTACCTCGTCCCCATGTTCATCAGCTTCGGCAGATTCGTCTCCCACTTCGTCTTCCGCTGCGAGCTCCAGGGAATGTTCTTCGCCGTCGGCCTCCTTCGCAATTCGTCAGCGAGCGCATCAATTGCGGATTCGCAATTATCCTCGTATTTTAGTTATTTTGAAGATAATATTAAAAATAAAATGGTTATTTTGAAGTAAAATTTTTGGGTGATAATAACTTTGTTTTTTAATGATTAATTAAAATATATATTTTGCATGTCGAATTAAATGTTGTTTATATTGGTACGAAATCTTCGTTAGCTTATATTTGATACGAAGCAATAAAGTTATCTGAAAAATCGAAAATTTAATGTAAAATCTCGTCGATACGAAGCAATTAGCTTATTTGTCTAAAATTTGTGAAATCAGTCCTTAAACTGTTTTATTTTGCTAAATAGGTCCCAAATCATTTTTTATTTGCAATTTTGGTCCGTGCAAATAAAAATTCCGATTTTGCCATTTTGATTTTTTTATTTAAAATTAAAATTGAATTAACGGTTAAATTGACGGAAAATCTAACGGTAGGACTAAAATCGCAAAAATAAGGAGTTGAGGATAAAAAAACAAAAAAAAGAAGTTTGATGACAAAATTCGCAAAAACACGAAGTTTGAGAACTGTTTTTGCCAATTTGCCAACAAAAAATGAAGTGGGCCCCTCCTACTTAATATTCATCTCTACAATATCATTATCTCTCACCAAAAATCTTTCTCTAACACGATTTTTGTTCCACCATCTATGCCCTGCAAATATTTGGATAAATTCTCATTTCTTCCACCAACCACTCCTCGAAAAATGTGCTCATTTATTAATACAATTAAAACTCATAAAATATACACTTAAACAAAATTTCTTAATTTTCGTGCCAAAACTAAAGGGAACAGTAATAGCGGGACGGAATGAGTATTTAGATATAGATAGAGTCATATATGATCAATACATTTATCAAATGGAGATAGAGTCTTGATTAGTGAGATCCACCTCTATAAAAAAAACTTTAAGTTTGTTGATTTTAAATGTTTAATTGAAGAGAGAATTTGTTAGAAAAACGGTTACTATCTTTCCATTCCATAAAAATGATCGTTTCTAGCCATTGCATATTCTATATCCGTTACATATAACTCTATATATATGTGAAGATGTTATAATTTGTTGGGATGAAATTCAGTAGACCATATTTATAAATTTGAAGATCCCAAAACCCCTAGTTGAATGATGAACCTTCGTTCTTGTAATAGCTTAGTTTGAGTTCAACATGTTAGGAACTCAGTAGGCTAGAGTTCAGTAGCTGCAGAGTTCAGTAAAAGACCTTGCACTCAGCTGATGGACTCAGGATTGAAGAAGTCAGTTGGTCAGCCGACCACCAACTGAATCTGCACAAGAATTCGTGCCCATGCACTAATACTCAGAAGAACGTCAGTAGGAAGTCACTTCAGTTAAAGGTACGAGGATTCAGAGGAAGTCAACCCTGATGTTTGGCAAGTCTCACCTACCAATCTACCTCGACAAATAGGGAGCTGCCAACGCTTTATCTTTTCTGACAAAAGCTACTCCTAGACTGAAAAATAGACGTATCTCTACAGTGCACCTACTCATCAACGTTCAAATTTGAGAGCCGTTTTCCTTGTCGTTTTGACACGTGGCTAGACCCCTCTCTAACGGATCTATTCACAATCGACGACTATATAAGAGGAGAGTCTTCACACAAAACTATCGACACACAAAAACTCTTAACTGTCAATCAAAAAATCTAGTGAAGAACTAGCATTCATAGAAGAACCTTTTAGTTCGTCACTTAGAGTTATCCTTGTTCCCCTTTTCTTATCTAAGCGAACCTAAGTGTAATACTCATAGCTTAGAAACCCCGAGGGAGTTCACATTCTTGTGAAAACGTTCTTATTGTAAGAACTTTCTCATAGTTGGAGAAGCCTCAAACTCTTTAAGTTTGAAACCCTTGTAAAGTCACTACTACTATAAGTAGAGAATCTGTCCTGTGAACAGATCAATGAGAACTTGCTCAGTATAAGCATCAAGTTTGTATATGTCTTGAGAACAGATCACTGAAACTTGCTCAGTATAAATATAACAAGTATCCTGCTTTGGTCAGGACAATGGACGTAGGACTCAGTGTGTCCGAACCACTTTAAAAACCTACTGTGTTGATTTACTGTTTTCCTTAACTGATCATATTGTATTAAAACTGTATTTCATCGAACTCAGCATAAAATCGGTTTTCCAACCGAGACGTTTAATAGTGCCTACACTTCTGCACACAACTCGATGCGAACATTGTTCGGCCGACTCGAAGTCGGTAGAGATGAACTCAGTAGAAGAAATCTTTACCCACACGATCTTGAAAGCATATTTGGCTATCTGACTCAGTTCAGTAGCAATCTCAGCTAGTGTTGACTTTCGCGTTTGAGAAAAGAATCTGTATTTAGGTGTATTCCCCCCCTTCTCCCCCCCCCCTCTCTACACCTGAACCACATCTCAGGACCAACATATATTTTTTTTCATCTCATTCTATCATTTTCTTTTTCCAAACATACATCCTCATTTTTAAATTATAGGAAAAGAATAAAATTATCATGTTAACATGCATAATTTTACACAACATAATTGTTGAGGATGAGGTGGATATGGTTGCATCGTTTTCCAACGATGAAGATGATGAACCTACACAATTCGTTCAATGTCAAAATCCATAATTTCGAATGTGATTCGAACCAATTCTGAGTTACGTAACAACGACGTGCATCACCAACTTTGACACGAATTCGATGAGCATATATGAACTCGCTACAACAACAATTGATCGATTAACATTTTCATGTAATAGATCATATTTTTATTTTAAGTGTTGTATTATTTAATTTTCCATGATATTGCAAATTTCAAAGTTTTTTTTTTTTTTTTATAATTTATTTATTGTTTAATGAATTTGTCCAAAATAATTAGTAAATATATTTTAAAAATTTATAATTGTTAATTTATTTGATGAGAAATAATATAATTGTTATATATTTTATTTTTTTTATTAAAATATAATGTTTAAAAAATTAAAATAGTAGGATCCAATAAAGTAGAATTTGTAGATATAGATGAATGAATGAATGAATATGGTTGTGTGTATAAAAGTTGAGTGTTTAAAAAAAATGACGTGGAGGAGAGAAAAACTGATAAATGAATATTTAAATGTTAGAGGCCTGTGGATGCTTTTTCAACAAAATTCAGTCATTAAATCTATTTCCAGTTAATTTGGATGAGAACGACATAATTTGAGTGTGTATAATGATCTGGAGAGCTATAAGACATGTAGATTTCCTGCTCCAGGATCTGTAGTAAGCTTCTTCCATTGGCAGACTGGCTTTTCCTCAAACAAAGCTCCCGAAACTCTGGTTGTCTGCGGTTGCAACAAACTTTTAGCACGACACAAAAATAACAATCTCTGCGTCCTCGAAGTAAGAACAGAAAAACCTGAATCCAAGACCACAATATCTAGAATTATAGACAATAAACGCTCACAATATAATAGTATTAACACTAATTTCACAAAAGTCACTACGGAAACCATACACCCTTATTAAAGACCTCAAAACATATATCAGTGGACGGGAAATGAAGAGGGTGGAAATTACAAGATGAGGTCGGCTAGTTCCTAAAACTGGCGGACCTCGACGAGCTTTTTCTGCTTGGCTTTCCACACATTCTCGAATGTTGCGGAGGCTGCCCGTATTCCATATCTTCTTGTTCAGAAAGTTGAGCACCATCGTAATTTAACGTTGATGACACCAAAGATCCGCGACTAAACATCGAATCCTTCGCAAGATGAGAAAAAAAAAAAAAAAAAAAAAAGAAAAAAAAGTCATTTTTAAGTCATTATCTTGTCATTGCTCTGGTTTGATCATGTAAACATTTTAGTCATTTATCTTTTCAATGAATTTCATTTTTGGTCTTCCAATCGAGATTTTCAAACGGAATAAAGAGTGTGTGCTACACTCTTTACCGGATGATTAAAATCGAACCCAACTAAAAAAATAAAGGACCAAAATTGGACCATTTTTAGTTGAAGGACCAAAATTAGATCATATAAAGTTGGTGAACTAAAATCGACCCGCACATTAGATGACTAAAATGTGACACTATAAAAGACTAAAAATGATATTTTCTCCAAAATTCGAAAACATTTTCAGAATTCTCCCAACACCCAAATTTTTGAAATTTATTTAATGAATACCAATTTTACCAAATTCTAGTACCTTGGGAATCTTTCCAAGGGGTTATCCATCACTTGATCAACTTGACAAGATGTTCTTTTTGCTCCCGAAGAGCTGTTCATAGGGTAGCTATTCTAGTTGTTCTTCGGTATGACGTTCCTATCTAATTTCATAGGTGGTTTAGTTGTATGTACTTCTGTTTTTGTTGTTGTATTTCCCTTTTAGTTCTTCCATTTCAATTGTTCTTCTTCTTTTAGTTGTTTCTGATGCATTCATAGGAATGCAATACTCAAGGTGTAAAATCAGGGATGCAGGAACAAAGAATGATAAGTAGTCAACCACCAAGATCACCAATGACGATCATGATGAGATTACCAAGGAGGTAAACAAGGAAGATCAACCTTAGTTCAATGATGATATGGGGCAGAGCAATTGGGAGTATGGACTGCTATATTTTGAGTATGTACTAATCAGTAGGTAGAGCGGGTGCTTTGCAATGTAGTTGTTAGTAGGCTCTAGTTTACTTTAGTTAGTAGTACGTATATGCAACCCGTAGACTACGAATAATCCTGACCACCTAAATACCCAATCAACCCAACCATTCTAATATTTAATTAATTTCTCTCTCCTTTTATACTTTGTTTTACTTTCAACTCAATCATCTCTACTTTTTATCATTTATCCCTAACCACTCCAACCATGCCCCATCAACTATATTTTTTTATATATTCTAATTATTTTATATTTATATTATTATATATTAATAATAATAATTTAAATTTTAAAGACGTAAAAATTAATTGAAATTGTATAAAAAATTATAAAGCTCGAAAATCGTACAATAATGATTATTTAAATTTTAAAGACGTAATAATAATTATATATCTCTTTCCAATATTGAGGATTGTTTGAAGTGTTGGCCGATTTTTCATGAGAATTTTCAACAGAGGTTGGAAGGGTGTTTTGGGTGGGATTTTATGAAAATTGCGAATTCAAATCAAAGATCGGTGATTCGAATTCATTGGAATTTTGAAAATTTTGGGGAATTGGAGAAGGTGTTATTGTATGGATCCATGATAATTAAAAGAGAGATTTAGATTTATAGTACATAATGGAATGAGAGAAAAATGAAGGGTTTTTAAGATGTGAATAAATATAGCAATAATAAGCTCTATTTATAGAGAATGAAAAATCATGAATTTTGGTCTAATTTTTATTTATTTTTATAATATATTTTATAAGATATACTTATTTTTCTATTTAGAAAAAATAAATATTAAGAGCCAATGAGATGATGCCAAGTGACACCATTCCATTGACCAAGGCATATGTAACCACCTGGTAGCTTTTGTGATCAATTCCCACCCTGGTCACCATTTTCTCTCTCTTCTCCCAGGTATTTAGATTTTTTTTTATTTGTTGGAAATACTAAATTCAACCCACCCGAGTTGATTTTGGCTGCGATAATCATAGTCTTATAAGAGCATGGTATTTCATTAATCTAGCAAGTTGGAATTTGCCAAAGAAAATTAGTTCTCAACTTCTCCTTCCCTATTTCTCACAATTGGGAAGCAGAAGCACACAACGACTTCGGCACCACTGGAGTATGCTCGTCCACAAACACGCATGAGCTGGTTCCTTCTTGCCAGAGTCATATCTTCTGACTTGATGCACGACTCGATGTTCAAAGCCCTACAAACTTCTGTCAAGGCCCTTGAACTCCAACACGACAAAATCACCAATTTATCTACCATCATGGCTTCCCTTTCCACCTACCTCTTCCTCAAAACCACGCCCTCTCCCAATACTTCGTTGTCTTCCAATGATGATGTTATGCCACGCTGGATGGCGGTCCTCCGCCCACCAGCGAGGATGACCCACCCCCTACCATACCCCCAAGGTGGTCAAGATGGAGTTTCCATCGTTCTCCGGGGAGGAGGATCAATGGTCTGGCTTTACCGTTGTGAATCAACTTTCGCAACACACATCTGAATAACATAGAGCACGTTCCCTTAGCCGCCCAACACATGACAAGCAAGACACAACTTTGATTTTGTTACTGAAACCTACGATGGCTCCATCCCCTCTTGGGACGAGTTCAAAAATCAATGCTTGTTGAGTTTTGGTCCCCCTCAGAGTCTCAACACCCTCTATGACCTCAAGAAACTGTTCCAGAGCGGCCGTCCGATCGACAACTACATTAATGAGTTTCGTACGTTCAGGGCCGACCCTGACAAAAAAGGGATCCGAAACTATCATTATAAAAGGGCCATCTATAGTGTTGCCCCAATTTTTTATATATACAAACTTTTACTTGTAGAAAATGAAATATACTCTTTCCGTCCCAAGTAAACATCTTGTTTCTTTTTCGAACGGCAAACGTTTTTTTCAAAAAAAAAGACGTTTTACTTAGAACGGAGGGGTTCAATCTTTACTTAATGGTAATAGCATGTTTATCTTTTAGTCACGAACCAAAGTATTTTAGTAAAAAATATATATTTTTTTAAAGATATTATGTGCTTTTTTTTCCTAGATTTTTCGTTTTGGATTTTTGTGCACGTAATTTTTAAGAAACAAGTCTAATTTGAATATAGAATGAGAAATTTAGGGGTGGATGATTAAGAGAGATTAGTGGGCCAACTTTTTTATACAATTTCCTCTCATGTTTTTAACCTCTATCCCAAGAAACTTACCACATAAATTATTTATTTATTCTTAAGTAAAATATACAGTTGTCTTCTACTAATTTCAATCAACTGTTTTGATTTTGAACACGTCAATTACACATTTGTTTGGTTATCTCAAGAAGATGTTTTCTTTCTCTTTCGTCAACAAAAATTCGCCATTGTTGAACCTTTGGAAAACAAGAGCAAGACAACAAGCCTTCAGCATCCGCTATTCTCAACATGAGGCCCTCTAAAATTTGGGGCCCTGAGTGGTTGCACACTTCGCACACCCTCAGGATCGATCCTGCTTATGTTTCTATCTCGGGTCGGCTTGGTCCAACGCTGCAAAGGCGTGTGGATCTATTCACTGGCGGCCTCGACGAGGTGCTGTGTATCTATGTTGAGCGTGCGAAACCAAATTCTTTGAATGAAGCCATAAATGCTGCTCGGGATTTCTCTCGGAAGTGTCACCTCATGAGTCAACAGTCTCCTCTGCTTTCATCCGTCTCTCTCCTACCCGACAAGCCTTCTCCTCCTCCAAAGTTACCATAATTAATAAACCCACCTTCGGCCCTCTGCCCTCTTCCCGACCACCCTTCAAATTTTAACTCCGGCAACGCGATGCTAAGAAATTGGGCTATAGTTGCGACGAGCGGTATTTCCCGAGCCACAAGTGCAAACACCTATTCATTCTCTAGAATCTGGAGGAAGACGAAGAGGCACCCACATTCGCTGATACGCCGTCTGATGACCCGGGCATCAACCTTCAATGCTTATGTTGGCGTCACCCGCGGGAGATGATGAAGTTAAGCGTCTTATTGAGGGGTTCTTGCGTGACTGCCCTCGTCGACACTGACAACTCTGATATCGATGCCGCCACGATGATGCGCCTCCGTCTTCCCTTCGTACCTACGATGACTCTGCGCGTGGCCGTAGGTAACTACGAACGAGTACCAATTCTGGGGCTATGTGAGAACGTGTCGTTCATCAAAGATGGGCTACGCTTCATGTCTAATTTCTATATCTTACCTTTGCTGAGCTTCCGTTTGGTACTTTGGGTTAAATGGTTTCGTGAGCGCGGCCTCGTTACACTGGACTTCGATGAATTGACAATGTATTATGGCCCAAAATACTCACATCCATTGGTTCGCTATTTCTCAGCCCTCTGAGCCCTCATTATACGTTTTTCATCTCCAGGCTAACTCCGAATCAGCCCCAATTGCACTTCAACACGAACGCAGCCTCGCGATCACCCGCATTGTGTTGGTTACAAAAGCTGCTATTACAAAACAATACAATAAGCCGAAAATTAAAACAAAAACAAAAGACCGTCGAGTCGAGGAAGCCTCTCTCCGCAAGACGAAATACGCCCCGCTAGTGCTCTCGGTTGTAGGCGTATCGTCCCCAAAGATGAAACGACGAACGTCTCGAAGATTGCAGCACCGCAAGATCTACGAGCTCCGTGGAACTGGATCATTTTTCCGGCGAGGACAGGCTGCTGGACTTAGAGCTAAGAATGCAAGTGAGCTAAGAAATGCAGCTAAGAAGATCTCAGGTGAATTCTTGTTGGTGTGTTTGGAATGAAGTGCAGCTTCCTATTTATAGGCAGCTTCCACCAGGTGTTGATTCTTTGGAGCCATCAATGCGGGAGGGTCGTGGATGGTAAGTGGAGTGGTGGAGAGATGGAAGGTTGGGCTGGCGAAGAGCCACTTCCGGATCCTTCCAAAAGATACACTTGGGTGTGGCAGGTGCGATGCACCACGGAGAGGAATCCAAGTCGGCCGGTCCATCTGCACCGCCCGACCCGGCACCCGACCCGCACCCGACCCGGCGAACGACCCGACGGACCACCCAAAGGACCAATTGCCAAGATCCAAGGACACGGACCGGAACCGGAACCGGAGCCGGGCACGGCACGGGCACGAGCGTGGCGCGGGCGCGGTGCGGTGCGGCGCGGCGCGCGCCGCGCGCGCGTGTGAGGCGGTCGGCGAAAAGGCTCGCGCGCATGAGCATGTGTGGCCCAAGCCCACCACATGTCACTTAGTTATCTTCTACAATATTATAGAGACTTAAATACCACACAAAACATTATTCATTAATCGATGTGGGACATGATTAATGTAATAACTCTCCAAAACCCGAATAAGGTAAGTTTCTCCACTTTAGGTAACATATTAGTTTTGTCCCCCCAAACTTCGAGCCACTATTTCTCACTCACCGAAAATCGGAATCGAGAAATTAAGCACACTATAATTATCTACTCGAAACGTAGATCGACGTCATATATCTCAAATCATTAATCGGATAAATATCGAGGCTCGAAAATGCGATCGAAAATGGCTGAATTATGCCCAAGTTAAATTAGCAATAAATGCTAATTAACTTTCCTTAATTTAATATATATATAACTAATATATATATATCCAAACCGATTTTTCCAACAATCCCCCACATGAGTGGAAATAGCCAAATGCATGCATGCAGACACACAGCTCTGTCCTCAAGAGACAATAAAGCATCAGGGTAGGTGGCTTGTGACCTTGAACCTTCCTTAGTCAGTGCTATCGAGCATACCGGCGGATTAGTGGACACGTGGCCTTGAACTATTCCTCCATGGTGTATACTTAGACAATAGCACAAACACTATAAAGTCTCAACCGCGTCCGTTCTCACGTTTGTGTCCTTTACTGGCCATGGACAACCTCTTTGGATTCATAAGTGTTTACATAGAAGCGGCCCTCACTTCTCACTTACATAGGTGATTCTTACTCGAGTATCCTGTCATACTCCACCTTCTCAAGGCATCCAAGAATCATTAAAAGTCAAAGACTTAACCTCACCACTGACAGTCACCAACACTCTCGAGCTCTTTTAGGGAATAGACTATTTGAGTGTGGTATCAACAGACTCATATAGCTTAGTTTTCCCATTGAACCAAGTTCATGGGATCTCCAATCTATAAGGTTGGGTATCCACTATAATCGTCTTTAACGTGTGGATTTAACTCTCATTCCCTCTACGAGCTTATACATTTGATCTCGATTCAAACTCTTAGTAAGCGGATCCGCTAAGTTATCTATAGACTTGACATAGTCTACAGAGATAACCCCACTCGTGATCAAATGTCTTACGGTATTATGTCGACGACGAATATGTCTCGACTTACCATTATACAACCCACTCTTGGCCCTACCAATAGCTGCTTGGCTATCACAGGTGAATCATCACAGTGGCACGGGTTTCGTCCAACATGGAATATCTTCAAGAAAATTATGGAGCCATTCGGCTTCCTCACCGGCTTTATCTAAAGCAATAAATTCGATTCCATGGTTGATCGGGCTATGCATGTGCTGCTTTCGTGGATCTCCACGACACGGCTCCTCCCCCTATAGTGAACACATAACCACTAGTTGACAACGAGTCTTTAGTATCGGATATCCACTTTGCATCACGGTACCCTTCAAGTACTTGGGGGATGTCGCAGTAGTGCACCCCAAAGTTAAGAGTGTATTTCAAATACCTCGTAACTCTTACAAGAGATTTCCAATGTTCTCTACTAGGATTACTAGTATAGCGACTCGGCTTGTTCACCTGGGACAAGCTAGATCGAGCCTCGTACAATTCGTGATGTACATAAGACAACCAATGACTCTAGCATAATCCTCTTGAGCAACAGGATCACCCCTATTCTTGCTCAAGTGAACATTAACTTCTAGAGGAGTCTTTGCCGGCGCACTATCAAAGGCATTAAACCTCTTAAGTACTTTCTCAATATAATGAGATTGAGACAAAACAATCCCTTTAGGAGTTCTTTGTATCTTTACTCCAAGAATAACATCAGCAACTCCCATATCTTTCATATCGAAATTTCTTTTAAGCATACGCTTGGTGTCATTTATGACTTGAAGGTTTTGTCCCATAATTAACATGTCGTCTACATAAAGACAAACAATTACAAAGCCATTCTTTGTATTCTTTATGTAAACACACTTGTCACATTCATTAATCTTAAAGCCATTCGACAACATAGCCTCGTCGAATTTCAAGTGCCATTGTAATGGTGCTTGTTTTAACCCATATAGGGATTTCACCAACTTACATACCTTTCGCTCTTGACCAGGTACAACGAACCCTTCAGGTTGTTCCATATAAATTTCCTCTTCTAAATCTCCATTTAGAAAGGCTGTTTTCACGTCCATTTGGTGAATCTCAAGATTGTGCAAAGCAGCAATCGCGAGAAGCACACGGATAGACGTAATCCTCGTTACAGGCGAATAAGTATCGAAGAAGTCATATCCTTCAATTTGCTTAAAGCCTTTAACCACTAAACGAGCTTTATACTTATCAATTGACCCATCTGCCTTATACTTTCTTTTTAGGATCCATTTACATCCTAAGGCCTTGCAACCTTCGGGTAAGTCTGCTAAGACCCAAGTGTGATTCTGCATAATGGAATCAATTTCACTTTGGACAGCTTCTTGCCAAAGTGGGCCATCGGGTCTAGAAAGAGCTTCTTTTATAGACCGCGGCTCTTCATCCAAAAGAAAGACAACATAATCCGGACCAAAGTCCTTAGCAACTCTTGCTCTAGTGCTACGTCTTGGTTCTAAAGTTTCAAGATCGACGACTTGCCTTTTTACGTGTATTGGGTTCTACCCCCACATTTCTAGAACTACTAGCAACTTCTCTTGCTTCACCACTAGAGTTTGACTCAATTTTATCATCCTTCTTACAAGGATATACATGTTCAAAGAATATAGCATTCCTTGACTCAATAGTAGTTCCAACATTCATATCGGGCACAAACCGACTTATGAATGACAAATCGATATGCACTACTATTCAGTTCATATCCTATAAAGATACAATCGACGGTCCTAGGTCCGATTGTAACTTGCTTCGGCAAAGGCACTTCTACCTTAGCCAAACACCCTCACACTTTGAGGTATTTATAGGAAGGTTTCCTTCCTTTCCACAACTCGTAAGGAGTTACATCTCTACCTTTTAGAGGTATTTGTTTAATAAGTAGTTAGCCGTCAAGACGGCTTCCCCACATGTTCAGGGCGGTCCGTAACTTATCAACAAAGCATTCATCATCTCCTTTAGAGTTCGATTCTTCCTTTCAGCTACACCATTTGATTGAGGCGAATAGGGGGCAGTGGTTTGATGAATAATACCACTAGACTTACATAACTCTTCAAAAGGAGCTACATACTCTCCACCTCTATCACTTCGTACCATTTTGATTTTGCAATCAAGTTGGTTTTCGGCTTCTGCTTTGAAGTTAGTAAAAGCTTCAATAGCCTCATCTTTACTCCTTAGAAGATAAAGAGTACAATACTTAGTGCAGTCATCAATAAAAGTAATAAAATACTTTTTCCCACCTCTAGTTTGTACGAACTTCAAATCACATACGTCAGTGTGAATGAGTTCTAGAGGTTTTGTGTTCCTTTCTACAGAATGAAATGGTTGTTTAGCTAATTTTGCTTCAACACAAACTTCACACTTAGTTTTGTTAAACTCATTTACTTTAAGTAGATCGAGATTAACTAATCTTTTTATAGCATTTAGATTAACATGTCCTAATCTAGAATGCCATAAATCGGAACACTCAATCAAGTAAGAGGAAGTAGTTGCGTTTTCATTATCTTTGGCCTCAATGGCCTCTTGGCGTATCGCCATTACGGATAGTTTGAAAAGGCCCTCAGAGAGGTAACCTTTTCCTAAAAACATTCCAAATTTTGTCAAAATAAACTTGTCAGACTCAAATACTAGTCTAAAACCTCTCTTAACTAGTACAGAGCCGGACACCAAATTCTTCCGGATATCAGGGACATGCAGCACCTCTCCAAGAGTGAGGTTCTTGCCGGAGCTCAACCTTAGCACCACGGTACCATAGCCAACCACCTCGACGAGGCTTGATTACCCATATTGAGCTTCCTCCCTTGGCAGCTCTTGTACTTGGTGAAGCGGCTTCTGGTCCACCACAAACATGTGTCGTGGCAGCGGTATCAATCTACCACTTCCCCTCATTCTCTACGACGTTTGCTTCTTGAAGTGACAACGGCCGCAAGGTCGGCTTCAGTGAGGTCAATCTCCAACATATTGGCTTGACGAGCCCTCTTCTTCTTCGGCTTTCGGCAGTCCTTGGACATGTGGCCGGATTTGCCACAGTTGTAGCAGTCCCCTTCAAACTTGCGGGATTGCACCTTGCCCTTCCCTTTGTGGTTGCTTTGTTTGGACGCCCCTCTCTTAGCATTGTTGGAGTTGCCACCTTTCTCGGCAAGGTTGACTCTTGGCTCCACGGGTGCTTTGCCCTTCCCATCTCGAGTCCTCATGTCGGTCTCGATGCGGAGCTTAACCACAAGGTCCTCAAGCGTCATTTCCTTTCGCTTGTGCTTCAAGTAGCTCTTGAAGTCCTTCCAGCTGGGGGAAGCTTCTCAATTCGTTGCCACGATAAAAGCATCGGCAAAAGCATACCTTCGGCGTGGACATCATGGACAATGAGTTGGAACTCTTGCACTTGGTCCATGACCGGTCGAGAGTCCACCATTTTGTAGTCCAAGAACTTGGCGACTACAAACTTCTTGGTACCCGCATCGTCGCATGCATGTATTTTCTTTCAAGTGCCTCCCATATTGCCTTGGAGGTCTTTACATTTGCATATACACCGTATGCAGCTATCATCTAGTCCACTAAGCAAGAAGTTTTTACAAAAGTAGTCGGAAGTTAGCCAATTATCATAGGCTATGCGGACTTCCAGGTTCTCTTCGTTTTCACTTGGAGGGGCGGGTGCATTCTCCATCAACACAGTGGTGAACCCTAATGTTGTCAGGTAGAACAACATCTTCTGTTGCCACCTCTTGAAGTCAGCTCCACCAAACTTGGCCGGCTTCTCAGCAGCGGGCATCACTCTAGACGAGTGCAGAGGTGCCGTCAGGGTCGGGTTTGAACCCCCCACCACACCATGGTGGTTCACACTCCCAAATGGGACGTTGCTCTGCAAGGCAGAGGACATAGCAGTGAAGTTGAATGCCGTGTTAGCGGCATTAGCACGGTTAAGTGCTATCCTCGGCGTCGGTAGCGGCGGAAATGGCGGCCAGGTGGTTGGATTAGCAAAGGCCGGAGCAGTGTAGGGACATACGTCGATGGAACAGTGTTGCCGGTGGAGGCAATGACGTCAGATACAGCGGGGTTGGTGGCGGCGGCAGAAGCAGCGGCGGCGGTAGCATCGGAGAAAGCAGCACTTAAGGAAGACATCTTCTTAGTTTACTTGAAGCAGATATAGATTTTTTTCGTCTTGCGATTGTTGGTTACAAAAGCTGCTATTACAAAACAATACAATAAGCCGAAAATTAAAACAAAAACAAAAGACCGTCGAGTCGAGGAAGCCTCTCTCCGCAAGACGAAATACGCCCCGGTAGTGCTCTCGGTTGTAGGCGTATCGTCCCCAAAGATGAAACGACGAACGTCTCGAAGATTGCAGCACCGCAAGATCTACGAGCTCCGGCGAACCGGATCGCTTTTCCGGCGAGGACAATGCTCTGGACTTAGAGCTAAGAATGCAAGTGAGCTAAGAAATGCGGCTAAGAAGATCTCGGGTGAATTCTTGTTGGTGTGTTTGGAATGAAGTGCAGCTTCCTATTTATAGGCGGCTTCCACCGTGTGTTGATTCACTGGAGCCATCAATGCGGGAGGGTCGTGGATGGTAAGTGGAGTGGTGGAGAGATGGAAGGTTGGGCTGGCCGAAGAGCCACTTCGAGATCCTTCCAAAAGATACACTTGGGTGTGGCGGGTGCGGTGCACCACGGAGAGGAATCCAGGTGCGGCCGGTCCGGCTGCACCGCCCGACCCGGCACCCACCAGCGACGACCCGACGGACCACCCAAAGGACCAATTGCCAAGATCCAAGTCCAAGTCCAAGGATACGGACCGGAACCGGAACCGGAGCCGGGGCCGGGCACGGGCACGCGGGCACGGGCGCGGTGCGGTGCGGTGCGGCGGTGCGGCGCGCGCAGCGCCGCGTCGCGCCGCGCCGCGTGTGAGGCGGTCGGCGAAAAGTGCTCGCGCGCATGAGCATGTGTGGCCCAAGCCCACCACATGTCACTTAGTTATCTTCTACAATATTATAGAGACTTAAATACCACACAAAACATTATTCATTAATCGATGTGGGACATGATTAATGTAATAACTCTCCAAAACCCGAATAAGGTAAGTTTCTCCCACTTTAGGTAACATATTAGGTTTTGTCCCCCCAAACTTCGAGCCACTATTTCTCACTCACCGAAAATCGGAATCGAGAAATTAAGCACACTATAATTATCTACTCGAAACGTAGATCGACGTCATATATCTCAAATCATTAATCGGATAAATATCGAGGCTCGAAAATGCGATCGAAAATGGTTGAATTATGCCCAAGTTAAATTAGCAATAAATGCTAATTAACTTTCCTTAATTTAATATATATATATAACTAATATATATATATCCAAACCGATTTTTCCAACACATTGTTCTGTAGACCAGCACAGATCCCATCATCGTTCGACCATACTGCTACCCTCAATGGCTTAAAGATGAAATCAAGGCCCGTTGCATTGAATGTTACGTTGTGGCATCATCTGTCCCAGCATATGGCCTTTTTCTTCCCTATATTTGTTGGTCCGCAAACTAGACAAATCGTGGCGGTTATGTATTGATTACATAGAGCTCCCGGAAGATTAAGGATAAGTTCTCCATCCCAATTATCGATGAATTGTTGGATGAATTACATGGATCTCGTTTCTTCACTAAATTGGATTTGAGTCATGCTACCATCAAGTCCGGATGCTCTCCGACGACTTTGTCAAAACCTCTTTTTGAATGCATCACGACCACTTCTAGTTCTTGGTTATGCTTTTTGGGCTATTCAACGCTCCCTCGACTTTCCAGGCCCTTATGAGCACGGGTGTTTGGCCCGTATATTCGCAAGTTCGTCCTCGTCTTCTTTGACAATATTATTTTCTATAGTCCCACTTGGTCCGAGCATCTACAACACATCTACAAGGTCTACTCCCTCATGGGACAACACTCCATGTTCTTAAAGGCGTCGAAAATGTTCGTTTGGGGTGAACGAGGTTATATATCTTGGGTACCACATCACTGGAAATGGAGTGGGAGCAGATCATGAGAAGATCCAGGTTGTGGCTAATTAGCCAACCCCCACAAATCCGACTGCACTGCGTGGCTTCTTAAGGCTCGCGGGTTCTTTCGCCGCTTCATCCACGATTATGGTATTATCGCCACTCCCTTAACTAATATTTTACGTAAGAATGCTTTCATTTTGTCTTCCGAAGCGGATGCTACTTTTCCTAAGTTGAAGTCGGTTCTCTGTTCCGTTCCTATCCTCCGCCTACTGGATTTCTCGGCTGAATTCGTTGTCGAATACGACGTGTCCGACTGTGGTATTAGTGCGGTCATTCACTAACGCAATCAACCTATTGCGTTCTTCAGTAAGTGCCTAGCTAAACGTCATTGAAGCTAGTAGCATATGAGAGGGAATTGATCGATGATAAGTCTAGATTTGTAGCTCATTTATCCATTTAATTTGTGTGTTTAGTGTTGTGAATATGCAGATTTTAGCTTAATATAGGATGAAAAATGATGAAAAGAGTGAAGCAGCTGGAGTTGGGAGATTTTGGGCCGAAATACTGGAATGGAATTGCCTAGAATGCAAAGAAAAAGGGCCTGAAGAGGGCCAGAATTTATGCATTATTTGCTGGGCCAGAAATAGGAAGTATCAAGCTGAAGAAGGCTCACAAACTCGGCCAACATCTTCTTATCAAAGTATGATGGGAACTAGGTTGCACGAAGTTACATCATAGGTCGTCTTTGACCAGCAGACCATACCTTGCACAATGATCTCCCACCTACCGAGGCAGATATTTCTGGAAGCTAAAAGGGGGAGAAAGGGAGCTAATCAGAATCATCTTCATACTTACATCCATAGTTAGTTTAGCTCGTCCCTCTCCCTCTGAAAATCACTCTCCAAATTTCGCCATTGAAGTAACTTAAGAATACTTTTTATATTTATGTCTAGCATAGCTCGAAGCTCTCCATAGGAGAAGACTTCCTTTCATATATGTTGTTGGTTAGCTTTAATTTCAGTATTTAATTTCAGTCTTAAATGGTTGCATTTATTTCTTCATGCTTGTCAACAAGTTTCTTTACTAATCATACGTGAGTACCTTAGTGCAAATCCTACTTTTTGTCCTTGTCATCTTTAGAATAATGTTGTTTTATTTTCTTGCGAATATACCATGCTTTTAGATCCGAGTGCTTTCAATTTCATATTATGTTGTTCTTTGCCATTTTTAGTTAAAGATGCATGCTAGTTTCTTATCGTTTTAGGAAAGTTTACTATTCCAGTTTTAGTTCCCAGATCTGCTTATGCCTTACTTCTACATGCTTAGTTTCATGTTCTTAGTCAATATATATAGCTAACTCCTCTGGCCAAGGTAATGAGACACCATCCGTAAGAATTCGTGCGATGTGCAAACGTGCTTGATAATTGGTTTAGTGAAGGTTTTAGTTGGACTTTGTTTGAGATAGTTGAGAACTGCTTAGATCTGATCAATCTGGGTAGATAACCATCTTTCTGGGCAGATGTAGACTAGATAGGTTTTCTACTTTAAATGCTTAACATCGGTAGATGCCTTGATCTGGTTTCTTTGTTCTTAATGCTCCTTAGTGCCTCCTTAGACATTGCTCAACAAGGTAGGGTAGTCACTTAGGTAGGGGACTGTTTCTATTCTCAACATGGCAGTCCCAACTTAATAGAAGGAATGGACGCACATGTGCTCAACACAGCGTCCTGGCCAGATAACCTTGACTATATTGATTCATATAGTAATCTAGGATCGGACAGGGGTGGTCTGGAATTACTTTGGCTGGATTGCTTTTATAACATGTGTTGGGTGATGATTCTATCCTCAGCACTGTTTCACTCAGTGGGAAATGATTTTATCTTCTATACTGAACCAAGCTCAGTAGCCTATGTACTCTGAACTATTGAGAAGATTTGAAGATCCCAAAACCCTATCTGATTGGTGAACCATTCCGTTGTATATGTTGTTTGTCTCTGAGGTTTCAGACTCAGTAGACACTCTGCTCTGGTCAAGACGCTCAGTAGCTTATTTGCCTCAGCACCGGTGTAGAAGACTCGGATGATCTTTGGACTCGAGCAGGGAGCAAGATATCGAGAGAGTCAGTCGAACTGAACTCAACAGGAGTAGTTCACTGAACTCAGAGCTGATCTTCAGTAGACTTATCTCAGCTGTCTATCTACTGAATACAAGGTCAGACTCAGCATCGGCGAGATAGTCTTTAGGACTATCAGAATCTTTTGAAAGACAGTCAGCATTGTCATATACGAGGATGAGAGAAGTCAGCTTCAGCTTGTCTCGAAGTCTGTGCTATCTCAACCGCTCTATCCGCCTCGACAAATGACAAACATACACGTGTCATCCTACCTACTAAAGCTGCAAGTCAACACTTTCCGAAAAAGGAGGAAAAGGCACTATTACCTACGCCAAAAGAGCCGTTTGCTACCAAAAAGAGAGAGAGAGAAGAAGATCGTCTCCAACGGATCTTTCTCAATCTCTTCTCTATAAATAGAGGGATCATTCAAGATTTAAAAAAAAAAAAAGACGAGTTCACGAGCTAACGAAGAAACGAACACACACATGAACATTCAAACGAGCGAATTCCAAAAGCCTAGGTCTTCCGCAAGAATCGAAAGAGTTATATCCGGCGAAAGACTACCTTTAAGCTCATAAGGGAACCAAGGCCGAACCGTCAACAAAGCATCTAGTATCCAAGCGACGTGACACGAACTTAAAGCTAAACCTCGGCCGTTCGTCGCTCTAGAAGCTACATTCTTGTTCCCCATCCCTCTAACCCTAAGCTCAACCGATATATCCATAGCTTAGACGAAGGAGTTCACCTTTGAACCCAATCCTTATTGTATAAGGACTCCTTCACCGTTGGAGAAGTTTGTCAAACACTTTAAGTTTGATAGAAGTGTAAACCGGGACTTGCTCGAGTATAATCCCCAAGCCACGGCTTTGTCCTCGTGCACAAGCCGGCCGAGACTAACTCGGTATAATAAAAAAGCCTCCGATCTATCGGGACAGTGGACGTAGGATTGTTGATATCCGAACCACTTTAAAAATCTCGTGTCGTTTACTTACATTCTTTTTCTTGTTATATTGATTTTACTGTGCATACTGAACATCTTATTTAAAATCAATTAAGCGTCTCCGATATCTTGAACTTCTTATCTACCGAATCGAGACTTAAAACGTTTTCTCATAAAAACTGATTTGGGCCTACACTATTCCGCGCACCGAACTCTTGCCGATCGATACGGAATTCGACCTAGTCGGTTAGCGTGATCTCGGCCAGTCGACTTTTAGCCTTTAACACGATTCGAAGCTTGTGCGGGTCCGCCGAATCATTTCGATCGGCATCTTCCCGAATAGGACTTGTTCGTGTTCGAAGTTGAGAAATTTGGATTCAGTGTATTCACCCCCCCCCTCTACACCTTGAACTCACTCTCGGGACCAACAATTGGTATCGGAGCAGGGAGTTCCTTAAGACTCTTGTCACTTTGAGACTGGTCTATTCGAACGGATCCGGAGGAAAACGTTTTCACGCATATCACTCTACATTCATATCATTATTCTTCATGGCTGATATGTCGGTATAAGAATGGTACCCATGTTCTCGGTGGAGAATTATGGAGTGTGGCGAGTCGAATGGAAGCACATCCGACATCCCTCCATGACAAGATGATCGAAGTGCTTGAAGATGGACCTATCGTTCCCATGATCGATAGTGTTGTAACTCAAGTGAAGGAGGAGGAATGGTGACTCGGGAAGAAGATCCCTAAAGACGAAGTCTCTTCACTCCCGAAGAGAAGAAGCTTCACAATCTAGACCGAGTCGCCGGGAATGCCATACTAACCACTCTTAGCAATTCTTATCTTGGCGGGGTTCGGGAATGCAAAACCGCTAAAGAACTGCGGGATGCTTATAGCGCCTACCGAGTCGAGGGACTCGAGAAGATTAAAGCGAATAAACTAGCGCTAGAACTCCAAAAGCCGGAAAGCTTGTCTCTCATGCCCGGTGACAAAATCGAAGATCCGAACGTCGATTTACCAATCTGATGAACTCAATCAACGGTGGGGAAAGATATTCAAAGAACCGAGAAATGAATCTAAAGATACTGAGGGCACCGCCCGGACGGACCTTTGGACACCTTTTGCCACTCTATTGCGACATTTTGATTTAGATGTTGTCTCTCCCGACCATATCTTTTCGAATTACAGGGGCAGGAGTTTGAGTTCGACAGACCTCAAAGAAAGCCGAGAGCCGAAGCCGACACAAAGATCGACCATGCTTTCAAAGCAACGATCAACACAAAGATCTCCCGTGACGAGCAAGACGACGAGTAAGACCGAGTCTTCACTCAATGATCTACAAGAAGGAAGTCTCGCTCGTGGTATGCGCTGCTCGTTGTAGAGTATCGAAGGAGAAAGAGAGGCGTAGAAGGTCGACTAAAGCGTACCGAGACACAAAAGGTAAGTCGAATATACGCCAAACGCTCTCTGACTCACAATCTTCCGAATGCGAAAGAAAGATGACTCAAGACCCTCAAGGGATAGTGCAACCAAAGAAGAAAAAGTCATCACTTGCTACAATCGCAAAAAGCCGCGACATTATCAATATGATTGTCCCGAGCTCGGTAGTGCTTGAACGCGCAAAGCACGTAAGGCAAGGAGAGAGAAATTCGCCCGAAAAGACAATCCTACATAGGCGGCGAAATCTCGGGCGACTCGAAGAGGTCGACTCCTTTATGGATTCATCTCGACGATGAAGCGGCCTTCATGGCCTTAGACCATGAAGCGGATGAATCGGCCGAAATGTGCATGATGGCGAGCGAAGAGGATGAGGTAAATTCTCATGAACCGGTCAACTCCTCTTCACACCGCACACACGACACTCAGTTTCGGTGCGGATGAGAATTTGGACATCACAACCGCATATGAAGATCTACTAGATGAACAAATTCAAATGAGTGCGCAGCCTCAAAGAAGACTCTTCGGGAGTTGGATACCCCGAAAGTGGAGAATCGGAGACTTTCTCGGGAGAGTCGGGTTACTACGAGGCCGAAGGACTTGTGGTGAGACTCGGGGAGGAGATAAACTCTCGATGGCCAAGTCTCAAGCATCAAGAAGATCGGATTTCAGTTTTGACCAATGACTTGACTCGGAAAGATACTGAATCGAGTCTGCTTGAAGCAAAACCGCTCGGGACTTCGATCCGAACATGATGCACGAAGAAAAGTGATGATATCTGGAGGAACACGATGGTCGAGAGGTAAATGGGCGTCGAAAAGAAATTGGAGGCTATGCTAGCAAGCAACAAGCCAAAGCACGCAAGGAAGGACTTGGATTCGGCCGGGGGAGCTTCCTCGTGCGCCCCGATACACTTCGAAGGACGGCTTGCTGATAGGTTTGTTCGAGGAAAGACCATCAATGCCGATATACTGAACCCCCTCGCAAAGAACAAACAAAAGATGAAAGCACTTCATCCTACTCAGCAAGATTCGACAAAAAGATCAAAGCCAAAGTACCCCGGGGTCACAAGGGGGAACCAACAAATCAAAATTGGCCGATCGGTATGGACCTCCAAAGGCGACACATCCAAATTCGGTATGGGTCATATTATTATGATCCTATAGTCGAAGAGGTTCCAAAAGTTAGAAGAAACGAAAGCCGCACGTAAGGCAAAGGTCGGCGATCCACCGGCTCGGAAGATTAGGACTCCCGAACCTCGAAGCCTCGAAGTCACCTATGACCGATCCGGTGGTCGAGATATGTTGACTCTAGTGGAAAGAAGATGTCCGAAACCACCGGGGGTTGTTAGACAAATTTGGGTTATTAAAACTAACACCTAAGGACCCAGAATAAAAAATAAAGGGTACCCGAATATAATTGCTTTTTTGCGGGTGCGCGAGAGACATGGTATGTGGACAATGGATGCTCAAGACATATGACATACCAAAGGAGTCATCGAAGAATTATATCACCGAAGAAGGACCCGGAATGAGTTCGGAGACAATGCAAAAGGCTATACTAGAGGATATGGAACATTCAGCATTGGACCGCCAAAGTTCCAAGAGTATCATATGTTGAAGGACTTCAACATAACCTTCTCTTTCGTTAGTCAATTTTGTGATAACTCAAATAGAGTGGTATTTGACGCTGGTTTACGTGATGTTATTGATAAATCTACGGGAAAACAATGTTATCGGGTTCGCGACAGAAAGAACATATATGTTGCTGACTGGAACTCAGCAGAACCTGAAGCTTGTATGTTGGCGAAGAACGATAATCGAACGGGGTAGCTATGGCATAGAAGACTCAGCCATCTCAACTTCAAGACGCTCAACAAACTAGCAAGAGACACTCTAGCAAGGGGATCGCCGAATGAAATATTCAAAGAAAGACACTCGGTGTGAAGCATGTCTCGAAGGGAAAGCAAACAAAGAATCAAAATCCAACAGTTCCATCTCCTTCCACCGATGGAATCCTTCAAATGCTACATATGGATTTGTTCGGTCCAGGTCTCCCAAATGACGATCGGGAGGCGGGAAATATGCATTAGTGGTCATAGATGACTACTCGCGCTACACATGGGTCATATTCATTGCCAACAAGTCTGACGTTAAAACAGAGTTACCAACGCTTCTGAAAAGGCTCCATGTCGAAAAGAACACCCGGATCGAGAAAAATACGTTCGCATGACAGGAACTGAGTTCCTTAATTCCATGGTAGAGGAGTTCTGCGAAGCAGAAGGAATAGAGCATGAGACATCGGCTGCCCGCACACCTCAGCAAAATGGAGTTGCTGAACGAAAGAACAGAACTCTCAAAGAAGCACCTAGAACTCTACTCGCAGATTCGGGACTCCCATCCAAATTCTGGGCAGAAGCAACGGATACTGCGTGTTACACTCGGAATAGATCTCTACCGACAAAGCAACGATAAGAGGACACCATATGAACTATGGAACGGCGGGAAGCCTTCTCTATCTTATTTCCATATCTTTGGTTGTTCATGCTTTATCCACAATAATGGGAAAGATCAGCTGAAGACTTTTGATAGCAAGTCAGATCAGGGAGTATTCTTAGGATACTCTCGGGTCAGCAAAGCTTTCAGAGTATTCAACTATCGGACTCTTTGCGTGGAGGAAAGCCCTCATGTTGTTTTTAACGAGTTTGCTATCAAGACAGGAGCAATAACTCAAATTCCGAATCCGAGGACATCGGTAGCAACGACTACGGGATCTAAGCATAAAGGACAAACTCCGAAAAGATCCAACTATGTTGGGATGATGATTCGGACGAAGAAACGAAGACAAATCTATCGAATCTCAACCAGCAGAGCAAGTAGGCGAGCAGATTGATTCTCCCGAACATAATCAATCCCGGGTAACTCAGTCGATGAAGAAACCCAAGAGGTAACCGAGACCACTACCGAGAATAACAACTCGTGGGGGAACATCTAGTAATGTTCCCGAGCTGAATGCCCCCGAACACGGTGACTCAATAGACCATACTCTTATCACCGAAATTCTTCAATCTCGGAATAGTACAACCGAAATGCCTAACTCACCTACTATCTCGTGTTGAACAAATTTCGGATGAAGAGCTGAAACTTCGTAGATCGTGGCTCGATGCTCACACCTGCCGATCTAATCATTGGAGATCCCTCGGCTAATGTCAAGACAAGATCCAGTTCGTCAAGGAGAAAGCGCATTATTTTCCCTGCTTCTTGTCTCGAAGAGCCTCGGACCATTGAGGATGCATTAAAGGATGCTTGATTGGATCATAGCTATGTAGGAGGAGCTTAATCGGTTACGAGAAACGAAGTGTGGGAGCTTGTAGACGGACCCCGACATCAACATGTCATTGGAACCAAATAGGTCTTCAAAAACAAGCGAGATGAAAACAACGTTATAGTAAGGAACAAAGCAAGGCTCGTGGCTAAAGGCTACTATCAAGTCAAGGAATAGATTTCGATGAAACCTTCGCTCCAGTTGCAAGATTGGAGGCAATTAGACTATTCCTAGCCTACGCAACACATCAAAGATTCGAGTTTATCAAATGGATGTGAAGTCTGCGTTCTCGAATGGCGTGCTTTGAAAGAAGAAGTCTATGTGGAACAACCGCCCGGCTTTCAGCAGGGGACATCAAGTATATAGACTCGTAAAGGCTCTGTATAGGTTAAAACAAGCACCCGGGGGCTTGGTACGATACCACGTCCGAGTTTCTTCTTCGTAAAGGTTTTCGAGAAAGGCACGAGAGCCGCACTTTATTCAAAGATTCGACCGGAAGAAGACTTATTACTTGTGCGAGATCTACGTGGATGACATCATATTCGGATCAAAGAATGTCATCATGTGTCAACAATTTGAAAAGATGATGAAGGATAAGTTCGAGATGTCAATGATGGGAGAAATGAACTACTTCCTTGGTTTTCAAGTCAAGCAATCCGAAAAGGGAACGTTCATCAACCAAGGCAAATACACTCGAGACCTCATCAAAAGATTCGGCGCACATCCGGCAAATCTATCAAGATCCCGATGAATACGAATATGAAGATAGATCTTGATAAAGAGGGAGTATCGATAGACCAAACCGAATATCGTGCTATAATTGGTTCTTTATTATATTTAACGACTACATGTCCCGACATAACTTATGATGTAGGTGTTCCGTGCTTCGATTTCGTGCGAATCCCAAGCAGAGCCATATGCACTCAAGCAAAGAAGATTCTCCGCTATCTCCGAGGAACACCGACATGGGTTTATGGTATCCGATTGATGATAATATTGAACTAACCGGCTATTCTCGATGTTGACTATGCAGGATGTAGAATTGACCGAAAATCAACTTCGGGAACATGTCGGTTCCTTGGCGGCAAGCCGATCTCATGGTTTTCAAAGAAACGGAACTCGCAGCTACGTCGACTACGAAGCCGAATACATGGCTGCCGGAAGTTGTTGCGCCCAAATCCTTTGGGCGAGACAAGTGAGAGACTATGACGTCATTCGGAATGAAGTGCCGATCTTCTCGCGATAGTACCAATGCCATTGCAATCACTCGAAATCCCGTACTACACACGAGATGCAAGCACGTGGACATCGGACATCACTTCATTCGTGACCATGTCGAAAAGAAGGATATCGAGGATGGAAAAGATCCATACCGACAAGCAACGGGCGACATACCGACCAAGCCTCTAGGCGAATCCGTATTCGAGAGAACTTTCGATAGAGCTAGGTCTGTTGGACCCTACCGACCCCGGTCGGTAAGAAGGTTCCATGAGAGGACCATTTCGGTAAGGGGGAATGTTCACTCTCGATCCGAATGTATTCGATACGTAGAGATTCGAAACCATCTACACGAGGTATCGGTGACTACTATATTCAACTAACGGGTTTGCGTATCTCTACTCGGTAGTAATTTATATTACGAGAATCTTGCATTTATGGCAAAGATTGACAGCATGATATTAATATCTCTTGGTTTGTCTTTATTATTAACGGATTTCATTTAATGCACGACATTCCATACATAAGCTTGTCCGAACTCTGCGCGCATTTGATGCATGTCTTTTCACGCTTACTACTTAGGCTATTTTTACAACCGGCTTTGACTTAGGCGGCATATGCGATCATTACCTGTAATATATCTTCTAATCTTGACCGTCCATTCTATAAAGCGCTTTAAACTCAACCTTTGATCAAATAACTGTTCATCTTCCCGTTTGATATATATATTTGATCATATCTTCTCAAACCGCCATTAGCATACTTCAAATCTTTCAAGTCCGAAAAATCCGAGATTTGCAAAAGCAATCCTTACTTACAACTTCATCTTCATATCTTATCTCGATTTTATTGGTATGCTTATTAGAACCGCATATCGTATTCTCTGTTTCTTCGATTCAATATATATAAACTGTTGTATCTAAAACTGATACTAATAAGATTCTTATGTAACGTGTACTATGGCGAACATAACCGTAGATGCCCTCATAACATGGAGGACATTCTTGCAAAAGGCCGTGTGCAGGTGCGAACCGGTCATGGAATTCGATGCGTGCGACCTAGACTAAATGGATGAGATCTTCGCATCTCTACGGGAGTCCTGGTGCGGAGAAGTTTCTATCGAGGAAGCCAACGTTCTTCCTTCCTCGACAGTGGCTGAAATATACCTCAATTCGACTCCATCTCCTGGAGACATCATTGGGAGGTTCGAACTTACTCCATCAACAATGCTTCCCAACCGCCGAAACGTATATCTATCAAGGAAGCAATCAAGAACAGACTTTGACTTGCCATCCGAAGGAATCAGCACCGTAGGCTACAATGACGACTCGGTAGACGAGTACCTATCCATATTCTCGCGGAAAGCCAACAACCTTCGTAGCTGCTTTTCCCAAGAACGCCATGCTACCACAATACGTGAGCCTTGGCTTACATTATCACTCAGCTGCGACAAGCCAAGCCGGCCTCATTCGATCAAGGTCTCCCGACCTAAGATCCAATTAATGATGGCGATATACGATGGCGCTAAGATCAACTGGGCATGATTTCTTCATCCGAGAATTCATGATCCAAGCGGCCAAGTTTGACAAGTCAACACGCATCCCGAGCGCGAAGGGGAAATTACTGTATGGGTGAAGCTCTCGGTAATGATTGAAGACCACCGTGGTTCGAGATCAAGTCACCTTTGATGATAAAGAGTACTTCAATGTGAAAAAGGTGCGCTTCCATAACCGAGCTCCGTCGCCCTTCACAGATAGGGTCAGTCCCCAAGCTCAACTCGACTAAGCCTCGCAGGCGCACCTTCAAAGAAGAGAACACCTCCAACAAAAATATCTAAGGCACTGGCTAAGAAACGCAAGAAAGCCATCCCGGACGTGCTCGCTGAATCCGAGGTATCTCTTGAAACTCTGGCCGAACGGGCTAATCAAAGAACCTATTCGGCCTTTGCGGCTAATAGATGAGCGAGTCTTCTCGAGAAGACTCAATCGGTGGAGAAAGGAGTCTCCATTGAAGAACCAATAGAGATGGAACAAGGGGAGGCTACTTGAAGCTCACGGTGAAGAAATTCAATGCCTAGACAGCCCCCTCACGGTTCCTCCACTCGAGGTATGCCACTGCCGAACATCGAGCGTCTCCAATCGACTTGGAATCCGAGACGGCGTCCGAAGAAGAAACAATCGAGGATGGAAGCGTCGGTGATTCTATCCAGAGCATCCCGAGAAATTCTTCAACCGATTTCGGATGACTACTCCGATCCGATGCTTATTGCCAAATCGGCAAGACTCCACATGTTGCTTTGCGACATCGGGAGTGGCCTCGTCTACAACGCCTAGTTCTCCACTTTTCCCGTCGCCAGCCTTCATGAAGAAGAACTGAGATTGAGGGAACAAATAGGCTATTTAGAGCCCGAAGACCTCGGCTCAATGGAAAATTTGAGGTTGCAATGCTGGCAATGGTACATGATCGACAACTTGCCTCGAGCCCAAGCACCTCGACGTGGGTCGACCATGACGACCCACCCAGAGGATTCGAGCCCGGAAAGCCCGATGAGGGAAATCCCCAGGACAAGGATAAACATACTGAAGAAGCTCAGCGTCCGCTCAGTATCCTTGGACTTGCGAAGTCGATGGCTGGTACCTCAGCATCCACAGAGCCCGCTCAGCTCTTGTTGGAGTCTCGCATTCGAGGTAGCGCCCGGCCCGCATCGTCGACGTTCCAAGCATGTGGCGAGGGCTATTAAAAGCCAAGGTACTCGTAACCGTGCCCTCGCCAATGCAAGTCCCACAACGTGTGGAAGAAGACTGCTTGAAGCCACCGCTACGAGCTTCGTGGGCGAAATCCTCTATGTCCCAATCGGCCGCCCCGATGTCTCTCGCCATTGTCACTCAAGCCCCGGCTCAAGGCGAGACGAAATTTGATGATCGGCTCGGGATCTTCCGGGAAGGACAAGCTAAGCTTCTTGCGAGTTCAAGGCATCTTTGTCTACTCATTCCGAGTCCTTCGCTGAACAAGCCCGTGCCACCGAGATCGGATTAGACAACATTCGGTTGGTAGTGGAAGATAAGATCTCCGACAAGTCGAAAGAGTTCAAGGAAGCGGCTGACCTCTCACACCAACAAGTACAAGGTAGATCTTGCAATCGAGAGGAACGAGCCGCATGAGGCTCGACTAAGATCAATGATCGTCTTGATGATCCGTCAACCTCTTACAAAAGTCCGGAAAGGTCGGTACTCATCCCAACCCCGGCCGCAATTGATGATGCCAAAAGGGGGAAGGAAAAGAGAAGGAAAGAAAAGAGGAGAGTACCGGAAAGAAGAGTACCGAGAAGCCGACCCCCACCAAAACCGAAAAATCTAAGGGTACAAAGAACTCGAAGAAGACTCGGATCGAAATGGGTGAGGCCCGTGGTGTCCCAACTGCGAGCACGGCTAAGACCGGCCCAAGTGGCTCAGGAACCCAAGCTGCTCATGCGACTCGACTCCCACCGATATCATTAAGGAAGTCGCAGGTATCTTGAGGAGGTCGCTAAGATTCGAGATGAAGAGGAAACACCTCTCCCTCCACTCGTTCGGGGCAAAGGCAAAAAGGTACTCGAAACTCCCGACCCCTCTAGCAAACAAAACGAAACGATACATCTCACCTGAGGAGGAGGCTCGGATTGCCGATGAAAAGTCGGCAAGGGAGATTCTTGAAGCGAAGCCTGCAAACAAGCCTAAGCCTTAAGCTCCGTGAAAAGAAAATCTAAAGCTCCAAGCATAGGAGGAAGAAAGCTCCGCCAGCTACCTCCAAGGAAGCTCGTGGATCGAAGACGATGAGGAGAGGGAAAAGGAGAAGGAGCGAGAAGCGAGAGAGCGAAGCGGTGGTACATCGAAAGAAAAATCAAGTACCCCTTGCCGACTCGGAAGATGCCTCCCGAAACCTAAAGAGCTAGATGATGAGGCCGAAGCCATATTCTCCCAGATGGACAGGTACTTATATAGAGGCGAAGAGGCGAGACAGATCGAGGCTACGAGAAACAGAATCCACTTAGCCGATCCGGAAGCTCGAGGAAGCGTCTGAGGAAGAAGCCCGGCACGTAACTCCCCGCTAAAGCCGACATTCCCTATCGTTACGGGAAGTTCGTAAAGAAGGCCACCGATCCGAAATCTCACAGATGGCCGAGAACGGACGAGTGGATGCCGGCTCAATTCACTCGTGAGATGGGAAAATTCGAAGATTGAGTTCATCAAACGCTATTACTCGGAGATTCCAGCCCGAACAAGTCTAGAGCTGAAGCTTATGCTGAATGGATGATGCTTACTGAAGCGGATCTCTACATCCACTTGTATAATGCCATTTCAGAAGGGAAAGAGATTCAGATTCCCGGACCTAGAATCATTCCACCTCCAAGAAGAATGGATGACTCAATTCATGTTGCGACTATTGAAGCTGAAGTGAAGGACGCTGCTGATCAAAGATTCTTACAAGATGATAACCTAGCTGACTTCGCGGAATACTTGAAGCTGAGAAAGACCACGTACCGAATGTATGGTGTGCCACTGCCTGAGACACAATCGCAAGGATTCATGGACCGGATTCAGCAGTTTAGGCGCCCATAGTCTTAGTATTCTCTCTTCATAGTCTAGCAAGATTTGTAATGTACTAAACTGAATCACTCTTATATATACAAATCTTCTTTTGGCTCTGACAACAACTTGTTGTCTAAATAGCCGTGTTTGTCTTATGCTTTAACACTCAGAATCACTAAAGTGATTACTGACACACACTCACTTTCTTTATTACTTGTCAGTTTATTGCTTTGTTAGATTCTGCTAGTATTGCTTCTAGTCTAGAACTGATGGAACATCTCCTCTGATCTTACTTGTAAAATTGTAAGGAGATTTGTTTCTGTCTGTTTAGTGTTAGCATAGATGATAGGTTTTGGCATCATCAAATAAGGGGAAATTGTTGGGTGATGATTCTATCCTCAGCACTGTTTCACTCAGTGGGAAATGATTCTATCTTCTATACTGAACCAAGCTCAGTAGCCTATGTACTCTGAACTGTTGAGAAGATTTGAAGATCCCAAAACCCTATCTGATTGGTGAACCATTCCGTTGTATATGTTGTTTGTCTCCGAGGTTTCGTACTCGGTAGACACTCTGCTCCCGGTCAAGGCGCTCGGAGCTTATTTGCCTCGAGCACGAGTGTAGAAGACTCGGTGATCTTGGACTCAGCAGGGAGCAAGATATCGAGAGAGTCGGTCGAACCGAACTCGGCAGAGTAGTTCACCGAACTCGAGCCGATCTTCGATAGACTTATCTCACTGTCTATCTACCGAATACAAGGTCATACTCGAGATCGGCGAGATAGTCTTGGGACCTGTCGGAATCTTTTGAAAGACAATCAGCATTGTCATATACGAGGATGAGAGAAGTCGGCTTCACTTGTCTCGAAGTGCGTCTTGTCTCAACCGCTCTATCCGCCTCGACAAATGACAAACATACACGTGTCATCCTACCTACTAAAGTCGCAAGTCAACACTTTCCGAAAAAGGAGGAAAAGCGCACCGTTACCTACGCCAAAAGAGCCGTTTGCTACCAAAAAGAAAGAGAGAGAAGAAGATCGTCTCCAACGGATCTTTCTCAATCTCTTCTCTATAAATAGAGGGATCATTCAAGATTTAAAAAAAAAAAGACGAGTTCACGAGCTAACGAAGAAACGAACACACACACGAACATTCAAACGAGCGAATTCCAAAAGCCTAAGTCTTCCGCAAGAATCGAAAGAGTTATATCCGGCGAAAGACTACCTTTAAGCTCATAAGGGAACCAAGCTGAACCGTCAACAAAGCATCTAGTATCCAAGCGACGTGACACGAACTTAAAGCTAAACCTCAGCCGTTCGTCGCTCTAGAAGCTACATTCTTGTTCCCCATCCCTCTAACCATAAGCTCAACCGATATATCCATAGCTTAGATGAAGGAGTTCACCTTTGAACCCAATCCTTATTGTATAAGGACTCCTTCACTGTTGGAGAAGTTTGTCAAACACTTTAAGTTTGATAGAAGTGTAAACTGGGACTTGCTCAGTATAATCCCCAAGCCACGGCTTTGTCCTGTGCACAAGCTGACTGAGACTAACTCAGTATAATAAATAGCCTCCTGATCTATCGGGATAGTGGACGTAGGATTGTTGATATCCGAACCACTTTAAAAATCTCTGTGTCGTTTACTTACGTTCTTTTACTGTTACATTGATTTTACTGTGCATACTGAACATCTTATTTAAAATCAATTAACTGTCTCAGTATACTGAACTTCTTATCTACTGAACTAAGACTTAAAACGTTTTCTCATAAAAACTGATTTGGGCCTACACTATTCCGCGCACTGAACTCTTGCTGATCGATACTGAATTCTGACCTAGTCAGTTAGCAGATCTCAGCCGAGTCAGACTTTTAGCCTTTAACACGATTCGGAAACGGTTATCCAGTCCGTTAATCATTTCGATGCGGCATCTTCTCGAATAGGACTGCTTCGTGTTCGAAGTTGAGAAATTTGGATTCAGGTGTATTCACCCCCCCTCTACACCTGAACTCACTCTCGGGACCAACAACTTGTTATTTTTCTTTCTATTATTGTATGTTACCTTTCTGCCTACTTTTAGAACACCCAGTTTATGGTGTCTGCTAGCCAAACCCTTTAGGTCTGTAGAGATAGTTGTTTAATCACCCGTTCCTTGAGGATCGACCTCCTGCTTGTCACTATACTTCTCTAGTATAATTTATGTGCAGGTGTTCACACTTATAAATTTATTCGGTCCGCGTGGTGCTAACACGACGGAATTGCGCGATCAATCGGCCTCGCCCATGCCATTCAAAAGTGGCATCACTACCTTTACGACCGTCACTTCATGGTTCGGACTGACCATTTCTCCTTGATGTATTTGCTACCATAGCGTCTCTCGACTTCGCTGCAGCAACATTGGATGATTACTCGGCTTCGATTTCACTGTGGAATTTAAACCGGGTTCCTAGAATTTAGTAGTTGACGCCCTGCCTCGCCGAGACCAGGAACACCCGCAACTCCTATCCCTCACAGTTTCCACCAATCCCGTGTTGGGCGATATTCTGTCAGCATTCATGACCTCATCGGAAGGACAAGCGCTCATAGCTAAAGTTGATTCGACATCCACTCCTTGGTCTTTTATTGACGGTCTACTCGACTACAAAGGGAGATTTATATTCCCTTAGATATTGAATTGGCTCATCGAATTCTTTCCGAATTACATTCGATTACACAAGAAGGTGTTCAAAAAACTCTACATCGCCTTCTCTGTGAGTTTTTCTAGCCCAGCATGAGCTGAACATTTCATGATTTCGTCCGTCTTTGCTCAATCTAGCAACGAGATCAAATGGGATAACCTCCAACCTACCGGATTACTTCAACCCCTCCTCATCCTGGAGCATATTTGGACGGACATCTCCATGGATTTCGTCGAGGGACTACCTCTCGTGCACGGAATGTTCGTCATCCTTGTTGTAGGTGATCGCCTCTATAAGGCTGCACAGTTTTCATTCCCATCGGCTACCCATAGAACATGGTCTCTGTGGCTCAAGAGTTCTGCCAACACGTGTTCAAGCTCCACGGTCCTCCGGATTCCATCATTAGTGATAGGTATCATATCTTCACCAACGGCTTTTGAACGAAGTTAGCTTGTCTTATAGTGGGAAGCAATTATGTCGCTCTTCGGCCTCTCACCCTTAATCCGATGGCAAAACGGAGGTCGTCAATAGGATGACAAAAATGTATCTCTGCTTCCTCGTGCATGAACATCGGCGTAAGTAGGTGGAGACATTGTTATGGGTTGAGTTTTGCTACAATACGTACTTCCAGTCCGCGCTACGAATGTCGCCCTTTCAACTTGTCTATGGTCACGATCCACCAAAGTTGCTCGCTTACGAACCAGATCTTTCAAAGATCGTGGCTTTTGATGATGCTTGCAAACGCGAGATACGATCCTACGAGATGCGAAGAAGTGTTTGGAACAAGCGCAAGCCTAGATGTCTACCGAATATAATAAAGTGCATAGGGATGTTTCCTTAGCGTTGGATGATCGGGTTTGGGTGAGCCTTTGCCCATATTGGCAGAGCTCGGTGGCCCGCAACTTCATACAAATTGTCTACCGGTTCTTTTGTCCGTTCGCATTGTGCAACGTATTGGTCTTGCGGCACACTGCCCTCCCCTTCCCCCATATTCTGAGATCCACGATGTATTCCATATGCATTTACTCAAACGCTTTGTGGGCGCTCCCCTACCAAATATACCCCAATTACCACCCTCGCGTGATGGCCATTTGACCCTTATTCCGCACTTGGTGACACAGGGTCGTCTTAACCGCGGCGTGGCTGAAATTCTTGTGCAATGGCGTGGCTTAGTTCCGGAGGATGCAACTTGGGAACCCCTCGAGGAATTTCGTCTCCAGTTTCCATCTTTCAAGCTTGAGGACAAACTTGTTCCAGATGAAATTAGTCATGATGCATTCACAAGAATACAATACTCAAGGCGTAAAATAAGGGATACAGGAACAAAGAAAGATAAGGAGTCAACCACCAAGAAAGATGAAGAGGAGATTACCAAGGAAGATCAAGGTGAGGATACGAATGAAGATCATGATGAGATTACCAAGGAGGGAAACAAGGAAGATCAACCTTAGTCCAAGGATGATATGAGGTAGAGCAGTTGAGAGTATGGAGTGTTGTATTTTGAGTATGTACTAATTAGTAAGTAGAGCATGTGCTTTGCACAGTAGTTGTTAGTACACTCTAGTTTACTTTAGTTGTTGTTAGTACTACCTGTATGCAACCCTTATAAGGGCATGGTTTCATTAATATAGCAAGTTGGAATTAGCCAAAAAAAAATTAGATCTCAACTTCTCATTTCCTATCTCTCACAATTGGGAAGCAAAGCACACGGAGCCTGCTCTTCCACAAACACGCAACCTAGGTTCCAGCACGCATCATCGTCCCTCTTAGTTGTTCTAGTATTGGTCATGTAGTTCCTTTTTTATGGAGAAAAAAAATTGGAGTAGATGAATCATAATCCAAATAGAACTAAGCGATCGGCCGAAGCTGTGGGATGTAAAAATACATCGGTAGGGGAGAAATTTAAAGTACTTGATCTAATTAATTGCTCCATCCGTCCCGTTAGTAGTCTTTTGTTTCTTTTGGACACGGAAATTAAAAAAGTGATATTATGTGGTGCATGTAGTTTGACTTTTGGGTGGTGTATTTTGTGACCACAAATTCTTTGCTATTTTTAGAAACAAAACGCTACTAATGGAATACCCATTTTGAGAATACAAGACACTACTAATGGAACGGATAGAGTATATAATATCCTTACTTTTTTTAATCTCATATTGAATTAGAAATAATGGGCAGCGCAGTAGTTATAATAATTGAACTTGTGATAAGAAATTTATTTGTGGTAATAGGTATTTGGTAATATGTGATAATAAGCCTCAATGCAATGTCATCTTCATAATTGCACTCAAATCTATCGTCCAAACGAAAACTGAGGCTATATGCAACTGACAAATTAATTTCTCTACTTGCATAGTAATTATAAGTTTTTATATAACTTATTTAATATTTTAAGAAATTGGCATGAGATCGTAATTCGTATAATAATGTAGGTTTTGTATGAACTCTTTCAAAATAAAATGAATAAAAGATAATAACTTACTATAAAAGAGATAGAACTGCACTTCTGTACGCCAATACAATGAAGAGAATATTATGTAGTATAAATATTAAGAAAATATAATATTGTAACATTTAATTTGTAGTATTCTTTAGATGATATAAATACGATTGCTATATTTCAAAACTTCCACATGTAATCCGTGAACTCAACCGCTATATCTTCCCACAAACATTCACATTTCTATGAAGGAGCTAAATATTCACTACTCTAGAGTCGACTTGCAATAGACCTGTCCTCAGCATTCACCTGTTAAAAGTTAAATGTAAAACTAAGATGAACATGATGATCACATTTATCATTTGGTTTCTTCCACACCCAGAAAAACTTAAAAGAAATGATGTGTACAACTTCTTAAGCTCCAAATCCTTGGACATAACAGCATACTAAGGCTGTACAACAAATTAAAAGTAAAGTTAAAACTCTTACCTGCGATGAGTGAGTTTAGGAGTCAGTCGACGAGAAAACGACGATTCCAATTGCACTCTTTTGGGCTGGTATTGATGAGTATCCAATTAATGGGACTTGGCCGGAAAGTGTTTATAACGAGCTTGCGGGGTCTGTGTGAATCTAAAACTCGCATACCAAAATACTGTTGAGTGTTTTAAAAGAATTTTGTACCTGCAATGAGCGAGTGTTGGTATAATATGATATTACCTTGAAAAAACTAACTTTTCACTCACATTTCAATTGCATTAGGCCTGCCTTTAGGCTATTCTCTATCACCTGTTAAAAATAAAATGCACAACTTAGATCAGGATGATCATCATATCTATCATTTGGTTTCTTCTCATTATTGAAAAATTTAGAAGAATGGCGTATACAACTTTCTACCTGCGATGAGTGAGTCTTGGATAGCAGATACCAGTACTCCTCGGCCAGAGCTTTTTCTCTACCTACCATCCCAGCTAGTTCAGAAGCCAATATATCCATTTCTTCACCCTGCAATTAAGCAAGTTTTGTATTTTATTTTAAATGAATATATCAACTGTAAAAGGAAAAAGAAAGTCAGATTCCTAGCTAGAGCTCAAAGGTACATATAAAGAGTTTAAAGATTACTAAAACTGAAAACAGAATGATAGTATTAAACATCAAGAGTGACATTATATATCCAACAAGAATCCCTCAAAGGAAATAGCTTAAGTACTTCTGTCCAGTTGATTACTTAGTTAATTCGTACTTCTCAAAGGCACTTAAAAATAGAATATAACCAGACATAAGATTAACAATTACTATATAAATAAAGGGGTGTGCGGTAAAATATCTTACTTTTTGCGTAAATCTGTGCATTTGGGAACCTATACACTCAATCACCTTGAAAGATGAGTTTAGAGCTTCCTCTAGCTGCCCAACATCAACCTGGAGGAGTTTATGCCAGAAAGATAATGAAATATTTCAATATGAATTAAGATAGAGCAAGGAGTTGGGCAGACAAAAGCTCACCCGCACTCCGCCACTGACTGGAATTCTTACTGAGGCACTCAGCAATGCATTTGTTGCGCTTGACAGAGAATTAGAATAATCCTCTTCTAGAGTAGACCAGGCGTCAAGATATGGCATCTAAAGGGCAACAGAAGCATTTGAGTGTTTAAAAATAGCTATGCAAATAAAAATGAATCAATGAAGGGAAAATGGGTTGCCTATTGTTTTTGCTGAACAGAAGAAACTCAACCTCATTTGAGATGCACACACACAATATAAGTATCATTAACTACAGAAGCAAACATTAACGGGAAGATGAAATAAAAATGAATATGAGACTATATGCTAGCTTTATTTTTCTGAAAGTTTCAAGCTTTCATCGTTTTCCTTTCAACTTATTGCGTGAACACAAACATATCTTGTTATCACAGGTTAAAGAAGCATACAATCAATAAAAGCTGACTGGTCAAATGAAACTATAAGAGGAAACAAAATGAATGTGCTGACTAATTGAGAAAACTCAAAGTTGGAGAAGGAAAAAGTAGCCACCACACTTTGGCATCATAATATCAAATTCTTGATGGAACTATTAAAAGTGAAGAATAGCCGTGGTAAGAACTATCTAGACTGTTAATATTCTTACATATATTATATTACTGAGTGATCCAATATTTGCATGCAATGACACAACGAACACTCTGATTTGTAAGCAAGAAAGTTAGAGCCAAATTACACAAAACAATAAGAAATCTAGAAAAGTTGAGCAAAACCAAGAAAGAAGGTTTACTTGAGCAACGATAATTGTAATCAAAGTCTTCATTCGCCGCAGTACTGCAAGTTCAATGCGTTTATTTTTCACATTACCACGTAAATCTGATATCTTGCCTCCAAGTGAAGATAGTTTTATCTGAATAAGCAAGAAAAGAATATTAAACGATGCAAAGTACTGCATAAACATTATCTGCTGAGTATAATATTAACAGGATTGTTTGGAAACATAGTTTACAGTAATGGTTGTTCGGAAACAAGGTAGATAAAAACACACGGAATTCATTAATCAATTAAGCTTATGGTTAAGAAATAGCAGAACATGAACTGGCAACAAACCTCAGCTTCCTGTTTCTGAGCTTGAATGCAAGCCTCTGCCTTTGCATTTGTAAATCGCCATTGTAGATAGTGGTTACTTAACATTTTGAGGGAATGCACATCTTCCTGATGATTAGACGCCTTCTTTCCTTTCCTTGAAGGATGAGGAGGCCGGGAAGGAAATTTTAGCGATCGTGCACAACCATTGCTAGAATCCTCTACATTCCTATCCATAACCCATTTCTCAGCATTTGGCATAGAAGACCGCACGTCAGTTGCGCACCGCGCCTTGGGAATAGGCACGTAAACCGGCGAGCTCGGGAACGAAGATATCCCCTCATTCGAGATCCTAGAAAGAGTGGTCTCTTGTAGTAGCCTCGCCGCTGCAGTAATGGCAGAACACCCATTAAGGCTACTATTCAGAGGATCCGAACGGGAGAGGGTATTCGACAGTTGCCTATATCTGGAAGGAACAATTCTTTCCGTTCGGATTTCGCCGTTCTCTTTTAAAGGCTGCTTCACTCGTTCTTGGTGCTGTTTTCTCTGTACGGTGGATAAGTCCACAGATGATCTATCTAAGTCGCCGCGATATGGCCCCGGCGTAAGGTTTTCGTCAGTTTCAGAGGAATGGCGGCGGGGTACGGATTTGGTATGCGAAAAATTGGAAGTGTTGGGAGTGGGGGCTGGGGTTGTTATCGATTGAGCTAAGGGGGACATGAACCGAGAACTCACTTCTCTCACTTTTCGCCGGCGATGGGGAGGCTGTGGAGCTAGCGGCGCCGCCGCTGCGTCGACTGCTGCTCCACCGATTTGATCGGCCATCTATCTTTTCTTTCTAAACTTCCTCGGGATCTTGACACAGAAGTTTGTGGAGAAAACGGTTAAGCACACTGTAAGAATATGGCAGGTGAGAGAAGATTCTGTAAATTGTAAAGAAGAAAATAGAGTACATAAAAAAACTAGCCGTTACAACTTGCAAAATATGAACTTTGACCACAGTGTAACTTTTCTATTTCTTACTCCCTGTTAAACATATTTCCCTAACTTATTGTAGATTTTCAACGTTGTAATTTATTTTAATTTTTTTCCCTTTACCACGCTGATTCCCATATATCTGCTGCTTGCGATTGTATATATTTTTCTATATTAGTGATCGGTTTTCAAAAGTAAGAATTTTTATAAACGACACGTCAAGTTGATTCAATGGTTCCGATATTTTTTTATTTTAAAAAGTTTATATCGAAATGGTATCATACATAATTCTGAAGTTCTCCAATCAAATGCCGCCTAGATATTCTTTTATTTTAGTTAGCTACATCTATTTTTTACGGATTTTCCACCTCTTAAATGTCTATTTTTATTTCTCCTTTTTATTACTTAACTAGTAACTAAACCAATGACAAGTTTCTTATGTCTTATTTTACTTTAAATTTACTAGCTATTATCATAAAACCTTGTCAGAGGTTCCAACTTTCAAGATTAAAAGTTGGGCGCAACTTCCAATTTTTTTTGCTTTTCCATTGTGCTTAAATGAAAGTTGCTTCCCAACGTTCAACTCTAAAAGTTGGGTGCAATTTTTACTTTTTGTTTCTCCAATGTGCTGAAATGATAAGCTGGAACAAACTGCCGTTGTGGGCACCCTAACACTATTTTAACGCAGCTTCGAGCCTTCGACCCAAGGCGGTATTTGCAACAAAAATAAAAATAAAAATATAAAGCATTAAACGCTCCATACGGAAAGGATTTTGGCAAACACTTAGTGAAACAAGGCCACCAATGAGATGGCGCCAAGTGGTACTCTCTTGATTGGCTATAATTTTTCACCAAATGAATAAATTCTGATGTATTTTACATATTTTGATAAAAACAATTAAAAGTATACTAAAATTAGTGTTTTTTCTTTCTCTATAAATAGAGACCAATTTTACCATAATTTTTCATGCACTCAAATCCTACCATTTTCTCCCTTTTTACCCTCATTTTATAAAATTTATTCTCTTCGACCATGGATCCAAACAACTAAAAATCCTAAAATTTCCCTTACTCCCAAAGCTATTACCTAGCTTAGAAGAGTTTTCGAACTCCGACGAATTCACACAAGATTTTGGTATGAATTCTCGGTTTCCACCTAATCCTATCAACTCTTAATATCACCAAACCTCTCATAACACTCCTTCAATCTCCTTTGGAAATGTCCACGAAAAATCTTGTAATAGTCTACATAGTTGGAAAGTACAAGAGGATATTACACTAATATATGCTTCTTTGTCGTATTGGGGAAATTCGAGTGTTGCCACCAACCAAAATGTTAATACGCTATGAAAAAAGTTATAAATATTATTAACAAGCTCGAGTTGGAAACCAAATGGGCGAGGAAAGGTCCATCGAGTCACTAAGATGACGTTATAAACGCTTGAATATAAATGTTATGAAGTGGTTTGGTGCATACAAGGAAGCATACAAGCATATAAGAAGTGGAATGTCCCTAGATAAATTAAAAAAGAAACTGGAATTATCCACGGCAAAGTCAAGTTTACTCACCATAAGGTCTTTGAAAAATTGATGAATGGGAATCCCAAATGGGAGTTGAATTTAGAGTCAAGTGAGTTATTCTAGTTGTCGTGTTTTTTATCTTTAAGACATTTGTTGGGAAATAATAGATTTTTGAATGATTCCAAACCCCTAGTGATAGATGAATCAGTCTGATGTAGTTACTTAAATTTGACTCACTCTAATAATGTATATGTAGACTAATTTTATTTCAGACTAGTCTTACGTTAGTAAACTAAATACAGTATTTAGTTTTAGTCCAATGAGTATGTAAACCGAACTAAGTTCGAGATCGGGATATGCTAATCAAAGCCCTATTTGAAGGATCCCGGTGGTGATTCATATACGAGGTATGAGGCGTGGATTTCAAAGTAGATGGTCAACAAAGACAAGAAAGACCCGATTTTTCATTGAAAGTCTTTGGTCGGACTCAAATCTAATCTTCTTGTAATTGAGATTTGGTCATCGGAGAGTAAATCTCTTCCTTATGTCTCAAAACAAGTCTTTCGACTCGGTAGAGACCGACTTTTCATTGAAAGTCTTTGATTTTCGATTCTTAGGAGTTCCGGCTCTTGAAGTGTCTTACTGAATCGTGTGCTCATCTCGAATCTACTCTTCCAAAAGTTCTTCATACGCTAGGACCACTTCCAGATGTTCTCCAGCAGTAGAGCACGTGTTGTGTGTGCCGGGTGAAGAGGAATTTACATAGAGATTAGAATTTACCTCAACATCTTCTCCTGCCATCAGACATTGTTCAGTTTCTTCAACTTCGATTGCTACAAATCCGGCTTCATCATCTGATGAATCCATGAACATTTCTTCGTCGCTTGTGCAATTAGATATCTCTATGGCTATGTAGGCCTATTGCCTTTTCTTGAAAAAATTCTACGGCCGTCGTTCGGCTCTTTCAACAACGAGAGCTTAGGACACTCGTACTGATAATGTCCTATATGTTTGTAGTTGTAACACGTTAACGTTCTGCACTCACTTCTAAATGTGTCATTCTTTGTGCTGGCAGTAGTGTCGATGTTCCTACATTCATTTTGAGAGTTAGATTCTTCTTTCTTCATCATTCTTACCTTGAGAGTTCTTGGTAACTCTTTTCAGTTTTCTGAGCTTGTCTTTCTCCTTCTGATATTTCACAGCTAGGAGAGCATACTATTCAACAAGGCTATCAGGAGTTGGAATTTGCATGGTACTTGCTGCTGAATTACTTACTACTGATGGACTAGCCCTGGTGTGCTGACTGTTGCTTTATACTCATGATCCATTGAGATGTCAGCAGGAGCACTGAAGCTGGGTTGAGGGAGACTGTACTCAAATTCCTCAACTTTGAGTTCTGAGAATATAAAATTAGAAGTGATCGTATTAAGATCAGAATGTCGCAAATAAGTAGCAAATTGATACCACTTAGGTCTAGTTTTCCCTAACCTATTGATGTTATTAATCTAATTTGTAAATCTTGCGTTATACTCATCAATTGATTCAAAGTCGACTCACATATGTGCTTCTTGTCAACTTTATAAATTTCCCAAATATTTGCAGCCTTTCTCACCCGCAATATAAAAGAACACGACTTGCCGTGCAAACACCCAAACCATGTATATTCTTTATCTGCTTTTAACACCATAAAACACCGTCGATGCTCTTAGTGCTACACGCCGACGGCGCCCAGAAGACTGAATCCACCTCAAGAACGTCGTCATTAACAACCTTCAAATTAGGATAACTAATTATTCTAGTTTCAGCGATCTGGAAGAACGGAACTAGACAATTTGCTATTTGCAGTCACATCTCCATCTTCCTCCTCCAATGACGATAGGGTGACAGGTAGGTTATATGATTGTTCTACTAATGTCATTAGTCAGTTGTAACCACCCTCATTTTGCATCCATGTTGAGAACTCCAACGTGCTACCATAGATGCTTTGTTGTTCTCCATGCTCGTCTTCATCAGCTTCTTCAATAGTATAATCCCGATCATCCGAATCTGTCGAATCATCATTAGATTCTCCAGCGTCATTATGCACTTCTTGTTCTTCCTCCTTCTCATCCTCCTCCTCCTCCTCCTCCTCCTCCTCTTCCGCCTCTCCTCCGTCACGGAAAAAGTTATGTGCATCGAAATCCCTAGTAGATTGTTTAACTAGGTCTGGATCATCAAAATAAGGGACATGCCGTCGGGTCCGCCTCAAAATTGTTTCGGCCCCATTGCTTAGACCTATCATCACAACACATACAGTGGGGTATGCCTCAAAGCTAACGAGTCGAGCCAAATCATCATTGCTCGTCATTAGTGATTTCACAAGCCGACTAACTCGATTGTGCTCGAGTGAATACAACAAATACAGGGTATGCATTAAATTTGTTTGTGTGATAGAATCAACGGTTTCTCTTAAAGATGACAAGGATAGTAGGGATACAGATTTGTTGCAAGTTGTTCATCCCCATGTCTGTATTCAGAACCCTCGAACATTCCTCCATACTTTACTATTATACGTGTCCACTCTTCGACCATCTGAGGACTTAGAAATCACTATAAATCTTATTTCTCCATAAAATAATCTTATATCTTTAGAAGATATTAAAACAGTACATAGTTGACGAAGATTTAAGATTTCATACAATTAATATAGCTATGTGTTATATATGTAAACATTGATAACAATGTATATAGTTCTTATTTCTCCGTAAAATAATCTTATATCTTTATAAGATATTAAAATAGTACATAGTTGACGAAGATTTAAGATGTCATACAATTAATATAGATATATGTTATATTTGTAAACATTGATAACAATGTAATATTTCTGTATTCTTCATAGACCATTCATATATCTCTGATGTACTAATAAATAGTGAATATAACATGGAGAATTAAAATAGCTTCAGATTTGTACAAGTTAGAGCATTAGAGGCATATCCATAGAAATTTAAACTAGTGAACTACTTATTCTATGCTTATATCTCACATTAACTGAAAATATTAAATGCGAGAATAAATTTTAATACAAAGTAACAGCTTCAACCTATTTATGATGTTCGTTATAACATGATTATCACCAACTTAAATACTAATAATTATACGAAACAAAGTTAAGCTCAATAAAAACACTTAGGTCTTTGTTAAAAAAACTTATGTCGCCAATGAACAAACTATTGCAGATTATGGGTACGAAGAAATAAGCTAGAATATCATGATGGATAATTTATTGTTCATAAAAATGGTATTGTATGATAACTGTAGACCCAACCAAAAAAACCGAGCAGGGGCCGGTTCTACTTGAGACCGTGGTCAACGCGTTTTGAACCGCGGTCAATGGTTCCAAACCGAAATGGGACCCCGAACCCTCACATGGCGGGCCGATTTTGGTTCATTAATTTTGAAAAGCAAAAACGGCGGGTTCGGAACCGGCGGTTCCGAATTTTTTATTTTTTGTTTATTTAAAAAAAGGAAAAAAAATTAAAAAATAAGTTGAACCACGGGTTCAACGGTTTCAAATCAAACCGACGGTTCGAATATTATAGTTACAATTTTGAATATTTTGACCGTTGGAAATCAACGGTCAAGATCTGCTTGCCCGTTGAGATCCAACTTGCCAAGATCAACTCGAATCGGCCCGGAATAGTCGGTTCAACGGTTTCGAACCGAAACTGGCGGTTCTAACGGCTATTTTTTAATATTATTTTTTCCAACATTTCCTACATCTATAACCACACCCCCATTTGATCCCATTTCATCACCAACAATTCATCATACTCTCTCTCTCTCTAATTCATCCTTCTTTCTCTTTAATTCATCCTTTCTGTTTTTCTACTATAAATAATGTCTTCTTCGAACTCTGGTCGTAACGATGATATTCATAGGGGGTAAGGCTCATGTCCCCAATTTTAATCCAACCCCACCACTTCCAAGAAGGCTATCCGACTCCATTGACGACGATGTCGTCCGAAATATCAATTTCTCCGATAGTGAAGCCTTTTCGACCTACAACAACTTCTCGTACCATCCCTCCAAAGTCCAAAGGGCCGGTGAAGCAATAAATAAGATGATGTGCGATTGGGGAACATCACCCCATCTTTCGAAGGTCGTCGAAGTTCACCAATGGAGCGAGAGGAAACCACCACCCGAAGTGGAGGCCGAGAGCAACCACCACCCGAAGTGGAGGCCGAGGAAGAAGAGGAGGACGAAGAAGGCCTTACCCCAAGTCGTCGAACATCCGACATTTTTTCCATCCACATGAAAAAGATGGAGTTAGGAAAGGTCAATAGAGTTATGCACTATCGAGTGCATTGCAACTATTGCGACAAGAATTATCCATTCAAGGAGGGGAATGAATACGGCACTTTGAGGAGACTCATCACTTCAAAGCAAGAGGCGGAGCTTGGGCAAGCACGCGGTCAAACCCAACTCAACTTCCCCGGGAATGCACTTGGTTCTAATCCGGAAGGTTTGAACCCTCAACAACTCTTTAAATATAATGAAAAACTTATGAGGCGTGAGATTTCTAAAATGACGTTCAAGAAGATTTACCACTAGGATGGGCGAATTCTAAGGGTTGGAAAAATAGAATGAGAGTTGGTACAAATCCGGCAATTAATAGGTATCCTAGAACAAGCAATACAAGTGGGAGTAATAGATCAAGCGAATGCATATAAAGTAAGTTTGCGAACTATGTTTAGAAATTTAGATACTAGAGTTAGTGTTTGTTCGGATATTTGGACGGATAAATACAAAACAAATAGTTATATGAATACCATACATTGGGTAGATGCAACTTGGAATTTAAACAAACGTTTATTAGCCTTTAAGCTCATGGATGAATCACATAGTGCCATTAACATAGCTAGTAAGTTAATCTCAACTTTTCAATGGTTTAAGCTTACGGATAGAGTATTTACCATAGGCTTTGATAATGCTTAGTGCTAATATCGCTTCCGTTCGGCTTTAATTCAAGCATGTAACTCTATCATAAATGGTTAATTATTTCATGCTAGATGTATATATCATATTATTAATTTATGTGTATAACACGGACTAACATGTAGGACGCACTTGATTAAGCCAATTAGACAAATTGTTAATTTCTTAAATACCCACCCTAAAATTCTTAGAAAATGGAAGATATTTAAAAAGTAAAGGCCGTAAACCTAGAAGCTTTCAAACCGACGTGCCATATAGATGGAACTCTACTTATGAAATGTTAGAGATGACATATAGACAATAAAGAACAATTATTTCAATTTTTTAATACTGAAATTCTTGAACAAGTAACTATGTTTCATTGTCATTGGGAAGAAGCTAGAGATTTGCATGAGCTTTTACAAGTTTCTGAAAAGGCGATTAAAGAATTATCTGGTGTTTATTATCCTACTTCCAACCTAGTTTTGACGCATTGTTATTACATAGCATGTTCATTTAATAAAATTAGTAACAATCCAATGCTTGTAGACGCGACTCGAGATATGCTTCAAAAATGGCTTAAATACTTTGGAATTATCCCGGATATTTTTCTATTTGCTTCTATTTTAACTTCTAGTTTGAAACTTGAAGGTGTTTGTGGTTTACTTCATTATTATAATTTTATGTTAACTTCACCACATGGAGATGTATTAGACCTCCTCGATCCCGCCGACCTCAAATCAAACTTCAAACAATCTTTTGAACATTTTTTTGTAGTCTACAACTCTAGGATAAAAGGTGGTGTACATTCACAAACATCTGAAAGTAGTGCCTCTAGTAGTAGTGATAATCCTTGCATTCAACAACTACATAATTTTCTACAAAGTAGGGGTAGGTCTAGAGTGACAATTACTAACTTAGATAGATATTATAGTGAAACATATGTGCCGGAAAGTGACCGTGCAGGTATAAAGACGACTACACAAAAATCATTGGCAGGGTCTTTTGCATTACTACGAAGATAGTGATGCAATCACAACCGCTCCAACGACGACTAGAAATAGTGATGCCGATGGCGCCGATGATCTCTACTACAATTCAATTTGCAAATTGTAATATAGAAATTTAGTGATTAAATTTATGTTTGAATTTTTTTAATTACCAATGTCTAGAAAATAGAAATATTAGAACTACGTAAGGGCTTTGATTCCTTTTGAGGATACGTAAGTCCAAATTGTCATTTCCTTTATTTAGTGAAGTTCGAATGAAATTTCAAATTTCAATTATCTCAATACAATCAACTTCTATTTTCTAATACTTGTTATAATTTACAGCGTGTAATTTTTTTTCTCGCTTCAAACAAAGTTGTGGTTTTTAATTTCGTGCGGAAAAAAGAAAAGAAAAAGAAAAATTGTTGGTTCCGAACAGGAACCGAGAACCGTCGGTAGGCGGGCCGATTCCGGTTCCAAACTTTCGTACCGGAACCGGTCGGGTCTAGATAATTGTAAAAAAATCCAATCTATCAGTTAATTATTAGAAAATATGTTATTATACACGTAAATAACGTTATTATGCACGGAAATATCATTATTTCTTCCAACAAATGCTATTAATAGAAAAACATACATTGTGGTAATATAATGAAAAATCACAAACGTATATGAACAAGTTCTTCATGAAAATGCTATAACTCTACATTTTTTTCAACTCTATATCTCAAGTTATGTTTTGTTGCCTGAAATATGAGCAAGTCTCTCTTTATATGTAGCTGTTTGAGAATATGAAACAATATAATACATACACTTTCTCGCAATAAAGTAATATTCAGCAACAAAAAAATAATAAAATAGTCCATCATGTAAGTTATTTGTGGCTTCAATTGGTTTCGGCACGAGAATTAAAAGAGTAGATGATAAAGTATGAGAGAGAGAGTAGATGATAAAGTATGAGAGAGAAGATGAGTAAGATAATGAGAGAGTATGAGATAAATATGATAAAGTATGAGAGAGAATGTAATAAAGTAGGAGAGAGAAGATGATAGAGTATGAGTATTTTTTTACCAAATTAGGAAAGTGGGCACAAATAATGGAATACCCCTTTCGGAAAAGTGAGCCACAAATAGCGGGACGGAGGGAGTATATTTTTTTGCAATCCACAGTTGGACAACACACTATGGACTGTAAAAATCAACTGCCTAAATTAGACTTGTTATATTCGCTACCAAACATTGACGATGACAGCCGACACAATTGGTCAAAAGTGATTGCCGAACTCTGCAAAAATCAGCCCATATGAAATCGAGGAAGGAGAGAGAGAAACCTAGGTCTGCAACAGCACAGTTACTATGTAGACGCACATTTGCAGGGTAAAATTGAGAGAATTGGTATAAATGCATTTGTATAAATTTATATATAATTATATTTGCATTTTTTTAAACTTTTAGAACGGTTATATTTGCACTTAACCCTTTTTTTTTGGAATGCATTATAGGAAAAAGCAAGTGGATTCCAACTTCTGGAAGTTGGAAAAATGGCTAATTAGGAACAACCTTAATTTGATGCTGGGTTTAGACCACTGCACTCCGAGCCCTTTTGATGATATGTTCCCCACTACTTAAACATTTTCCTTTTCAATTCCCCCCCCCCCCTTCTTTTATAATTTGTAGTCATCTTTTTCCTTAAATACTTGCGGCAGCAAAATCCCAACTTTCCGTTATGAAACCAATTATTTACAAGTTTACGGCGGCGGATTATTTAGCAACGACAATGAGGAATGTCATCCAAGAACATACTTCACAGATTTCTTTCCACAACTGATCCTGATTCACATAGAAATACCACAAAATCCAAAAAATGTTTTCCCTTATGTTTTAGGGAGAGAAGATGCTCATTATAATTAGCAGAGGTGAAGAGAGAATGGACGTCGTGCTAGTAATGTAATAAGGTAGAGGATCAAAAAATAAAAATAGGGGAAATTTAGAATATACTACCTCCGTCCCGCTATTTTCGGCACACTTCATTTCGTCACGGAAATTAAGAAAGTAGATGATTAAGAATGAGATATGGATATATGATAAAGTAGGAGAGAGAATATGAGTGAGTGTATATGATAGGTAAAGTAAGAGAGAGAAGATGATAAAATAAGAAAAAATAGGAGAAATAAGATGATAAAGTATGAGAGAGATGATAGTTATTTCCAAATTAGGAAGTGTGCCAGAAATAGCGGGACGTCCATTTTGGAAAAGTATGTCTGAAATAGCGGGACGGAGGTAGTATATATTTAAGCAGTGGGACACACGTCGGCAGAAGGGTTGGGGCATGCAGTGGTCTAGCCCCCAACATCAAACTAACCTTCAAGCTCCAACTTTTTATTTTTTATTGTAGCAGAATGGAAGTTGCTTGTTAACTTTCAAAAGTTGGTGCAACAGCCCCTACCGGGCACCAGTTACTCATGTAATCTTTTGAGACGTCAAATCATATCGTTAAATTATTGACAATATGTTACATATTATCATTATCATTATGGGAGTGGATCATATGAGAACCATCAATATTAAATTAATTGATTTAGGGTGACGGGCAAGTCCGAATTATGGTTTCAAAATCACGCTATGCATATTCTTTATAAATTTTATGCGTAAGGACAAGAGTATAAAATTGCTAGATTATATGCATAATGGATAAAATATACATGACGCATGGTAGTATGCATAAACTCGTAGTTTTCATCAAACTAGAAGTCTATTATGGTGCGTTACACACATAATATGTACTATTATTAGAGTTACTATATCTAATCTAATCTAATAACTATTATGTATAACATGTGATCTAGTACTTATGACATTAAAGCTTGTAACAAACATTTGGAAACATACTTGGCCTCAGAAAAAAATATTTGATCTTTTTCAAGTAGCAACTTATGTGGCAAAGAGCCAAAGAGGGAGTAGTTTGAGTTTTACTTTTAAGAATATAATATTTTGGGAATTAATAGAAGAAACTGGTTAAACAGCCATCATCCTTGGCATATATACTTGACATCAAAGAATATCAAAAATTGCAAATGCTAAAAGAACCATAGTTAATCATTTCATATACCATTTACCGAGATTAGCTGGACCTGAAATGATTGCAGCATCGAACAGTCCTATAAGGATATACATATTGTTACCTAATCTACAATCGTATGGAAGCATACACTTACTTCGAAGGATACAATGCCTATACGAGCCACTAATCAGTCCTATCTCCAACTTTGATATACAAACTTCGAAGGATGAGCAAAAATTGCAAACTATTATCAGCAAAACAAGAGGTTGGCCTTCTCTGTCAAGTGTCAATGATAACTTTCTCTCCCGTTATCGCTGAAAATATCATCTGTAGATCATGAAAAAAAAAGAAGGGTGCTCCTTAGTGACACATCAAACCAGTAAAATATTCCACATGCTCTATCATATTACAGAACAAGAATGGTCAGCACAAACCGATCGTATACCAATACTCCAATAGTATATTTGCTTGTCAATATGGAACAAAGCAATTACAGGGCACCATGGCAAAAAAAAAAAAAGGAAGAGTATACTAATTCCATGACATGGTGAGCAATTTCAATTAATTATAGAACTACATCAACAATCAGATCTGGTGTTAAGCAATCAACTTACCATTACCATCTTCTTCACCACTTTGAGTTGTAAAGAATGGGGTAAGGTAGTTCCTGTCAAGGTCACTGAAAGTTGCAGTGCTGCAAGAAGCAATCAAGAACCATACATCAAGAAAACCTGAAAGCATCAATGCATAATTTGAAATAGGCATCTCATTTTCTCACTACCTTTTCCGGAACTCTTTAAGTTTCATCTTAAACCGGTTTCCAGATGATGATTCCCCCTCGTATGTAGGAGCTCTGTAGCCATTGTTTGCTTCTAAGTTCTAAAATTGGGAAGAGAAATATTACAATCCCAGAACTATACTAAAAATCTGTTGGCAAAATCTGGCAGAATATCAAGCGATCAACTTTTAGAACACTAATATTACAAGGAATGCCATCATCGTCCTTATGACAGGGAGCCAATGAGTGGCCATTATCAAAGAAAATGGGCAAGCAGAAAAGAAACACAAATGACTTCTTTCTGATCCTCAGGGCCAAGTAATGCTTTCATCTTGTTCATCAACATGAAAAGTCATTTATAACTAGACCAATACATAGTGTTCATGATGATTATCAGAAATTATTCTTCAGTTTCAATTTCTAAGTATTATCAGCTAACATATTCTATAGCTTCAAAGAACTAAAAACATTGGATATTGTGTTTCACCAGAGGCATGAACATGCAGATGGTGAGCAACTATTGACTTACCTCACCCAATGCACTCTCATGACCATCACCCACAACTTGCAAGGATTCCAGCATGGTTCCTGTTGATCCTCCTATCAGCAAAACCTAGAATATGCCAACCATGAAAACTTAAAAACATATCAACAAAATTCAAATTAAAGCCTCATATTAAGTGCATTCTTGAGTAAAACTAGCAGGATAACAATAGCAACGCACAATAAGATATTAATTCAAGATCAACACATTGAAGTTTGAGCATAAAGGTATAAAGAATGCATCAAATGTTTCATTTAATCAAGATTGATTGATAATTCAGAGAAATTTACTATGTATTTATTCACACTGCAACAAACAATTCAAAGAACATTGCCAAAATCACTACAAAATTCATTCTTACTGTGACATACTACAAGAATGCACTTTTAACTCCACATTCCATCAGTCTACCATGAACTATAGTTCATCTTTAAGGTTGCTTACCGTCAAAACAACAATTGCAGTTGTTGCAGTGAATATTGTCTGACCGTGACCCTCTGGAAGATCATGAACTGATTGCAGGGCAAGCGCAAAAGCCATGGCCCCTCGGAGCCCTGTGATTGATATTTTATGTTAGTTTAGGCTCAGTGAACCTATACCTTTTTCGCTAATGCGACCTGAGCTACAAGTGAATAAGGGAGCTATCTGACAACTAAAAAAATTCTTATCCACTTACCACTATACCAAAGTGCTTTCTGATGCTGCATTGGTATCTTTCTATTTGAAGGTCTCACCAAATTAACCAAATAAGCACACGAGAATACATTTGCAGCCCTACACAGGACAAGTAGAACAAGGTTTACTAATTATCTAAGCAGTTTCATTATATCTTTTCTATATAATCAGCAAATGACATACGGCAAAACATTAAGATCCTTTACAGAACAGTAATTGTAATTGTGGTGCAGCAGAAAAAATATTCAACAAATAAGCACATGTTGCATCAGGAAAAATGTAATCTAGACATACCTTGCAATTCCAATGAATAACTGTTGTGGTTTGAAGACGGTTAAGGAAAAATAAGTTGATTCAGCTAGTTAAACTAGAAACCATTCATTCAGAGTTCACAAGATGAAGGATACAATTGAGAAAAAGATGAATCCAGTATGAGACCAGCTGTGCTGTTCCATGGCAATGTCAAATCCCATATATATAAATCTGCAAGACAAACAAGAATTTAGGAAATTCAGCTGAAGAAACAACAGATACACATTAAGTAAATACATGAATTAATGAATGATAGCTTACATGAAAGTCTCGGCCAATGATGATATCAGATGAAAAAATGCAGATACAAATTTCTGAGAATTGTCTGACAAGTTTGAGAAAGAGTAGTGCTTCATAACCTAACACATAAAATTACCAAAACACATTGCTGCATTCTAACATCAAATGAAAAATAAAATATAAACAAAAACATCCTTAGCTTCACTTACAATTCCAGTGAACAATATTGACACGATACCCGAGAGACCAAGCCCTTCAGCTAGCATGTATCTGGATAACATTGAACAAAACCAAGCACAACTCGTGTCAAAGATTCCCAGAAAAATAAAATAAAGGTCCATCTAACAAAAGAAGACAGCTAAAAAGTTCTTACGAGAAATATGGGAAAAGAACAAATAAGCAGCACTCTAAGTTCTGAAGACTGTAGAGATAATAAAACAAGTGATAAGTAATTCTAACATATTAGATCATAATGGAAAATGGCAGAACCATTGAAAATATATGCTTACTTATCAATATCAAGACCAGCATACTTGAAAAGGTTCGATAAGTTAAGGCTCCACAGAGTGTGTTATGAATTTATAAATCACAGAACTAATACTTTAGCAAGAATGACAAACAAGTTTTTCAAAAAGGATATTAAAGCAGAAGTGAATCCGACTCCAACCCCTGCAGATTCAGAGAGAAATGGTAGTTATTAGATCGAATAAATGTATTACCTGTGGTTGGATATTAGTGCAAAGCAATCCTGAAATTTAGCTCAAGTATAAAATAGGAAAAATAATTTGTTCAAGTTGCTAGGCAAATGTCAGGTTTTCATTGACGTAAAAATACCAGAACTAAATATAAGACAGTTTGTCTCAGTTCTGGCAAGTCAAGTAGAAAATATATTGTAATACACCGGTCATCATTGATGCACCAATCATAGAAAGAGCTAGCAGTCCAAATATCTCAAGTCTTGGTGGACTCCACAAGGTGAGAATATATAGAACCTTGAAAGGTTCAACCTAAGGGAAATAGTTTTTCTTTTAGTCCTCAATACAATGACTAAGGCCCCGTTTGGTTGGAGGTGAGGAATGGAATGCGGAATCATTTTAAAGGAATGATTTCATTCATGTTGTTTGGTTCATAAAAAACCGCAAAGGAATGATACCTCATCTCCCCCCCCAAAATAGCCGTTTCCCAACCCCTCAAGATTGAGCACTTTCATTTTTCGTTCCTCCCAAATATTCTCTCTATTCTCGCAGATCTCTCTTCCCCTCTTGTAATCTCTCTCTCGAATACTGGCTTCTCTCTTCCTCTCCTCTCTGTTAAACTCTCTCTCTCCCAAGGAACACCTTCTTCCGGCGACGGCGATTCTCTCTGCTCTCCGGCAAAGGTGCGGCGACTCTATTTGCTCCACTGTGACAATTCTATTTTCCGAAGAAATCAAAACATTTGTCCTTGACTTATGCTCTTGGTTGTTTGAAGAAATCAAAACACTTGTTCCTGAATTCTTGTCTGTTGAATCCACCGTCACAACCACCACTCCATTTTCTATTCTCTCTTCCTCTCTTTTTCCACCATCTCCACCACCACCGCTTGATTTTCTATTCTCTCTCTCTCTCTTCATCTCTTTTTCCACAGTCTCCACCGTGCCCCCTGTGCCATGAGTCAAAGTCCCTCTATTGCTATGAATCAAAGGATCTTTGTTGTTGATGAAGGAGATTAATCCAAAATCAGAGCCCTTTTCTCCATATTTATTTGCAATTAGAATTTTTATGGTTTATGGTTTATAAATTGAGAATTTGGCTTTTAATTTGATTCCATCCCTTAACTAACCAAACAACTGTTTTCTAGAATGATTCCAGATTTCATACCTCTAAGGTAAGATACTTGATTACGATTTCATTCCTTTTCGCGAACCAAACGGGGCCTAAAGTCTTTTAAATAGAATAAGCAAGTCGTCTAATCATCTTCATCTAAAGTCCAGCTTCTGAGGAAGTATGACCTGTGACTTTATAAGCTAAATACTACTAGCAGTGAATTAAAAATCGTTTGAGGCGTACGCCTCGAGGTGCGCCTCGGAGCGAGGCGCCGGAAAAAAGCTCCGAGGCGTACGCCTCGCTGATTTCGATTCGCCAGCCTGCCTCAGTCCGGCGAGGCGCGCCTCGAGGCGTACGCCTCGACTCGTCGGCTGAGGCGTTCGACACATAGCTTGGGCTTATTTTCGACCACTTTCTTGATTGGAACCAAATTAGCCCAAATTCAAACAACCCATATGTTTAATTTTGAAATTTTATCAAACCCTAATCGACTAAAAACCCAATTTTTTTGAAATCAAAACAATTTAGCTTGTTGAACAATTGTGTCGCCGCTGCTTGTCAATACGGCCGCCGCCGCCACCGCCTTCAAGCCTCTGCCGCGCCCGACTAAAGCGGCCGCCGCGGCATTGTTAGTGTCTGTGATTTTAATTTTTGGTTGCTTTAGTTTGTCTGAGTTTAATTTTCGGGGGGATTGGGGTTCTCAATGTGTTCTCCAATATGTCCTTCAATTGCGTCGCCGCTGCTTGTGATTTGCATTGTAGTAATATGTGAGGAAGTTTACGATTTGCATTGTTGGTTCTTGAACTGTTGAACAAGTAATTAATTAATTAAAAAAAAAGTAATTAATTAATTATTTACTCTGTTGACTTCAGCATGTTGACTGCAGCATATTGAAGACTATTCTAATCTTACATTGCAGTTTTAGTTGCTAGTTGCTATTGTTATCTGGAGTTACGTGTTGGTTTGAATTGGTTTTTTTGTTGGTTTGAATTTGGAAGAAACTTGATTTTATGTGTTTATGTGTTTGTGTGGTGTTATGTGTTTATTAGGGGAAAAAATATAATTTACGCCTCGATTTTACGCCTCGGTCCGCCTCGAGGCTTACGGCTCGTGACTCGTGAGGAAAACGCCTCGGAACTCATTTACGCTTTTTTGAACTTTGACTACTAGTCAAACAATATCTATAAGACATAGCTCAAGATAACCCAACCAAAATGATTTATCCATTACTCCTATAACCATGACATATGTATTTGTTTAATAGACCCGCCTCCCAACACCTAAAAAGAGGCTTAGTTCAAAAATCATCTTAGCCTTTAGGCCTTCCAATTACAGGAAACATAAATTTGAACTTTTGGATATTCATATATAGAAATGAAATTTGGGAAATCATTAAAGTTCCTTGATGGACTAGTGTCACCAAAAGGAGATGAGTCTCACAAATTAGGAATATAATGCGTGGACTGATTAAATTGCTAGAAGGTACTAAAGACAAACCTGCTGACATTGAGCCAACAAAAGTCTCAAGAAATCTGACCACCACCATGAAAAAGTTTTGACCTGATGACATATGAGTCCTCACCAACGACATTGTCCTGCAAAAGTATCAATTATTAAGGACTAATCAGTAACAATATACTTATTATACTGGATACCTGTAGTTCGACTTACCTATACAAGGAAATTGCCATCTTCAAGGAGCAGGAGACACAAGTGAATGAACCAACAGCGGGTTAGCAACTTACTACGTAAAGATTTCTCTGTTTTTTCAGGAACTGTCTCCAGATGAGAGAAGAAACAGATAAAAAAACCAGGAAAACTTACTGCATCGTTTAGCACAGATTCTCCAAAAACCAAAGCATAGAGATTCACATCTGTGCCAAGCTCCTAGAAATTTCAAATCAAGAGAATGCAACTTAAAAAATAATTAAGCTGCAGAGCGACGCCATTTGATAGTGAAGCAGGTTATAAAAAATTTTTGCTCTCTCAAACATGAGATAACTGGTAAAGGAACCAGAGTGTTGATATTCAATTAAAAGAAAACTAAATGATGCATTTTACATCTATTTGTTTCTTGCATGCAGAAGAATGCACACCCTTTGGATCAGAATGAACACTCTTGTATGCACCATACATACTAAATATTGCATGGTCTTTTGCAGACCTAGGAGTTCCCATTAGTCAAAAAAATTCAACTATTCCTCGAGTGAAAGCACCAGTATTAAAAAAATTATGCTTATCTTAAAGCCTGATAGACCAATCACCTGAAATATAGATAGAACAGTGACAGGATCTGTAGCTGAGATGAGCGCACCAAACATCAGACATTCAACAAAAGGAAGTCTGTAGATAAGAAATGATACTCCGGCAAGGTATCTGAAACAGAACAACAAGGGATCAAACCAAAGCACGTTAATGATGAGAAAAATGGTAAATAATGAACTATGAATACTAGCATTTATACAAATCCCTTAATTATGAATAGAATGACACTCACACCAAAATGCCTGTGACCATGGAAGCAACAAAAGTTCCAACAATTGCAAATGTGACTATGGCGCCAAAGTTAGAAAAAAATGGTTTCTGCAAAAGCAAATTCACAACACATCTTTACAGAATAATAATAAGAAAATGAAAATCAAAGGTTATTTCAGGTGATAGCAGGTTTTAGTTTTAGGTCTTATGGGGTAACTGAAGTTTACACAAGAGGATACAAACAAAAAGTTAGCTTTCACATTTTGACTTAAAGACAAGTTTGATCTTGGACCCTGTAACACAAGAACCAATCAAGTTTTTATCAACATGACCGTTTTCCCCCCAAATATTTAGTTCGTAGAAGCCATGAAGTCTAGCCAAGATCTAGTATTACAACCTCAGGTCCTATACTAGATAGATTTGATCAATAGACTAATCTCAACAACAACAATCTTTTACAATGATCGAATGCAATTTGCACATCAAGTCCCGTAAACCTAGCAGATGAGAAGAGATTGCCTCGATCGCAGAAAAAAAACACAGTAGTGAGCAAGACGAACAAATGTAGTAACAAATTTCTTCCACTATTTTCTTTTACTGAACTAGGTGAAGCCTGGTGCGGCCAGTGCCTCATGAATCTGCATTTCCGTCTCGTATTCCAACTCTGTCTTTGACTTTTTTAAGAAAACCTTATAGGAAAAATTGAAGATGGAGAAACTTACAGGTTGAAGACTGAATCCTGACTGAGTAAACAATCAAGTTAAGGAAACACACTTCCTCTAAAACCTATAGAGAAGCATTATATAATTTAACTAAGGCATCCATCTTAGGTTTACAAGGATATAATATAATTGGGGGCAGCAGGAACAAGAAGAAGAACTCCTCATGGAAGTTGAACCATGACCTGCCAAACCAAGATTTCAACAAGTCAAAACAGAACAAGAGAAATACAAAATCATCATAAATTAAAACAAGTTTTAAGAAATAACAAAGCAAATGAGAATAATCGTAAGCATGAGACCTGATGCTATTCTCCGTGTTTGATACATTTGCCAGTCCACCCACAATCAAACCTGCATCCCGCATTCAAGTTCCAATTGAATTGCAGATACAGTAAAAAAAACGTAGTAAATTCACTAAGTGATCATCAGAAAATGTAAGGCATTTAAATTAAAAACAACAGCAGAAACTAAATTACCGATCAAAAGGGAAGCACTAGCTTCAGGAAGATAATAAAAGCGATGACGGCGTAGGACGTGGCCTAGAACAAACGACAGTACGAGCATCATAATCTGAAGAAGAATTCCGACTCCTGCCGCCTGCTGCTCTTTCGCCGGACTTCCCCTCGGATCGGCCGGAGATATGCGCAATTCTTCCATGCCGATTCCTCGGGATTTCTCTACTTAGCAATTTTTTCTTTAACCACTAAATTTACGTATCAATCAAATCCACAATCATGAAATGTATTTCTTCTCGATCACAATGTAGATGATTTTCCGGGGCTTTTGGTTTAGACTTTTCAGTGGTTTTAAACCGAACTTTTTTATTCTTTTCACTCGTGTGTGTCAAGCAACTTTACGCCTCTCGGCCTCTCCATTTGCGACTGTCTATTCCGGATTGAAATATTTATGTATATTCGACAGGTTTTAATATTTCATTCCGCTCCTCGCATTTTTGTTAGTCTCAAATTGGTCCGTCATCGACTCGTCGTAAACCATCTTATAAATTCTTTCATAAGCATCTCAAACTTATAATACTCCTATTTGTTTGCTATAAAATACATCATGTCACTGTTCGTTAGATTGAAGATTTGATCAAAATAACATTCTCAAAAAGAGTACTCACTTCAACCCGTCCGACTTAGTTTTTATTCATTTTGAGCTGTTCTATCTGACTGGGCTTTCTTTCCAAACATGGAAATAATTAGCAACTAAATACTAAACTAATTACTCAATTAAATAACACAAAACACAAAATAAATCTTCAAGCCCTAAATCTAGACAACACAATTCTTCATCTATCTTCTCGACTTCTCCCTCTCCCTCCAGACCAAAAACACCATGAGTGATCCACCTTTTTCTCCGTCGCCTCCCACCACAGTGATGAATTCGGAGGAGATTTTCCGATTCTCAAGCCTTTGGTCTGCCTCTCGCCCTACATCCATCAATTTTTGGAACAGATACTACCCTTGGGTCCTTTTCCACGGAGGAAACCTCAAATCTGAGTGGTGGGAGGGTGGCTGGAGGAGATTCCGACCGAAGGTATTCGACTTCCGTAAGAAGAGCGGGCAAATGGGGCGGTTTCGGTTCTCTGAAGTCGGTCGGCGACGTCGACCCTTTACCTCTCTATTTTCTGGCTTCCGCCAATAGATCTACTCTCTCTTCATCGGTCGACGTGAGTGGTTTCGTGCATTGGTTGAGGAGAGCGTGATACGGCATGCGAAAGTGAGGGAGACGACGATCCAGATCTTGGTGCCGAGGCTCTTCACTTGGGTGAGATCTCACGATCCAGATCTTGCTGCCGAGGCTCTTCACTTGGGTGAGATCTCACAAACTGCCCCAAGTTTACTTTTTTTAGTTCACTTTTGTTGGTGGTTGTCTTTTTTTAAAACATTAAGAGCACTATATGTATTGATGTGGTGATAGTCGGCTAGTCGAACTAGAGCTACAACCCGCCTTACGATACTGGAATGGAATAAGATCGATTCATATAGAAAAAAGGTTATCTCTTGATTCTATACCTATGGGATAGGGATAGGGATAGAGGAAGGGGCCCCAACGCCCATCGTGAACTACGTTCATTGCTCGGGTAATGAAAGACCTTGTCTTGTCTCTTTTGAAGGAATGACATCTACTTCCACGCCCGCCGATCTGAACAAAACGCGAGGGTGAGGTTCCATCGACGAGTGAGAAAAGGAACGAGAGACCTACGACTCTGTGAGGATCAGGACGCGACGCATCAAGTTGACCGCCCTCCCTACGTAGTGATTCTATCAATCATGTACGTAGGGAGGACCTTCCATTCTGATTGGTATATGTTGGGTTATGAGTCAGTAGATGATACTCAGCAGTTAGTGGGTTAAAATAATATTGGGGGAAATCGTAGTAGTACTATGGAATTGAAGATCCCAAAACCCAGCTGATATCAGTAGTGTAGTGTCTTGATAGGATTAACTGATGTATAGGCTAGACTTTTTGTTTTGTTTATCCTTGTGTCTGTGTCCTGTACGGGGTTAAATGTTGGATTGATCTTCTGTCGAAGTTACTTTCCAGAACCCCACGTCATCAGTGTAAGAGCCTGCGTTCTTGAGTTATCAGCTGATCTTCGCCTCAGTAGAAGACATCTCATCAACTGACAGACATCAGCAGAAGAACTCTATGCAAGCTCAGTACCTTCGCAGTCATCAGCTGACCACACTCAAGAGAATATCTCTTGTCAGCCGACTCAGACGAAGAAGACAGAGATTGTTTCAAGTCTATTGTATCCGACAGGAAACGACCCAGCTGTTAAAGTCTTTTCGAAAGTCAGCAGAAGACCATACGAGGATTAGGGAGAGTCAACTCCGATGTCTGACACAATCTCACCTACCACAAACCTCGACCAATGAGAAGCCGTCAACGCGATATCTGCTCTGACCAACTAAAGCTGCTCTCATGTACAGTATCAACAACTCTGCTGCAACAATTCGAATTTATGGCCGTTTTCTTTGGAAGGTTGTGACACGTGGCATCGTCGTCTCCAACGGACATATGCCTGTTTCACGACTATAAATAGAGAAGAAAATCCGAGCTCCACGCACGGGATATCAAGGGAAAACGCTCAAAGCTTTCAAGCAACTCTAGCGCATTCAAGATCAATCCAACGAAGAACTTGCCCAATAGAATATCATTAGTTCTTCTCTCTAGAGTTCTTTAGATCCCTCTTCTCTAGCTAAGCTCATTGCCACATCTATAGCTTAGAAATTCGAAGGAGTTCACTTTTAGTGATTGTTCTTACTGTAAGAACTCCTTCCTAGTTGGAGATTATCCCCTCCCCTTCAAACCTCGGTTTGATTTGTAAAGTCGCTAAAGACTATAACTTAGAAGGGTCTGTCCAGTGCACAGATTCCTTGCTGAGGCTTGCTCAGAAAAATCAACAAGACCTCCTGTTCAGCAGGACCGTGGACGTAGGATCTTGCGTATCCGAACCACGTTAAAAATTGCTTGTGTTATTTACGGTTTTACTGCTTAGCTTACAACTGATCACAAAATCATATTCTGCATAAAACGTATTTTCAAAGCGCGCTAGCCAAAATAATTTAACTTGCGAAATCACATTTTCAAACTGAGACGAATCTCCGGGCCCCACACTCTTATCCGCACGACATCTCCGACTGAGTTTCAAGTACTGACAAAATTCAGTAGGAGAGCTCAGTAGTTGGCACACTTCTGACCCGCGATCGAAGGTTACTATTTGACACTGTTCATCAGTTGCAACCTGTAGCTCAGCTGTCCTTCGCGTTTGAGAAAAGAAACTGTGCTCAGGTGTATTCACCCCCCCTCTACACCTGACTATCGTCTCCGGACCAACAATTGGTATCAGAGCCACGGTGTTCTTCTGATAATCGGTTTTGTAACTACTGGTCTTCTCGAACAGATCCGAAAAACGTTTTTCACTGCACAAGCATCTCTTCATACATCCTTATACTCTTACCCATAATGTCTGATATGTCAGGTATTCGGATGGTACCGATGTTCTCAGTAGAGAACTATACGGTATGGCGTGTGAGAATGGAGGCGCACCTCACATCGTTGCATGACAGCATGACGGATGTCCTTGAGACAGGACCCATCATTCCCATGATAGACAGTGTACAATTTGTTGCTGTGGGAGGTGTAGGGGCACAGACTGGTGCCAAAGTCGCCAAAGAAAAATCAGCCTTCACACCGGAAGAGAAAAAACTGCACAACCTCGACCGAGTTGCGCGGAATGCAATCCTGACAACGCTCAGTGATTCTCACCTCAGGAGGGTGCAAGACTGCAAAACGACAAAAGAACTCTGGGATGCCCTGGCTGTACTGAGCCAAGGAACCCCGCAGATTAAAGAAAATAAGCTCGAATTGGAGCTTCAGAAGTTCGACACATTTGTCATGGAGTCCAATGAAACCATTGACGAGTTAAGCGTCAGATTTACTAATCAGATCAATGTGATCAATGGACTGGGGAGGACATTCACCAACAAAGAAATGAACACCAAGATCCTAAGAGCGCTACCTCGACAGAAGTGGCTTCCTTTTGCTACTTATTTACGACGCTTCCGATCTTAATGCTCTAACTCCCGATGTTATCTTTTCGAATTAAAGACAGAGGAATTTGAGCACAGCCTACCCCAACGATGTTCAAGCGCTCCAGCTGACACACAGATTGATCATGCTTCTAAAGCAACAGTCAGCAAAAGTGGAGTCAAACCCATTTCTTCCAGCAAGGCAGTGGCCAGAATAGAAGCAAAGTCCTCTGAGACTTCAGGCCCTGACCAACTAGCACTGATGGCTCTCAAATATCAAAGAGAAAAGGAGAGAGTCAGAAAGCTGAAGAAATACAATAGAGATTCCCCCTCAGGTAAGAAAGATTATCGAAAAAGGGAAGAATTTAAACCTTCTACTGATTGCAGGAACACAGAGCCTACTGCTAGTCCATCAAATGACTCAACTGGAAAGAGCAGCAAATCAACTATGTGCTACAACTGCAAGAAAGAGGGACATTATCAGTACGACTGTCCCGAACTCTCAGCTGTTCAAAGAGCAGAACGGCAGGCCAGGCGCGAAAAATTTGCTCGAAGGAGGCAGGCCTACATAGCCGGAGAGATATCCGATGACTCAATTGAGGAAGATACATTCATGTATTCTTCTGAGGACGAAGCTGCATTTGTCGCCGCTGAGATCGGAGAAACAGATCATGAAGAAACCGTTGAATACTGTCTGATAGCCGGAGAAGAGGTTGGGTAAATTCTAAACTTAATATAACCTCTTCTTCACATAGCACACACGACACGTGCTCGATCACAGATGAACCTCTAGACGTGGTACAAGCCTATGATGATCTACTAGAGGAGCAGATTCAGCTGAGCAGAGAGTTCAGTAGAACCATTCAGGAACTGGAACAGGTATAGGCTGAAAATCAGAGACTTTCTTCTGATTGTCAGGTCTCGACTGATTCAGAGAATCTGGTTGCGAGACTCAAGGAAGAGATTAAATCTCTTACGACTAAGTCTCAGCTTCAAGAAACTCAGATATCAGTTCTGACCAAGGACAATTCTGAGAAAGATACTGAAATAGCCCGACTCAGTCAGAAGCTCGCAAAGGTTGAAAAGGATTATGAGTCACTTCGAAGAAGTGATGAAGTCTGGCGAGGACTGATGACTGAACAGTACCTAGGAGCAAAGGAGAAGTTGGAAAGCATGCTCAGAGCTCAAAGGCCACCAGCCATGAAAGAAGGACTTGGCTATACTCATGAAGCTTCCACTTCAAAGAGCTCAGAAATGCTGGCTGATAGGTTCGTCAGAGGTAAAGTTCAGGCTACTGACTCAACACCTCAGGCGAAGAATAAATAGAAGATAATTGCACTTCAGCCGAGCAACAAGAAGCAACTGACCAGAGGTTCCAGCCCCAGGACACCACGATCAAACTCAGGGGGAACCAAGAAGGTCAGGTGGGCAGAACAGTGTAGTGAACCACTATATGAACATCCAGCTCAGTATGGTTCGTACTACTATGAGCCCAGGGTCAGGAGAAACACAAGGCCTCAGAAGAAGAAAGCTCCTGAACCCAAAATCGTCAAAAAGTCAGTATCTCCAAGTCCTGTAGAGAGGAAAGCTGACAAGGTTCAGAAGAAGAAGTCTCAGACTTCTAAGGTCCCTAGACAGATCTGGGTTTCGAAATCACCCACTAACATGTAAGGACCCAACTGAACCAAAGGGTACCTAAAAATGTTTCTGTTTTGCAGGTGCATAAGGACCCTTGGATTGTGGACAGCGGGTGCTCAAGACACATGACATATCAAAAGAGCCTGCTGACCAACTACGTACAAGAAGATGGTCCCAGAATTGAGTTTGGTGACAACTCTAAAGGCTATACAAGGGGATACGGAACACTGAATATTGGGACTGCCTCAGTTCCAAGAGTAACATATGTTGAAGGACTTCAACATAATCTCCTTTCTGTCAGTCAATTCTGCGACATTCTAAACAGAGTTATCTTTAACGCTAGTTTTTGTGATATTGTTGATAAATCTACAGGGAAAACAGTGTTATCAGGTTCGCGGAGGAAGAATATCTATGTTGCAAACTGGAAAACCGCAGAACTTGAGGCTTGCTTACTCGCACAGACGAGATCCAGTGACAAGACAGGATGCTTGTGGCACAAGAGACTCAGCCACCTGAACTTCAAGACTATGAACAAGCTAGCCAAGAACTCTAAAGTCAGAGGACTGCCCAACGAATCGTTTATCAAAGACAGTAATTGTGAAGCCTGTTTGAAGGGAAAGCAGACAAAGAAAAACAATCCACCAATTCCGTCACCTTCCACTGATGGAATCCTTCAACTGTTGCACATGGACCTATTCGGGCCAGTCTCTCCAGTGACTATAAGAGGCAAGAAGTATGCCCTAGTCGTTATTGACGACTACTCGAGATATACTTGGGTTATCTTCATAGCCAACAAATTTGATGTCCCGACTGAGCTGCCCAATCTACTGAGGAAACTCAGTGTGGAAAAGGACATCAAGATACAGAGAATTCGCTCAGACAGAGGAATAGAATTTCTCAACTCAGTAGTTAAAGAGTACTGCAATAAAGAGGGAATTCAGCACGAGACATCAGCAGCTCGCACCCCTCAGCAGAACGGACTTGCTGAACGTAAAAACAGAACACTCAAAGAAGTAGCAAGAACGCTCCTAGCAGACTCTGGACTACCCTCAAAGTTCTGGGCTGATGCTACTGACACCGCCTGCTACACTCAGAATCGCTCACTGCTTACACAGCAACACATGAAGACACCCTACGAACTATGGAAAGGGAGAATTCCTTCTATTTCTCATTTTCATATCTTTGGTTGTCCTTGCTTTATCCACAATAATGGGAAAGATCAGTTGAAGGTCTTTGATAGCAAATCTGATCAAGGAGTATTCTTAGGATACTCTCGAGTCAGTAAAGCCTTCAGAGTCTTTAACTATCGAACTCTTTGGGAGTTTCAGTACTTTCTTACCTTTGCCGGCAACAGGAGGTGGAAGAGGAGCTTCTTCCTCTTCTGAGTCCTCCTCGTCAGCGTACTCGGCAACTTCTCTAACGATATCGAGAGGAGTCTGAGTTGCCTGAGTTGCGACTTCTCTGGCTCCTGAGCCACTTGGGCCTATCTCAGTTGATGCTGCAGTTGCAGCTGAGACACCCTGGGCCTCGCCAGTTTCAGTAGGTGCAGTAGGGGCGGATGTCTGAGTTGTTGCCCTTGCTACTTACCTTGCTCTCTTCGGAGCATTCAGTATCAGCTCCTTGGCAGCTTCGCCCTTAATTGATTTTTCTATTAGACTTTCCCCCTTAGCCAAACTTTCCCCCTTTTTGGCATCAGCAAGTAGGGTTGGGGTTGGAGTAGATACCTTCTTGTTCAAGCTTTTGTAGGAGGCTGACAGATCATCTAGTCTGGCGTGGATCTTGGTCAGCGCCTCATGCAGCTCATTTCTCTCGTTGGTCATCTGATTGTTGTATTCTTTGTGTGAGAGATCTGCTGCAGCCTTGAACTCTTTCAGCTTCTGTTCAACCTTCTCTTCAAGGGCCTTCTGTACAGTTTGGAGTCTGAGTTCATTGCCTTGAGAGGTGGTTGCAACTGATTCAGTATGAGCGGTTTGAGCGGCCTTGTATTGATTCAGCAATTGATCCTTGCCTTCCTGAATAGTCTTAAGCTGAGCCTCGAATTCAGCTTTCTGTGCAGCTAAGGCATTCGTGAGAATGCTGGAGAAGTCAGGGACCTGAGATGAAGAAATAGCTGAACGGAGTCCCTGCAGCTTTGCACTCTGTGCCTCAGTGGTTTGCCGCCAAGTTTTGTGGACGGCACGGGCAAGAAGGCGATTCTGTGTGCCTTGATCCTTCAGTGCCCTGGCCACTGTTTTTGAGCGACGGCTCTTTGGGCTGGGCGCTACTTCGAAAGTAGATTGGAGAAGAAGCTGAGCATGATTAGCTGCCTTCGAAGTACCAGCCACCGTCTGTCCAGGACCAAGGATGCTGAGTGGAGGGTCAGCAGTAGATGCAGTGGCATCCTTGTCCTGTTGAGTTCCCTCATCAGGCTTCTCAGGGCCTAAATCATGGGGTGGGTCTTGACTATCAGGGTCAGACCCATCTGAGGGTGCGGGTGCTGAGATGGGTTGTCTCTCATTCAGCAATGCGAGCATAGCCGCCCTCAGATCCTCGAGCGTGCCGAGGTCAGATGGCTCTGAGTAGCCAATCTTCTCTCTTATCAGCAACTCTTCTTCATGTAGTTGTTCACAGGTATGGTAGAGGACAAGGCGCTTCAGATTGGGCCATTCCTGGAACCTGATCAGCATATGGAGCCTCGCCTGCCTCGCTAATGTAACAAGGTCTGAGTGGCTGGCAATCTCCGATATCATCTCAGCAATCTCCCGGGAGGCTCTGGATATGAGCGCTGAGGCTTCTATCCCGATAGATTCTTCTTCTGAGGCAGTATCCGAGCTCTCGACTTCGATAGGAGATGACCGTTTCTCAGCAGTAGAGATACTGCTGAGTGGAGGGACGTCCAAGGGGCTATCCAGAGTCTGGACTTCTTCAGTCTGGACTTCAGGTTGGATCTCTTCAGCTTGGACCCCTTGGTCTATTGTCTCTACATATTCAGTGGAGACGATCTTCTCCACTGATTGAGTCCGCTCAGAAGACTCAGGCTCGTCTCTCAGCTGAAGTGGCGGCTGAGCAATGACGACCTCTGTTTCCACTGTAGTTTCAGTGGGTGCAACCTGGCTGACCTTCTTCAGCTTTTTGGTTGGCGTCTTTGGTGTGGATTTCGGTGGGGACCTCTTCTTCTTCGGTGTCGAGGTCTGCTGAGTCCCACTCGTAGGTGCAGCGGGCCCTGAGCTGATCTATTGAAGGGCTGCTGACCTATTCTGAAATCTGACTTTCTTTACGTTGAAGTATTGTTTGTCAGCGAAGGTGACTTTGTCGGATTTGCAGAAATCCTCTATCATCACTGAGAGTTTGAGTCCATAGAGGAGCTTTCCTTTGGCGCTCAGCCGGTTAGATGCTTTATCAAATTTGGTGATGCCGGTGTGAATTCTTTGATGAAAAATTATGTCCAGTTGATCTTGGCCCGATCATATATTGCCATCATCAGTTGCAGTTTGGGCCTAGATACCTGGTCAAACGAGCCTGCTTGACTCGTCAGCAACTGAGTCACAATGTAAGCTAGTGCTCTGTACTGAGGGAGCATAGCGTTCTTGGGAAAGGCAGCTCTGAAAACGGTTGGCTTTCCGTAGAACTCAGTGAGGTATTCATCCATTAAGTCATCTTTGTAGTTGAGTGTGCGGTGTCCTGAGTTGGGGAGGTTGAAGCTTCTCTGAAGGGCTTCGCGGATGGATATCTGCATCACTTCAATCGCGTTCCGTGAGGGATCGTGTACTGGATGGACGACGAATCTTCCTCTAATATCTCCATCTACTGAATCATTATTGGAGTAGATCTCGGTGACTTGGCGCGGAAGAAAGAAAGTCGGCCTCCTGGTCAGAAATCCTTCGAGATCTATTTCTCTGAGTGCGTAGAATATCTCCTCCATAAAATCCAGATTGCACTCATCAAACTCCATGACTAGTTCACACCAGACTCGATCCTTCTCGAGGATCTCTTGCATGTCTGCCGGAGCACCTACTTGAATTCCTATCATTTTTGTAATCTGCATACACAGCACAGGTCAGTATCGATTAACATATAAGAGAAATAAAGATCATACGATACTTAATAATCATTGAAGAATTACCAAAAGATTTTTTGAATATTTTGGAGAGAATTTGGATAGAAAGGAAGTAATTATCTCATAAATTCTCAGGTTTTTGAGATATAGCAGATATGGAATGACGATGTCAAAGATTTGAACTCGAATATATGTATCTTAGAGAAGATGAACAGTTAAAGATCAATGGTTCAGTTTGAACGCGTTTTTTGGATGGACGGCTAGGATTAAGTTTTCTAAAATAGGCAATGATCAAATTAGCCGCCTAAGTCAAAAGCCAGTTGTAAATAGCCTAAGTAGTAACTTGATACGACATGCATTAAATGTGTGGCAGAGTTCAGCATGCTTGTACATAGAATGTCGTGTATTAAATATGATCCGTTAAAAATTAAATGACATTTCTTAAAGCATTGAATGCGATGCTGAATCTCATCATAAATGCACATAATCGTTCTATAGGCTACTGAGTAGAGATACGCAAACCTGTCAGCTGAACATCGTAGTCAGCTGATACCTCGTGTAGTTGGTTGCTGTCTCTACGTACTGATTTTACTCAGTACTGAGAGCGAATATTCCCCCTTACTGAATGCTCCTCTCCTGAATCCGCTTACTGAGTAGAGTCAGTAGAGTCCAGCAGACCTAGCTCTACTGAAAGTTCTCTGAATTTGGCTTCAGAGGCTTGGTCAGTATATCAGCCCTTTGATGGTCAGTATGGATATTTTCCATCCTGATATCCTTCTTTTCGACATGGTCACGAATGAAGTGGTGTCTGATTTCCACGTGCTTGCATCTCGTATGTAGTACAGGATTCTGAGTGATTGCAATGGCACTGGTACTTTCGCAGAAGATTGGCACTTCATTCTGAATGACGTCATAGTCGCGTAGCTGCTGTCTCAGCCAAAGGATTTGGGCGCAGCAACTTCCGGCAGCCATGTATTCAGCTTAAGTAGTTGACGTCGCTACTGAATGATGTTTCTTTGAGAACCATGAGATTAGCTTACTGCCGAGGAACTGACACATTCCAGAAGTTGATTTTCGGTCGATTCTACACCCTGCTCTTTATCAAGATCGATCTTCATATTTGTGTTCATCGGGATCTTGATTGGTTTGTCGGATGTGCAACCGAATCTCTTGATGAGGTCTCGAGTGTATTTCCCTTGATTGATGAACGTCCCCTTCTTAGATTATTTGACTTGAAAGCCGAGGAAATAGTTCATCTCTCCCATCATTGACATCTCGAACTTATCCTTCATCATTTTCTCAAACTGCTGACACATGATGACGTTCTTCGAGCCGAAGATGATGTCATCTACGTAGATCTGCACAAGCAATAGGTCGTCTTCCAGTCGAATGCTGAATAAAGTGCGGTCTACTGTGCCCTTCTAAAAACCTTTATGAAGAAGAAACTCAGATAGGGTATCGTACCAAGCCCTGGGTGCTTGTTTTAACCTACACAGAGCCTTTCTGAGTCTGTATACTTGATGTCCCTACTGAAAGCCGGGAGGCTATTCCACATAGACTTCTTCTTTCAGCACGCCGTTCAGGAAAGCAGACTTCACATCCATTTGATAAACTCTGAATCTTTGATGTGTTGCGTAGGCTAGGAATAGTCTGATTGCCTCCAATCTTGCAACTGGAGCGAACGTTTCATCGAACTCTATCCCTTCAGCTTGATAGTAGCTTTTTGCCACGAGTCTTGCTTTGTTCCTTACTATGACCTTGTTTTCATCACGCTTGTTCTTGAAGACCCATTTTGTTCCAATCACATGCTGATGTCGGGGTCTGTCAACAAGCTCCCAAACTTCGTTTCTCGTGAACTGATTCAGCTCCTCCTGCATGGCTATGATCCAGTCAGCGTCTTTCAGTGCGTCCTCATTTGACTGAGGTTCTTCAGTAGACAAGAAGCAGGAATATAAGGCGCTTTCTCCCTGACAGAATCTGGATCTTGTCTTTACGCTTGCTGAAGGATCTCCAATAATTAGGTCAGAAGTATGAGCATCCAGCCACGATCTACGATGTCTCAACTCTTCATCTGAAATTTGTTCAACACAAATAGTAGGTGAGTTAGGCATTTCAGTTGTACTATTATGAGATTGAAGCAATTCAGTTATAAGAGTGTGATCTATTGAGTCGCCAGGTTCAGGGGCATTTAGCTTAGGAACATCATTAGTTCCCCCTGAATTATTATTCTCAGTAGAGGTCTCAATTACCACTGGGGTTTCTTCATCGACCTGAGTTACCTGGGATTGACTCTGTTCTGGAGAGTCAATTTGTTCAGCTACTTCTGCTGCTGGCTGAGATTCAGTAGACTTGTCTTCAGTTTCCTCATCAGAATCATCATCCTAACATAGCTTGATCTTTTCAACTTTATCTTTTAAGTTCAGATCCTGTAGCTGCTTACTGATGTCCTCAAATTCAGGTTCAGAGTTTCTGCTCCTGTCTTCAGTAGCAAACTCATTAAAAATAACATGAGGGCTTTCCTCCACACAAAGAGTCCGATAGTTAAAGACTCTGAAAGCTTTGCTGACCCGGGAGTATCCTAAGAACACTCCCTGATCTGACTTGCTATCGAAAGTCTTCAGCTGATCTTTCCCATTATTATGGATAAAGCACGAACACCCAAAAATATGGAAATAAGATAGAGAAGGCTTCCTGCCGTTCCATAGTTCATATGGTGTCTTCTTATGCTGCTTTGTCAGTAGAGATCAGTTCTGAGTGTAACATGTAGTGTCAGTAGCGTGCGCCTGGATCGGTTGGGAGTCCCGAGTGCACGAGCGGGGGTTCTTGCTGCTTCTTTGAGTGTACGATTCTTCCTCTCAGCAACCCCATTTTGTTGAGGCGTGCGTGCAGCAGACGTTTCATGCTCTATTCCTTCTGCTTTGCAGAACTCCTCCACCATGAAATTAAGGAACTCAGTTCCTCTATCAAAACATATTTTGACAATCTTGGTGTTCTTCTCGACACTGAGCCTTCTTAGAAGCGTTGGTAACTCTGTTTTGACGTCAGACTTGTTGGCAATAAATATGACCCATGTGTAGCGCGAGTAGTCATCAATGACCACTAATGCATACTTCTTGCCTCTGATCGTCACCGGAGAGACTGGACCGAACAAATCCATACGTAGCAGCTGAAGGATTCCATCAGTGGAAGGAGATGGAACAGGTGGATTTTGTTTCTTTAATTGCTTTCCCTTCAGACATGCTTCACACTGAGTCTCTTTCCTGATCTTCTGAGTGGGTGGACTGTTGACCTTTGCCTTCTGCACGGTTTTCTTCTTCTTTTTCTGACTTTTGGGTCCTCTCCTGATTATTGGATCATAGTAATATGACCCATACTGAGCTGGATGTGTCAGCTGAGGAGGTCCATACTGATCAGCCCACTTAGCTTTGCTGGTTCCCCCTTAACTGAACTGGGGTGATCTGGTGCTGATCTTCTTGTCAGATTGCTGATGGGTAGGATGAGGTGCCTTCATCTTTTGTTTGTTCTTGGCTAGGGGGTTCAGTATATCTGCATTGATGGTCTCCCTTCGAACAAACCTATCAGCTAGCCGGGTTTCTGAGCGTACGGGGGAAGATGAGGAGGCTCCCTAGCTGAATCCAAGTCCCTCCTTGCAATGCTTGGGCTTGTTGCTTGCTAGCATAGCCTCCAGCTTCTTTTCAGCACCCATGTATCGCTCTGTCATCAGGTTCCTCCAGACATCATCACTTTTCTTGACATTTCATGCTCGGTCAAGTCCCGACAACTCTTGCTTCAGTAGACTCAGTTCAGTATCTTTCTGAGTCAAGTCTTTGGTCAGGACTGAGATCTGATCTTTTTGATGCTGAGACTTGGCCAACAGAGAGTTTATCTCCTCCCAGAGTCTCAACACAAGTCCTTCTGACTCAACAACGACCTGACTTTCCTGAGAAAGTCTCTGATTCTCCACTTTCAGGGTATCCAATTCCTGAAGAGTCTTACTAAGCTGCAAACTCATCTGAATCTGCTCGTCGAGTAGTTCTTCATATGCGATCGTGATGTCCAGATTCTCGTCTGCACCTGAAAGAGTGTCGTGTGTGTAGTGTGAGGAGGAATTAAATGGTTCATAAGAATTTACCTCATCCTCTTCTCCTGCCATGAGACACTTTTCAGCATCTTCTTCAGCTTCAAGCTTTAGGGCCATGAAAGCTGCTTCATCATCAGACGAATCCATGAAGGAGTCGACTTCATCTGAGTCGTCTGAGAGTTCACCAGCAATGTATGCTTGTCTCTTCTTGATGAACTTCTCCCTTCTTGCTTTACGTGCTGCTCGTTCAGCAGTACTAAGCTCAGGACAGTCATACTGATAGTGTCCTGGCTTCTTGCAGTTATAGCAGGTGGTGACTCTTTCTTCCTTGCTATCACTGTCTTTCAACTGTGCTGAGTCATCCTTTTTCCTGCATTCAGAAGTATGCGAGTCAGGAGTGCGTTTTGGCGTGTATTCAGACTTACCCTTGGATTCTCTGAGGGCTTTAGTCACTTTTCTGTGCTTCTCCTTCTCCTTCTGATATTTTACGGCAAGCAGCGCGTACTTCTTGGCTAGATTTCCTTCTTGTATATCAGTGAGTGAAGGTTCAGCCTTGCTAGACGCTGGAGCTGCTGTGCTGACTGATGCTTTGAAGGCATGGTCGATTTTAGTGTCAGCTTCAGCTCGCTGCTTCCTTTGAGGTATGCCAAACTCAAATTCCTCTGCATGAAGTTCTGAAAAGATATGGTCAGGAGTAACAATATCTAAATCAGAATGACGTAATAAAGTAGCAAAGTGTTGGGTGATGATTCTACACTCAGCAGTGTCGATAATAGTGGGAAATGATTCGATCTTCTATCTTTGTGAAAACGATCCGTAGCCCCTGTGCTACGAATGTATTTATGAAGATTTGAAGATCCCAAAACCCTATATTGATTGGTGAACCATTACGTTGTATTTTGTTTTGTTCAGACTCAGCAGACCCTCTGCTCTGGTTCAGGCACTCAGTAGATTATCCGCCTCAGCACCAGAAGTAGAAGAATTAGTAAATACTGGACTCAGCATGAGCAGTATACTGAAAGGAGTCAGTAGAACTGGACTCAGCAAGAATAGTTCACTATACTCAAAGCTGATCTTCAAGTAGAGCAGACCCAGCAGGAGAATGCTGCGAATCGAGAGATCGGAACTCGGTAATGGACGAGTCTTCTTGGCGACGGAATCTTTGAAGTCACCTTTCAGCAGAGTCAATACGAGGAAGAGAGAAGTTAGCTTCAGATCCCCTTGAAGTCTGTTCTGTCTCAACCACTTTCTGAACCTCGACCAATGACAAGCAGACACGTAACCTATATCTACTTAAAGCTGCAAGTCAACAACTTTCCAGAAAAGGAGGGAAAGGACACTGCCACCATACTTCAAAAGAGCCGTTAGCTACCCAAAAGAGAGAGACACTCAGTGTGAAGCATGTCTGAAGGGAAAGCAAATAAAGAAACAAAATCCACCTGTTCCATCTCCTTCCACTGATGGAATCCTTCAGCTGCTACATATGGATTTGTTCGGTCCAGTCTCTCCGGTGAGGATCAGAGGCAAGAAGTATGCATTAGTGGTCATTGATGACTACTCGCGCTACACATGGGTCATATTTATTGCCAACAAGTCTGACGTCAAAACAAAGTTACCAACGCTTCTGAGAAGGCTCAGTGTCGAGAAGAACACCAAGATTGTCAAAATACGTTCTGACAGAGGAACTGAGTTCCTTAATTTCATTGTGGAGGAGTTCTGCAAAGCAGAAGGAATAGAGCATGAGACGTCTGCTGCACGCACGCCTCAACAAAATGGGGTTGCTGAGAGGAAGAATCGTGCACTCAAAGAAGCAGCAAGAACCCTGCTCGCAGACTCAGGACTCCCAACCAAATTCTGGGCAGAAGCTATTGACACTGCATGTTACACTCAGAACCGATCTCTACTGAAAAAGCAGCATAAGAAGACACCATATGAACTATGGAACGGCAGGAAGCCTTCTCTATCTTATTTCCATATTTTTGGGTGTTCGTGCTTTATCCACAATAATGGGAAAGATCAGTTGAAGACTTTCGATAGCAAGTCAGATCAAGGAGTGTTCTTAGGATACTCCCGGGTCAGCAAAGCTTTCAGACTCCACTTGATATCATTAAGGAAGTTGCCGAGTACGCTGACGAGGAGGACTCAGAAGAGGAAGAAGCCCCTCTTCCACCTCCTGTTGCTGGCAAAGGCAAGAAAGTGCTGATACTCCCAACACCTCCCTCCAAGAAGAAAGGATCCAAGAGATTCATTACCCCAGAGGAGGCGGCTCAAATAGCCGCTGACGAGAAGCTGGCAAGGGAGATTGCTGAAGATGAAGCAGCCAATAAGCATAAACCGAAGCCTGTCAAAGGTAAAACCAAGGCTCCAGCTGGAGGCAAGAGAACAAGTTCAAGGCTGCCTCCCAGAACACTTAAACTCGGCGACGAAGCTGACAAGCAAATAGAGAAGGAGCAGCAGCAACAAAAGTCTACTGAGCAGCAGGGCACCTCCAAAGAAAAATCTTCTACTCCTGCTGACTCAGAAGAAGAGCTACCTCACAAGCATTCCTACACTGCCTCTAAGAGACAAGAATAGGAAATGGAAGAGATCTGGGCTCAGTTAGACAGATACTTGTACAGAGGTGAGGAGGCCAGGCAGATAGAAGCAGCCAGAGAAAGGATCAGAATGGCAGATCTTGAGGCTCTAAGGCTGAGAACAGAAAAGGAAGCGAGTCAGAGGATCCCCTCAAAGGCTGATATCCCTTACAGATACAGAAGATTCAGGAAGCCTACGGATCTGAAGACTCATAGATGGCCTACGACAGATGAATGGATGCTAGTGGAATTCACTCAGAGATGGGAAGCACTGAAGATAGAGTTCATTAAAAGGAACTACTTCTGGAGATTCTGGCCTGACAAGCGCAAGACAGAAGCTTACACTGAATGGATAATGAGAGCCGACCTAGACATGTATGCCAGATTGCAGAAAGCTGTCAATGAACATGTTGAAGTCAGAGTTCCAGATCCTAGAATCTTGCCACCTCAACAGAGACTTGATGGATTCATTCACTATGGTGTTATAGAGAAAGAAGTGAAGGACGCTGCTGAAGCCAAGTTTCTTGATGAAGAAGATCCAGCGGACTTTGCTGAGATACTGAAGCTGAGAAAAGTCACCTATCGCATGTATGGAGTGCCTCTCCCTGAATCTCAATCCCAAGATTTCAAATGACTCTTTGCTTTTGTGTTCTCTTTGTATCTTTTTCTTGTTTTCTAGCTTAGCAGAGATGTAACTGTACTGAACTTCTTTACATATATATAATATATCTCTGTTTGGCTTTGACAATATCTTATTATCTGAACAGCCGTGTTTATTTATGCTTAACACTCAGAATCACTGAAGTGATTACTGACTCACACACTCACTGTCTGATTATTTATTGTCAGTTGTTGCTTAGCTAGATTCTGATAGACTTGATAGCTTTGTAAAGGGGAAAATATTGTTAAGACAGGGGGAAATTGTTGCTTAGACTCTGTATTTATTCTGACTTTCTGCCCTGATCCCCTCACTAGTCTAGGACTTGAAGAACAACTCCACTGATCGTACTTGTAATACTTGTAAGGAGCTATGTTTCTGATAAGTCATAGTGTTAGGTTATTTGTTCTGTTGATAGCTATTAGGTTTTGGCATCATCAAATAGGGGGAAAATGTTGGGTGATGATTCTATCCTCATCAGTGTCGATAATAGTGGGAAATGATTCAGTCTTCTATGCTGTTAAACAGTCAGTAGCCTTGTGCTCTGAATGTATTTATGAAGATTTGAAGATCCCAAAACCCTATATTGATTGGTGAACCCTATATCGTTGCAACAGGCAAGACCAAAGCCAACTCAAGAAGACGGTAGACCAAATCATACATAACATGATACCCCATGACAACCATCTTCTTTGCAAGTTCTCCGATGTCATGAAGGTCGGAGAAAGCATCTTATGTTTCACATTAAAAATGTACCGATCCAGTTGTATTCTTAATTGATGTATGTTGGGGCCAACAAAATCTTCTGAGTATAACGTGGCAAGATGTAACAACTTCTCATGATCGAAATTCTGAAATGAATCTCTAGGATCAAGGCATGCTATGCACATAAGCAACTCCGAGTTTGACTTAGTAAACCGCTCATTCATTTCATTTGAAAAAATATCAACAACCTAACATTATACAAGAAAAATTATATATATATATATATATATATATATAATATACAAATTATTTTAATATATAATGAATGAAAATAAAATACTTGGTAGAAAATATCTACTCGAAAGTATTGGAGATAAGTTTGCGGCTCATCATCAATTGTTCTTCTAACTCGGCCAGGAATGTTATCTTCCATATTGGACACATAAATTTCATTTCTAGAACAAAATGTAGTGACATCTTTCAATAACTCATCTCACCTATCCTCCCTATAATTTTTCAAATCACGTTTCACATCTTCAATCAATTGGAGAGCATTGCCTATATTTTGATTGTTTAACTGTAGAGTCTGTGAAAGACCATTTGTCCATCCTAATAAATTAAGCATCAAATGAGCAATAAACGCAAACTCAAAACTTTCCATTTTCTCAGATAAACCCAAAGCAGAGCCTCGATTTTTCCCACCAATGGCCTCTTTAGACAAGGCAATAAGCACTTCTTTCACCGGCTTCCACAAGTCTAAAAGTCGATATATTGTTCTAAAGTGAGAACCCCATCAAGTGTCACCCGCCCGTGCTAAACTCATTTCTTGATTTTTTCCCCTTCCCGTAGAAATTTCACATCTTGCTATACGTTCAACCAAAATGTCATATTATTTTTGACGGATTTCATCTTTCCGTTTACATGTATGTTGGGTGATGATTCTATCATCAACAGTGTCGATAATAGTAGAAAATGATCTAGTCTTCTATGCTATTAAACAGTCAGTAGCCCTGTGCTCTGAATGTATTTATGAAGATTTGAAGATCCCAAAACCCTATATTGATTGGTGAACCATTACGTTGTATTTTGTTTTGTCTATGAGGTTTCAGACTCATCAGACCCTCTGCTCTGGTTCAGGCACTCAGTAGATTATCCGCCTCAGCACCAGAAGTAGAAGACTCAGTAACATCGGGACTCGGCGGGAGCAAGAAGGCGAAAGGAGTCGGTGGGCCCGAATTCGAGCGGGAGTAGTTCACTGTACTCAGAGTTGATCTTCAGTAGAGCCGACTCAGCAGGAGAATGCTAGTGAATCAGAGATCAGACTCAGCAACGGCCAGACAGTCTTCTGACTGTCAGAATCTTTGAAGTCACTTTTGAGCAGAGTCAATACGAGGAAGAGAGAAGTCAGCTTCAGATCTCCTTGAAGTCTGTTCTGTCTCAACCACTTTCTGAACCCCGACCAATGACAAGCAGACACGTAACCTATATCTACTTAAAGTTGTAAGTCAACAACTTTCCAGAAAAGGAGGGAAAGGACACTGCCACCAAACTTCAAAAGAGTCGTTAGCTACCCAAAAGAGAGAGAGAAAGGATCGTTGTCTCCAACGGATCTATCCTAATCTCTTCTCTATAAATAGAGGGATAAATTGAAATTTGAAGCTCACGAATACGAACGAACACAACCGAACTTACGCATACACGAGAGAACATATAGAGCATTCAAACGAGCTAATCCAAAAATCCTAAGTCTTTCGCAAGAAGTTCGAAGAATCTATCTCCGGCAAAAGACTACATTCTAGCTCATAGGGAACCAAGCTTAACTGTTTCATACAGCCTCTAGTATCCAAACGACAATACACGAACCTAAAGCTATATTCAGTTGTTTGTCGTTCTAGAAGCCACCTCCTTGTTCCCTATCCCTCTAACCTAAGCTCAATAGCATATATCCATAGCTTATACGAAGGAGTTCATCTTTGAACTGATCCTTATTGTAAAGGACTCCTTCACAGTTGGAGAGTTTTTCAAACACTCAGTTTGATAACCGTGTAAACTGAGACTTGCTCAGTATAAATCTCAAGACCAGTGTTTGTCCAGCGTACAAACCAACTGAGACTACCTCAGTATAATAAATAGCCTCCTGATCTTTCGGGACAGTGGACGTAGGATTTTTGTGACCAAACCACTTTAAAAATCTCTGTGTCGTGTGTTTTGTTCTTAACTGTTGCATTGATTTACTGTTCATACTGAAAAACCTTCTTTAAATCATTCAACTGAGTTTCAGCAAACTTAATAGACTGAACTAATCAACTGAAAGTGTTTTGATAAAAAACGTTTTCTAACTCAACTGAATTGGGCCTACACTATTCCGCACCACTGAACTCTATCTGCAAGATACTGAATTCTGACACTCAGTCAGCTAGCAGATCTCAGTAGAGTCAGTCACTCTGCCAACACGATTCATAACAGCTTATCTGGTCTGCTGAACTCGTTCAGTACGACATCATCCTGAAAAGGACTGTTCGTGTTTAAGTTGAGAAAATCGGTTTCAGGTGTATTCACCCCCCCCTCTACACCTGAACGTGCTCCCACAATATTCACAATCATACAAGATGGTCAAAAAAGTAGCTCACGGATGCAAACTCTGATGTCGTAGCTACGACGACTAATTGTAGTTGGTAAGCAAAACAATGAATATAATATGCATACTTGTTCTCATCCAAGATTTTCATTTTAAGTCCATTAAATTCACCAGGTATATTGGATGCCCATCATAGCCTTGCCCTTTTCAAAGATGATGCACAAGTGTCGGTCACATGCAACACCCCAAGAAATCGTTCAATCACTTCCCCATTATCATCCACGAATATCAAAACACCGCCATTTGCTCTTTTATAGAACTATCACGTGCCTCATCAATCAAAAGAGAAAGGAACTTGCCTCCAATCTCATTCACAATCATGTTTCTTACCTCGGTAGCACAAGCACAAACAATATCCTTTTGGATTTTAGGAGAAGTTAATTGATGATTTCCCGGAGCATTCAAATTGATCACTCGGTTTATTTCATCGTCATGCTCACAATACCATTGTAGAAGTTCAAAAAAATTACCGCGATTCATAGAATCTACAGACTCATTATGTCCACGAAAAGCCAACCCTTGCTTTAAAAGGAAGCGAAACACATCCACAATAGCGATTAAACGAATGCGGTAATTTTTCTCTTTTTCACTATTTTGTTGTGATAACATGTACTCCAAACTATGTCTTTGATCTCGAAATGACTCAAATAGAATTCTTGCATGATTGTGTCTACTATCATTACCTCCTTCATGGTCTCGGAAGTTTTCAAAACCTTTTTTCCAATTACTAAATCCATGCTTGGTAAAGACATCATCTCCATTTTTATGAGTGGTGGGAAACAAAAAACACCATAAACAAAATGCGGCATCTTTTGATATGCTATACTCTAGCCAAGGAAAACAATCAAACCATTTTTCTTGAAATTTCCTCTTGCATCCACTAATTTCTTTTTGAGGAAAAATGTGTCATTTTGGTTGACAAGCTCCTTTTGCTAAGTACCTTCTCCTTACTTCATCTCGGATATTAACCGAATAATCATTAATTGGTTTACGCAAGAAATGATCTCCAACAATTTCATCTTCACATAAACCAATTTCTTCTCCATCCCTTTTTTTGCTACATTCTTTAACATTTGAAGCACCAATTTCTTCTCCATCCCTTTTGTTTCTACATTCATTGTCATTGTCATTTGAAGGCTCAATTTATTCTCTACCCCTTTTGCTACTACATTCATTAGCATTTAAAGCATGTGGTGAAGATTCAATGTTTAGTTTGGGCTTCTTAGTAAAGAATCTTTCCAAAGAAACATCCCTAAACAAAAAATAATAGTATTAACTCATCACACTAAATCACTAATGCACTATTTGAGTATTCTATTAGCCCTAGATTAAACATATATAAATATTGAAAAGCAAAAAACTTTAAAAATGACTTACTTGAGTTTATTGGTCATTTTCTCATAAACAACCCTCACAATTTCAAGCTTTGACCTCCATAATTATAGTCATATATTTTCAATTTACAGTGGTGCGTGAGTAGCTGTCGGCAGAAATGGGACAAAGAAGAAGAATCTATGTTGTAACTTTCTTCCTTACTGTGGGCACAAGTAGTAGGTGAGTAGGTGTGTAATTGATTTAATTTGGGCTCTATTGGGGAGTTGGTAACTTGAGCTTCTAAATAGTAAATAAAATCAATGGTGTTCAATTATTTCTCAGCCCACTTTACTTAAGCCCACTTAACTAACTACATCTTCTTCAACATTCCAACGGGATTTACAGAGGAAAAACATAGGGTCGACGACAGAAGCTTGTAAGATTGAAGGGAGGGGAGCTTGGCGACTGTACCTCTAGCTTCGACGGCCGGGGGGTCGATCGACCCTCTAAATCCGCCGATGGAAGTACTTAGATATGGAACAAATTTATTTGTGTGGCTTAGACTGGGAGGTAGGAATAGGTTTATAGTGCTTTTAAAGATAGATTTTGATGCTTGCTTAACAAACTGAACTCGGTGGCTAAGATGTTGATGCTAATGTGATGATTGTTGATGCTTGATGCTTGGGTGAAGTTGAACGTTCTCTATAGCTACTGTATTGGTGAATTAAACAGGTTACAAACTAATGCAAATTGCTCCTATTTAAGTATGCAAGTTGTTAATATAAGTTGCTAGTTGTTGATGCCTATGTGAAGTTACTAGTTGTTAATGTCTATCTACTTGCTAATTTATTACAGTGTATTACAACTTTCACTCCTTCACTTTAAATATCCCAAAATATAGATAGCTACAATAGGATTTGTTGCCTACAAAAGATAGTTACAAGCTAACTTCTGCCTACAAAACATTGCTACTTAGATCTGAATAAGTAACTACAAAACAACATGCTGCCCTAGGAATAAAACTCAATTACAACAGCCATATCAAGCATCCTTGTAGAGATAACAATACTTTTTTTAATGTCTTGGGGGATAGTTCTTCAAATGAACTAGAAATTGCATTCACTAATTCTACTGTTTTACATGCTCTTTCAATTTTTATGTGATGAGTCATTTTCGTATCTTATTATTTCTGCCCAAAATGTCACTTAACTGCGCAGGCGAGGCACTTTTATTGGCAGTTTTGCAAGAGTTTGGGTTGAGTTGGCGTATGACGTGGACTCAAGGTGGCAAGATATTTTCCAGTTGGAATAGCATGTTTATGATCAAATTCGGCCGAAAATAGAAGAAGAAGGAAGAAGGGGCGAAAACTTGTTAATTAAGGAAAGGATAAGATATTTCCTTATCTTAGGAAATCTTTCCTTATACGAAATAAAACCCTAGATACAATCTTGATCAAGAAGCAGCCATATAAAAGGGATAAGAGGCGCAGGAATTGATCACCTTCTCATACCCGTAACTTCATCATTCTGCACCCCGTTTGTTTCCCATTTCCGCTGAGAAGAAGAAGCCGACTGAAGTTCCATTTCCATTTACGTTTTCATGCAAGTCGAGAGAAGAGAGGAAGAAACAAACACTTAGTTTTTATGCTTATGTTCATCGTTGAAGACTTCTTTAATTTCTTTTCGTTGGTTTAAGTTTTCATAGTTAGGAGAGACCGAAGACATGAATTCGGTACTATCGTTCTTTAGCTTTCATTCGTGCTTAATTTCAATTCGCACTTTCATTTTCAGTTCATTTTTTCGTACTTGTTCTTTCATTTCTAAATTTCCGTGTATGCTAGAATTAGGGCTACAAATGCTTATTGTTCTATTTTGCAAAGTGTCTTGCTTGCGTAGTCGGGACGTTTTCATGAGTAGCTAAACTTTTAGTGGTCCAACGAGATGTGAAACACGCGTAATTAGTACATGAGGCTTAGGTGTTTATAATTAATTGAAAGGGTTTCGGGTTAATTTTGGTTTAATTAATTTGACTAGTAATTTTAGGCTTGATCACCTTAGGTTGCGCAGTTTGTAGCTAACTTAGTACTTCCATCGTTTCTCGTGGAATAAGGCTAGGAAAGTAGCAAGGTTATTCGTAAGAGTAATTTGATTAAACCGATAGGAGACTATAAGATGACCAACATACGAGTAGGCTCCTATACTAGGTTTCCTTAGATCGATAAAGCTGTTAAATCTATTGATTGCCCAACAACGTAAGTTGTAACTAGATTAGGGAAGTAGTCATTTTGATGCCCAACATGGCGGCTACCGATTAAGTAACTGGGAATGAGGGTCGTGTCAGTTTAATTACGGCGGCCTATAACTAGTTATTTTCTTAAGATTAATTGATAGTAAGTGCCGATGATTGGAAATATGTGTGTGTGGATATTTTGCTGGACCTGTCTCTTAATTGCCCAGTTAATACGTTTTTATTTCAGTTCAGTTTCTAAATAATTCTTAGTTTAATAAAATCCATAAACTTGTGTGGTTGCTAACCAAAACCCAAGATAAGTAGGAAAATATCATGTCTAGTCCTCTGTTCCCTGTTTTCGATACCCTGTTACTATACTGAATTAATTCTCATAATTTCCTGGATTATTTGGTGCAAGATAGCGACCAACAGTATGCTTTTAATTGCCCAGAACCACCCTAAATCATTGACATTGGTGTCAGGTGAATTGGGTGGTTGATGGACAATCTTATTGTGAACTTGTTGCCTCCCTAAATTTTGGATCAATATCCTTGACGTGTGGCTTTGCACTGTCCTATTGTATCAATATTAACTTGCTTGAAAATGTAGGTAATTTAGCCTTAATATTAGTCATAATCCGTGATGAAGTAGATAAAATAAGTGAATACACTTGTCTTGAACTAGGTTATAATAAGAATTAGTAGGTCATTTTCAGCAAGATTACAACAATTACATAAGTATGAATATAGTTCTTTGAATATACATTACAACATGGCAATAAGTGAACCTACACTGTTACACTGGAATGCATCAGTCAATTTGTCTACATTATACCAGTTACATAAGTGAATATGAATCATTCGGTAAATAAACAAGCATACATTTTATTACCACACTTCAAGCATAATCCACTAGATAAACATACCTTGTTGATCAAACAATATTTGATAATAAATTTTGTTATTGAATCAATAGGTTTCATCTATAGAGTTCCTTTTGGCTTATTTTTGTCGTTCCTGATTGCTGGAATCAGATGTGTGAAAGGGAAAATGCATATTTCCCCATCAAATAAAATTGTTTAGTCTTCTACAAAAATAGATGTACACATTGCAGACATGAACATGACATTTTGAATGAAATTCGTGTTCTGACATGATCTAGATGACTCTCTTTCTGCTCGTGTCTAGTAAAACCTACACGTACTTCGTGTCATGTAGAACCATTTTACATCAATGTGAATGGTATTCATGCTCTTGAATTTTAAGATGTTCATAATTCTATCATACTCAAGAGGCTCCAGAGAAAACCTTAACTTTAGGAATTTCTTGTGTGTTGTAAGTGTGGGTTTAATGGCACTTGAATGAGTTGTGATCAGTCATTCTTTCACCCATCTTCCAATTGTGCCCTTACTGCATTTTATTGAATATGCTAGCTTCCTAATTGTTTCTTTCTTCTGAACCAATATGCTTTGAATTAATTTGGTGTGCATCTATGAAAGATCTATAGATTGAATATGACGATCTAGAGTCATCCCCATTCGTTGGCGATTCAATTGACAACTCAAACACGATTTTCATAACGATCACTCCCGAATAGTCAAATGTCATTTTAGGAACAAAGGAAGAAGATTCAGGTGAATCCAATTCTGACATCCCGAAGACCGAGACCAAAATATGGAGCTTCTGATATGACGGCTCTAAGTCCGTTTCGGGCTCAAATTATTCCATCTTAGCTCAAATCAAGGCTGCAAGGCCAAAGTTTGTACGGATGCCCGATAGCTCTGAGTGCTCGGAGGTTGTTTTTAGAAAAAAAATGTTCTATCTCTGCTCGAATCAAAGCCGCAAGTCCAAAGTCAGTGTGGATATGTGGAAGATCTAAGTGGAGGGATAAACTTTTGGGAACAAAGGACAAGATGGACTCGCTCGATTGGATCAACGAGATATCTGACGGCTGTGATGAGCTATATGAGGTGAGAAGGTGAAGATAAGCGGCCGTCGATGGTGGCGTTTGGTGTCACCAGGGTCGTCTTCTTCGCTCAGTAATGAAGATATCATCGAGCTAGCTTCCCCGAGTGTAGTATCTGAGGGGGAATCTCAGGGATCTCTCAGTTCTTGTTGAGTAATCATCACGGCAAAGATAAGGGAGGAGAAGATGGGTAGGAGTGGCGACGGCGTGTTCTTGAAGGAGAAAGACGAGAGAAGAGATAAAAGGCAATGAATTTAAGTTTTAGAATTTAGGTTTTTTGTTTTTTAGTTATTAGAGAAATTAGTAAAGACTTTACATTGGGTGGTCAACTCAGGGAGTTTGAACAAGCCTTACCTACCATTCTACTTTGACCAATGAGGAGTTGTCAGCACTGTACTTGCACTGACAAAAGCTGTCTTAAGACTGAAAAAGAGATAATCTCTACAGTAACATTAAAAATGAAGTTGACCTTTTTCCTTGTCGTTTATGACACGTGTCTAGGTCCCCCTCTGGATCTTTTCACTAGTCAAGACTATAAATAGAGATCGAACTTCAATCATTGAAGACACCCAGGGGAACACCAAGAATACAAGCATACAACCTCTAGCGAACTCAAGCCTATTCAGCGAAAAACTTGCATCTTAGAACATCTGTTATAGTTCTTTTCTCTAAAGATACATCATCCACAATCTCTATTATAAGCCACCATTGTCAGATTATAAGCTTAGAAACTAAAGGAGTTCGTATTCATTGAACTGTTCTTATTGTAAGAACTCCTTCTCAGTTAGAGAAACTCAAACCCCGTGTTTGAAACCGTGTAAAGTCACTACAACTATAACTAGAGTATTTGTCTTCTGAACAGATCGACTAAGACTTGCTCAGTATAATAAATACAAGACCTCATGCTTTATTCAGGACAGTGGACGTAGGATCTTGCGTATCCGAACCACTTTAAAAACTGCCTATGCATTTACTATTTCATTGATTTACTGTTCATGCTGCTAAGTCAGATTTTCAGTAAAGCTGAATCTGTGCATAGGCATAACTTAAACCGTTTTCAATAATAATATATTTCACAAAAGACAATATATAATCAAGCCTACACATTCCGCACACTATTCATCTACTGAGTTCACTGTAGACAGACCTTAGTCTGACTAAGTTAGTCAATAGACGGTATTCAGTTCTTTGAATCACTCTGTCCACGCGATCATAAAGTTTATTTGGCAAGTTGATCACTTCAGTAAGCACACTCAGTACAACAGTGACTTTGGCATTTTGAGTTGAAAATTGGACTCAGGTGTATTCATCCCCCGCCTCTACAGCTGAAGACTCGTCTCCGGACCAACAATTGGTATCAGAGTGGTGTTCTTCTAATCGTCGTTTTCTGAATATAATGGTCTACTCGAACAAATCCTGAAAAATGCTTTTCATTGTAGCTACATTTCTTTCACTGCATCTTATACTATATTTCCACAATGACTGATATATCAAGTATCAGGTATTAGGATGGTGTCCATGTTCTCAGTAAAGAACTGTGCAGTATGGCGAGTAAGAATGGAGGCGCATCTAACGTCACTGTATGACAGCATGACAAAGGTCCTTGAGAAACGCCCTATCGTTCCTATGATCGCCAACATCGAATTTGCAGCTGTGGGAGCATTAGGTGCCAGAACTGGAGAAAAGGTTGCGAAGGACAAGAGCCTCTTCACGCCAGAGGAAAGAAAGTTGCACAAACTTGATCGAGTTGCACAAAAAGCTATACTGACAATGCTCAGTGGCTCATATCTCGAAAGGGGGCATGACTGCAAGATAACAAAAAAACTCTGGGATGTTCTAGCCGTGCTGAGTCAGGGGACTCCACAAATCAAACAAAACAAGCTAGAACTGGAGGTGCAGAAGTTTGAAGCCTTTTGCATGATACCACGAGAAGCAATTGATGACTACATCGCAAGATTTACAAATCAGACTAATGTCATCAACGGGCTAGGAAAGACGCTTACCAACAAGGAGATGAACATTAAGATCTTATGGGGGTTAACTAGGCCTAAGTGGGATAATTAAGATCTTAACATTGTTACTTGATGAGTGGTTTTTATACCATCTCATCGTGTTCTTTTTAAGCTTATTTACATAATTTTTAATCCATTTTTAGCTTTGTTTTTCTTGGAATTGTATACTTTCAATGGTTTTTGGTTTTGTAGGTTTCTCGCTTGTTTTGAGCATTTTTTTGGTATTTGGCACCTAAATGAAAGAAACCATGACTATTGATGTAGTTTTGGTAAAGATGGAGTCATTTGGATGAAGAATAAAGAGGATTTGAAGCCGGATGTTGAAGAGGCTCTTGTAACAAGGCAGTTGGGAAATCACGTGGAAGACGGATCTAACGACCTTACAATCCAATCTCTACCGTCCACATCATAGTTCTATGTGTTAGGAACATTTTGGCAAAGTTTCGTGACGATCCAGCGGTTATCGAAGGAGATATCGTATTTTTCCCAAAATAGGTCAGTGTAGAAAATTATAGTCGGGAGTGTCTCAGCCAAAGCAGTCGGACCGCGGTCCGCGTTTTGTGCTGGACCGCGGTCCCGAATGTTCTGACTCAAAAATAGTTTTTTCACGGGAGTTGGACCGCGGTCCGCCTTTTGTGTTGGACCGCGGTCCCGAATGTTCTGACTCAAAAATAGTTTTTTTCGTGGGAGTTGGACCGCGATCCGTCTTTTGTGTTGGACTGCGGTCCGCGTCTGTTTAGGCCTAAAATCATTTTTTCTCGGCCCGAAACGTATATAAACCCTTCCAGACTTCTTTCCTTCGGACGACACACCATATTTTTGACCTCTTCCACCCTCCAAAGCAGAGAAACACCCAAGACATCCCTCTGTTGAAGATTCAAGATGAAGATTGAAGACCACAACCTGAGAACCAAGTGCGAGGATAAATCCACTAGATTCTAGGTTGTATTATCCCTTCTCAATTTTGTTTAGGGTTTTTGATACTTGAATTCAATGGATTCTTTTTGCATATCTTGTGATTGTTTTCCTACGAATATGAGTGGCTAAATCCTCTTGTGTGGGGGTTTAGCAGGATCTATGTTTTTGATGAATTGATTCAAGCCCTAGTTTTTCAATGAATGGATTGTTTTGTTTCTTAATTATTGATCTTGCTTTTGATTTCTCTATGATTCTTTAATGTGAGTGGATCATCATAGATAATTTTAGAGAAAATTGGTAATAGGTAATACGACGGATCATACCCGATTATTTATTTAGACCTGCAATTAAGTGTCTAGATTGTCACCATTGGTTTGGGATAGTTTAGATGGTTCTTTAAATCCTTGAGCATGATACGATCCTTAGGTTCATGATATGATTACTTGATTGACCCTTAGGATTATAAGTTAGAGATTTCCCGCCATCATACGGAATCCCTAGAGCCTTAGTGGATGAACCAACAAAATAAACTCATAAATGCTAGCTAGAGAATGGGACTGAATCGATCATGTTAAACCTCCGCACTCTTCATCAAACTTGAAACCGCACCCATTAATCCACTTCAATTTGATTTTACTTACTCTTTTACTTTCTTGTTATTTTAATTTCGTAGTTTAGAATAAACCAAACCGAGTTTAGGACCACGTAGATAGTGAAATAATTAGGATAATTAGAACCCAGCTGAGTTCTTTGAGATCGACCTCAGGAGTTGCTAGATTAGGTATTACACTGATTCGTGCACTTGCGAGAATTATAATTTGTTCATCAAGTTTTTGACGCCATTGCCGGGGACTCAGTCGTTTTGATTATTCTTTTTACTAGTTGTTTATTTATTTAGATTTAATTTTTAAGTTGGTTTCCACTTCTTCCATTCTTTTAGTGCGTCAAATTCCACTTCTTCCATTCTTTTAGTGCGTCAAATCTTACTCTTTGAGTTTTTTGTAGGTTTATGCACGGTAGAAGGTCGCAATATCCAGAACTTGCGCCTTTCATCGATAACAAACATAGAGTAGGGACTCGCGTTACGAGGGAGGAACTGGAAGACAAAATTGAAATGGAGAAAATTGGGAACAATCCTGAACCAGAGAAGTTTTAGGGAGACTATACAAGGCCGATATTTGGAACCAATACTACATGTATCGTCCTAGAAGAGACTGCTAGGAATTAGTATCTGAAGCCCATTTACTATCATATGCTACCATCTTTCTATGGGCTAGCAAATGAAGATCCTCTTGCTCATATGAGGGAATTCTATACTACATTGGGGACTCTTCCTCTCAGATAGCTAACTACTGATCAATTGGGAAGACGATTGTTTCCCTACACTCTAAAGGATAAGGCCAAGAATTGGTTGAACACACTGCCTGCTAATTCGTTGCAAACAATGGAGGACGTGTTCAAAGCATCCACTGAGCGATACTACTCACGAGTTGAGGTAGCAGATTGCTACTTTCTCTCAATTTGACAATGAGACATACCATGGGGCTTGGGATCGATTCAAGGGACTCCTCATCTAATCCCACATCATAATTACCAGGTCACAATGTTGAATGAGTTCTTTTACAATGGATTGCTCTTGCCGTGTCAGATTATGGTTAACAACATGGCTCCCGACGGCATTCTTGCACTGACTCCAAGTGCATTGCATGAAGTTTTTGAGACGTTGAAGGCTCGTTCCGTACAAAGAAGTCAGAGTGTGAGATAACGTGGAACGCATAATGGGCGGGCTACGCACGAGGACGATACTATTCAGGAACTTCAACTGCTTAGACAAGAAATCAAGGAGCTCAAGCAGACACAAGTGCAAGCCCCAAAGATTTTCGAGGTCTGTACCATTTGTGATGATCCACAACACTCAACTGTCCAATGCCAGTTTAACATCATCCATAGCCAATTTGAAGATGAACAAGTTAATTGGGGACAAAGCATCGAATATCAGGAATGGGAGGAGAGAAAGCAATATCAGAGGCCGTAACAAAATTTTGTCCATAAGCAGCAAAGGTACAATCCCAACTATAAGAGTTACCAGAATTATAGAGGAAGGAATACCAATCAGCAGCAGAACTTTGGAGGCACATCATCTTCTCGCCCTCAGTCAAAGATTGAGGAAGCTGAATAGAATACCATTGCCATCTTGCAAGACACCTTAAACTGCTTTATGAAGAGTTCTAGGGAGTCAATGGAGACACTCACCATTTCTGTTAAGAACGTGGAAGCAACTTCCAAAAATTTGGGGACTTAACTTAGGCAGGTAGCACGAGAAGCCGCTTTGCTTAAAATGCAACAAGGGGAACTACCCGGACAAACACAGCAAAAAAAAGCTATCCACGTATTGAGGAGTGGCAAGGAGATCGAGAAGCCCGATTATATTCCCGATGACTCGCCCCTTGATGAAGAAATGAAGCAAGATGGTGTAGTTGAAGAGGATGTAGAATCCTTGACTGAACAAGCCAAAGGAAAAGAGAAGGATCTTGTAAAAAAACCCGCTTTACACAAGGTGAGTAACCCATAAAAGCCTCCTCCACCATTTTCCGGGCGTCTGAAAAGAAGCAAGCAAGATAAGCAATTCTCTACCCTTTTTAATATGCTTTCTAAGGTTAACATCAATCTTCCCCTTTTAGACCTTATCAGGAATGTGTCAAGTTATGCGAAGTCCTTCAAAGATCATAGCACCAACAAGAGGAACTATGAGGAGGTGACATGTGCATTGACAACACAATCTATAAGTGCATTGGTTGGTTTACCTCATTTGCCATGCATGATGAAGGACCTAGGTAGTTTTCTGATCTAAATCTCCATGGGGACTGATAGAGTTGTACGAGGTTTGTTGGATTTGGGGGCTAGTATCAACCTCATGCCATACTTATTGTACAAGCAGTTGGGTATTCAAGGATTAAAACTTACATCCATGAGAGTGCAACTTGCTGATAGGTCGATTAAAAGTCCCAAGGGGGTGGTAGAGGATATTTTAGTTCAAGTTGATAAGTTCATTGTTCCTGTTAATTTTATGATTCTTGATATGGAAGATGTCTTACTTAGGGATCAGGAGCATTTGATACTCTTAGGCTGACCTTTTATGTCCACTACCAATTCGATCATCAATGTGTGTGATAGGAAGGTGACGATGGAAGTCCTCGGGGAGTGCTTAGAGATTGTTGTGTTGGATTGTTCTGCTATTCCTTCTGCTTACTCTATTGAAAGGGTGTATTTTGTTGACCCTTGTGACTCTATAGTGCAGGAATCTTATCTACAGGAATTGACAAAGGATAAGTTGGAAGCTGCTTTAACTCTTGCCACTAACAATGAATTTCTTGCAGATGAGGACAAAGAGTGTCTTAAGCAGTTGGAAGATGGTCTTGATGCTAGTGGTGGAATGGAATCTAGCAAATCCCTGGAGCTTACTACCGGCGGAAAGCAAGCTGAACCACTCCCGCCAGTTCTAGAGCTCACGGAGCTACAGAAGAGCCTCAAGTATGTCTTTTTGGGGGCGGGTGATACGTATCCGGTTATCATCTCATCCAGCCTGACCCCAATTCAAGAATCTGAGGTAGTAAGAGTACTTCGCGATCATAAGGAAGCTATCGAATGGAGCATATCCTATATCAAAGGAATAAATCCGGTAAGATGCATGCACAAGATCGTTTTGGAGGATAATACCAAAGCAGTACGACAACCTCAACGGCGACTTAATCTAGTAATGCAAAGGGTGGTGAAGAAAGAAGTGATCAAGATATTTGACCATGGGATGATCTATCCTATATTTGACAACAAGTGGGTGAGCCCTGTCCATGTGGTTCTTAAGAAATCCGGCATAACTGTGGTAAGAATTGACAAGGGTGAATTGGTGCCTACTAGAATGACCACCGGTGGCGGATGTGCATAGACTATCGCAGATTGAATGTTGTCACCAAGAAGGACCATTTTCCTCTCCCTTTTATAGATCAAATGTTAGAAAGACCAACCGGTGATGAGTATTATTGTTTTCTTAATGGTCTTTCAGGTTTTTATCAGATTCCGATAGTTCCCAAAGATCAAGAGAAGACAATATTCACTTGTCCATTTGGAACTTTTGCATATATGAGGATGCCTTTTGGGCTTTGCAATGCCCCCGCTACTTTTCAGAGATGCATGCTCTCCATCTTCTCCGACATGGTTGAAGACTTCATTGAGGTATTCATGGATGACTTTTCTATTTTTGGGCATTCTTTTGATGATTGTCTGAATAAGTTGACTCTAGTTCTTAAGAGATATATTGAGTGCAATTTGACCCTTAGTTCAGAAAAGAGTCATTTCATGGTTACACATGGAATTGTGCTTGGGCATGTGATTTCTAAGAGGGGGAAAGAGGTAGATAAGACAAAGATTGATTTGATAGTTGAGCTTCCTCCTCCTACCTCGGTGAAGGAAGTTAGGGGATTTCTTGGGCATGCAGGTTTTTATAGGAGATTTATACAAAAGTTTTCTGAATTGTGTCATCCTCTGAATAAGCTTTTGTGCAAAGATGTTCTATTTGAGTTTGATGATGCATGCTTGTCTGCTTTTAATACTCTTAAGGAAAGGCTTACATCTGCTCCTATTGTAGTTGGTCCTAATTGGTCTTTACCTTTTGAGCTTATGTGTGATGCATCAGACTATGCTATAGGAGTTATTTCAGGACAAAACGTTGATGGCAGACTTCGTGTTATTTACTATGCTAGACGCACACTTGATTCTGCACAACTTGTTGGATATGAGTCAGTAGATTGATACTCAGCTTTTCTAGGGTTAAAAGAAATTGGGGGAAATCATAGTAGTACTATGGAATTGAAGATCCCAAAACCGAGCTGATATCAGTAGATTAGTGTGTCGATAGGATTAGCTGATGTATAGGTTAGACTTGATGTAATGCTTATTATTTTGTCTAAGTCCTGTACGGGGTAGTTGTTGAACTGATCTTCTGGTGAAGATACTTTTCAGAACCCCACGTCATCAGTGTAATCGCTTGCATTCTTCGTCGGCGGTGATATCAAACTCGAGTTAAAGATCCCGCATCGGTGGCCGGACCTCGGTAGAAGCATTCTCTACAAGCCGATGGTCATCGGTAGAAGAACCGGTGCAAGCGGTATACCTTCGCGATCGACCAACCGACTATCGAAGCTCACTTTATCGGTCGGACGACTCGGCCGAAGAAGACAGACTCACGAGTACATATCCGACGTGAAAGCGACCCAAAGCACTTAAAGTCCCTTCAAATGTTCGGCGGAAGACATACGAGGTAGTTTGAACGGTCAACTCGACACTCACCAACTACAAACCTCGACCAATGAGAAGCCGACAACGCTTACCAACTCTACACAAGAAAGCTGCTCTCATGAACGGTGCATTAAGCGCCTCGCTTGCAACAAAGTTGAATAGTGGCCGTTTTCTTTGGACGCTTGTGACACGTGGCATCGTCGTCTCCAACGGACATATGTCACAACTCACAACTATAAATAGAGAAGGATTTGAAGATTTCGGCAAGAGGAATATACGCGAAATCAAGGGAAATCATTCAAGCTCACAACGCTCTAGAACCTTCAAGCTTATCCAGAGACGAACTAGTTTTCACAGAACACCTATTGTAGTTCATCTCTCTAGAGCACTTTGATCCCTTTCTTCTCTAGACTAAGCTCATTGCTAGATTCATAGCTTAGATCCGAAGGAGTTCACATTTAGTGAATTGTTCTTGTTGTAAGAACTCCTTCTCAGTTGGAGAATATTCCCTCCCTTCTAAACTTAGGTTTGGATTGTAAAGTCGCTAAGGACTATAACTTAGAGGGAACCGTCCAGGTGCACGAGTATCCCCGCCGAGGCTTGCTCATAATAATCAACAAGTTCTCCCGCCTTATTCGGGGCCGTGGACGTAGGATCTTGCGTATCCGAACCACGTTAAATCGCTTGTGTTCATTCTCATGTTTTATTGCATAGCATACAACCGACTTGAAAATCATAAGTTTGCATAAAACGTATTTTATAAAGTGCACGACCCAAAAGATTTAACTTGCAAAAACGTGTTTTCAAAAGAGACGACTCGGGCCTAACACTTATCCGCACTACGGTCTCCGACCGGAGTTTCGTAATACGACATCGGTCGGTAGAAGAGCTCGAAGCCGACTCACTTTGACCCCACCGATCGAAGGCTTACTTGGCACTCGTTCATCGATTGCAAACATCAGCTTCAGCTGACCTTCACTGAGAAAAAGAAACAGAGCTCAGGTGTATTCACCCCCCCCCTCTACACCTGACTTTTCGTCTCCGGACCAACACAACTCAATTATACCACTACTGAAAAAGAGTTCCTTGTTGTTGTGTTTGCTTTTGACAAGATTAGATCTTACTTGGTAGGAACTAAAGTTATTGTGCACACTGATCACTCTGCCTTGAAAATTCTTCTCACCAAAACTGATGCCAAACCTAGACTGCTTAGGTGGATCGTATTGTTGAAAGAGTTTGATGTTGAAATTGAGGATAAGAAGGGTCGCGATAATGTTGTTGCTGATCACCTGTCTAGGTTGCCTGCTAGTTTTATTCCACATGATTCTACTATGCATATAAATGATTCTTTTCCTGATGATCAATTATTTGCAATTTCCCGCGAGCCATGGTATGCTGACTTTGTCAACTACTTGGCGAGTGGGGTGCTGCGTACTAAGCTTTCTTGGCAGGAAAAGAAGAGATTTGAATCTTCATGCAGGGCCTACTTTTGGGATGATCCTTTCTTGTTCTGTGTATGCAATGATCAAATAATTCGGAGATGTGTACCTGAGGATGAGCATTCGAGTATACTCTCCCATTGCCATGAGTTGAGTTGTGGAGGACATTTTAGTGGAAAAGACTGCACTCAAGGTCCTAGAGTCTGAATTTTATTGGCCCACTTTGCTCAAGGATGCTCACTCCCATTGTTTAAGTTGTGATAAGTGCCAACGGAGTGGCAACATCGGTAAGTGAAATGAGATGCCCCAAACCGGTAATTTGGTTGTTGAGTTGTTTGATGTTTGGGGGATTGATTTCGTGGGACCTTTTCTCTCCTCTATGGGTTGTGAGTATATTCTTGTGGCTGTTGATTATATTTCAAAGTGGGTGGAAGTAAATCCAACCAGAACTAACGATGCTAATGTGGTTGTCAAGTTCTTGAAGGTTAACATTTTTAATAGATTTGGCACTCCAAGAGCAATCATTAGTGAGGGTGGGAAGCATTTCTGCAACAAGTTATTTGATGGGTTATTGAAGAAGTACAATATCATGCACAAGGTGGCGACCCCTTACCATCCACAGACATCCGGCCAAGTCGAGGTGAGCAATCGACAGATCAAAGGTATTTTGGAGAAGACGGTGAAGCCATCAAGGAAAGATTGGGCTTTGAAGCTTGGTGATGCTTTGTGGGCGTACCGCACAGCGTACAAAACACCAATTGGAATGAGCCCCTACCGAATGATCTATGGGAAGGCTTGTCATTTACCCGTGGAGCTGGAGCATAAGGCTTATTGGGCGATTAAGCAGCTGAATATGGATCTTGAGAAGATCGGTGAGAAGCGTTTACTAGAGTTGGATGAGTTGGACGAGGTTCGTGATGCGGCTTATGAGAATGCCAAGATTTACAAAGAGCGCACTAAACGATATCACGACAAGGGCGTTGTTAGTAAGTCTCTTTACCCTGGAATGAAGGTTTTATTATATAACTCTCGTCTCACATTATTTCCAAGAAAGTTGAAGTCTAGGTGGTCCGGACCATTTTCTATAGTCCAAGTGTTTCATCATGGTGTTGTGGAGTTGTTAAACCCACGCACTAATGACACTTTTAAGGTGAATGGACAACGGGTGAAGCCATATTTGAAACGCGCATTCGAAAAAGCCGATGTCGAGTGGCTCGATATTTCTGACCCGTGATCCGTTACTGCTATAGTCGAGCTAACGACTATAACTAAAGTGCTTCTTGGGAGGCAACCCATGTTTTGTAAGTTTTTTGTTTTTTCGTAGGTAGATTTTCGCTTTTGTAAAAAAAATGGGCAGAACAGGTCGGACCTCAGTCCGCGTTTTACTCGAGACCGCGGTCCTGTGTTTTCGACACCAACACATCTAAAGTCAGAACAGGTCGGACTGTGGTCCGCGTTCTACGTGGGACCGCGGTCCCGTGTTTTTGGCAGCAACAAAACTTGAGTCAGAACAGGTCAAACCGCGATCCGCGTTTTATGCGGGACCGCAGTCCACATCAATTCGAGGCGCATGTATGTTTTTCCATTAAAAGCGAATCTCCTCCCCTCTTTTCCCTTCACCCTCTTGTTTTTCTCCTCTCCCACAAGAACCACTTTTCCCCCCACCATATAAACACTCCCAAATCAAGTCTCCTCTCCACATCTACAAGTTTCTCTACCATAATTGTGTAGGATTTATGTCTTCAACATTTAAGGTAAGGATTCTCACCCAAATTTTGAATTTTCTTTGAGTTCTTATCTCACTTTGGTATTTCTTCTCATGGGTTGAGCATATTTAGGAGGATTTATAGATTTTCATGTTGATTTGTGATGTGATGATACATGGGGCGGATTTGTGTTCTTGATTTGAAGTATAAGCTTGTTTCTTACTATGCCCACCAAGTGTTCGCTTAAATGCTTCAATGACCGGATTTACTTCAAATTCGAAAATTCTTGGTTTTTCTTGGTTCCTTGGGGTATTGAGAGGAATGATGCATGCTAGATTTGGATTAGAACTTGATCTAAGCTTTGAAGGAACTTGTTTACATTTATGCCTATCAAATGCTTGTGGAAATGCTTAAGTGTTGTTCATTTGCTTGACTAGGTCCTTTTATGCCATGAATGCTCTCATATTTGTTTCAAGATATTTTTATGCTTATTCCAAGCATGTGGTTACTTGCACTTTGGCTTGTAGGTTACTACTTGATTTTGTTTGGTAATTTAGTCTATCATTGTGGGTTTCCTTGCATGAATTAGGATTTATTTTCATACACACTTTACACCTAGTAGCATTATAGGTTTTTCTTCTTTCCTCTTGTGGAATTGTCTGCTTCTAAACTAGGTTGGGGGGGGGTTGAACCCCGAGATCTCGTATTTGTTATGAGTTTTCCTTCCCTACTCTTGGGAATACTTCACCCTTGTGTTGCAGGCTTATTATGGAGAGAGATAAAGGGAAGAACCAAGCTTCATCAAACAAGAGGGCTCGGCAAGTTGGCGAAGGATCCTCACGTGGTTCCGCTGGATCTCCTCCACCATGGACTCTGTCGGCAGCTGCTCAACAATAGGCTGCCGCACATGACAGAAATCGTCACCTCATTCCTGAGAGAGGGATCACTGTGAGTGGATACATTGTCGATGGCCATGAGACCTTGTGGCTGCGGTGAATTATTCAGCAACGTGGTTGGGGTACCCGGCTGAGACATTCCATGACATGTTTCCACCTGATGTGACCGGTTGGTAGCTACACCTGGGGGCAATGACGAGCAACTTGTTCGAGATTTCTATGCTTCCTTGGTTTCTTACAACAGGGGGACAAGAGTAGTTGAGGTTCGGGGGAAGAAGGTGACCATCACCGCTCACGTAATAAATGATTACTATGCACTTCCTAAGCCAGTGGGGTACCCGGCTGAGACATTCCATGACATGTTTCCACCTGATGTGACCGCTTGGCCTGAGCGTGTCCCAGTTCTATATCGGGATGAGTTTCACTATGTTCTCGAGATGACTGGATTTCTGAAGAATAGTCTGCATCCGCACGCTAAGGTTTTACAGTATTTTGTGCAGCATAATCTCATGCCGAGCACCAGCTTTCCTGATCTTAAGCCGGAGCGTGCTTTACTGATTCTGCATCCTTGAAGGGCATTACATCGATGTGGGACGTCTTATTATGGGGTTGATCTTGGCCACCCATGAGTCTTCGGGATGGACTGGTTTCCCTTTCCCATGTTTGATCACTGCTATATGCTAGTCTTCTGGAGTCCCCATGATTCCGACTAACCAGCTGCGACGTGGTAAAGGGGACATCACTTCTACTATCTATGAGGAGTTGATGAATCCTCGAGCTCCTGGCCCTCATGCTACTGATGATGACGGAGCTAGCGAGGAGGTTCCTGATGCAAGTAGCCATGCTGCTAACCCTACTATTTTTGATATGTCTGCCTTGCAGAAAATGTTCCAGAGTAACCAGACCGCTATTATGGGCGGGTTTACTGCCCTCCATGCCCACTTTGACATGCTTCATCACTAGCAGGATACTTTGGAGGCGCAACACCGCGCTTTGATAGTGCGTCAGGATGGCACCGAAAGGCGGCAGACTACTATGGATGAGCGCTGCGACCACTGGATGCGGCAGATGGGATATCCGCCTTATGGGTCTGGACCCAGTTCATTCTAAGAAGAGTAGCTACAACAACCAGAATCCTGTTTTGCTCTCAGGGAAGATTTGTTTACCCAATTTTCATTGTTTCACTCTATTTTCGTGCTAGCGACTAGATCGTAGATAGGTTTGGGGGGTACGTAGAATCTTGAACCCTACTGATTTGGTCTGTATAATTATGATTCTGATAATTCTTCATGTACTAGATATTTGAACTACTATGACTACTGCTATTTGATGATTACGCATTTCTTGCCTTAATATTTTTCTTTACTAAAGCATTGTTGGATTGAATTTGAGCATGATGAAATTTTCGAACATGTAGGACGTAAAAGTATGGTAGTCCAAAAGCCTTTGGTGAGAATTTGAGTCTGTTGTGAACTAACGAAATTCTATGTCGGTCTCAATTTCTTTCATGTGTGATACCCGCTTTAGGGAGAACATTTAAAACTTGCTTTGAGTCTGTTTGAAGTTCATTGAACACTTTTTGTGTGTGGCATTGATATTGTAGGGAAAGAGTCCCATACCTGAGCAATCGTCCAAGATACAATCTTTTCGACTCGGTCCAGAAAAGGTCTTCTGGACTGTTCCCGTGCCCAAGCTTCCAACTCCGGATGGACGGAGACGCACGAAAGCTTATGACAAAACACTCGGACTCACTTTTTCCAGAACACACAACAAGGAAGCTCGTTATGAGGAAATGGCCCCTTGCCCACTATTTATAAGGGCTTGGTCAAAACCCTAATGGGCCTTTGACCTCCAAGCCCATCCAATAGTGAAGGGGTCACTATACCATTACCAATTGTCTTGGCCCATTAAGGGCCAAACAATTTTAGGTAATTAAGTGACCTAGTGAGTCTGAGAGAAGATGTCGCATAAAACTGGGCATATGTTCGGGCCAGACCAGGGACCTAATACAAGAAATAAAGACGGGCCTCAAGTGAATTAATTTTTCATACTCAGCCCAGAGTATTATTAATTCACAAACATAGATTCATTCCACTGAAGAATCTATGTTGACTTACCCCTTTATCCCAAAAGTTGAGTCATGACTTGTATTTTTAACTTCAGTTAATCCTCGTATTTAAGATATCAAATATCCATTAATTGATTAAGTTTACTGACTACTTAATACAATTAATATCTTATCCTTGAGTAGTACCACTCGACCTTATTATCATACTTGAACTTAATCAACCTGCAGGGTTTAGCATGATAAACATTTCGAGTTCCTCAAGGGGATATCATCAACCCTATAATGGGATACGGATGCATGATGCAGATAACCAGCCTGAGCTACACGCAACAGCGCTCACCCAAGATACAGAGATATACGGTCGCGATGACCCTCAACCATTGTAAGTCAAAGTAATAGCTAGTCGCGTGCACTCAGCTGAAATCTCATCAAGCTTAAGATCAGCTGAGTTTCCGAGACCTTGGTTCTTCACACGGGTCAGATAGAAGAACACGTCTCACCGCGATCCATCAATATATAAAATGTATCAACATAGACAACTGACCAAGACAAGTTACTTCTTATCTACGTTGCAGCCTAAATCGGTAACTTGTCCCCTAAAGTTGTCTCGGCTGTGATAATTGTTTATATCTCACTAGTTCAACCAATCACTGCAGTCTTCTGTGATCTACAACACACTGTATGATCTAACTCACGTGAGATAAAGGACTAAATTGTGCAATTATAATAATCAGATATGAGAATAAAGATAGTGGTAACAGGAAACATTGTATACAAGCAAATACATAGACTGCTTTCAGTATACAAACCCTACATATATGATCTTAGGCATTACCTCGTTCTTTAGCCAAAGCCTAATATGATTCCTACCTTGAACATCAACCTAGTAAGCCCCTTTGAGCTTAATGTATCATTTTTATTCATGTACCTCCACTTAAATTGCCTAACCTATCTAGCCTTAACCGAGGATCTAGTAGAGTCATTAGTGTTGTGGGGAGGAAATGGAGGTTGGGTGAGGGTTTGGTGATTAAGGGACAAATCTTTGCTAAAAAGTGAGATTGATGTGAATTATTTTTTATTCTATCCAGCCTGGTACCGAACTTGATAACACCATGTTATATTTAAATTCTTATTTAATTATTGGTAGAGAGTTGGCGGGTAAACAATTGGATAAAATATGGGAGACTTGCGCATGTACTCCTAACTTTGATTGAAAGGGTGTTTGTTGATGACATATGTTAGAGTTGAGAGATGAACAAAGAGAAGAAAAAAAAAGAGAAAAGAAAAAAATGAGAAAGTTGAAAAGGGGAGTATATTTTGAAAAAAAAAAGGTGAGAACTTGGGGTGACTTGATATATTTGATTATGGGTGATTCAAAGGTAGTTACTTTTAGAGGTTTATTTTGATATATCATCATTTGGATGCTCTACTAGATCCCTTGATTCTTCGTACATTATGAGTCATGTTTCCTATATATTCCTACCTTTTTTATTACATGCCTTAGCCCCATTACAACCAAAGAAAGACCTTCGTGATCCTTGTCATGAATTGTGTTCATTATAAGTAGAATTAGACAATCTGCAAGCTTATGAAGACGCTCTCCTAGGGTTGAGTTTGAGTGATAATTTTACCCTTATACACTTGAGTGTTTGAGTGATAGAGATTTCTGGAGAGGGAACTACTCTACTTCTATGTTCTATTTTGTTTTGAAGGCGGCACCAAGCTTGAATGATTTTCACATGCTAATGATGTGTTCTTCTAAAAAGTTGAAATAGGCACGAATTTTTATGCTCATCTTTCTGATATTTGGTCATAGTCTTTCTTTTATCTTGTTTCTTTGCCTGAGGACAAACAAAAGCTTAGGTTTAAGGGGATTTGATGAGTAGTTTTTATACCATCTTATCGTGTTCTTTTTAAGCTTATTTACATCATTTTCAATCCATTTTTAGTTTTTGTTTTGCTTGGAATTGTATACTTTCAATGGTTTTTGGTTTTGTAGGTTTCTCGCGCGTTTGAGCATTTTTTGTGGTATTTGGCACCTAAATGAAATAAACCATGACCATTGATGTAGTTTTGGCAAAGACAGAGTCATTTGGATGAAGAATGAAGAGGATTTGAATCCAGATGTTGAAGAAACCGTATTTTGGAGCTCTTGTAATAAGGCAGTTGGGGTTATCCTACTTATGTGCTAAATAGGCAGGCCGACAAATTGGAATCACGTTCAGAAGTGATGTTGTTTATAGGGTATCCGAAAGAAACGTAGGGTGGATACTTTTATGATCCTAAAGAACAGAAGATTGTTGTTAGCACTAACGCTCGGTTCTTAGAGGAGGATTATATTAGTAATCACAAGTCTCGAATCGAGATCATCCTTGAGGAATTATAAGGTGATCCAGATCCACTCACAAAGCCAGTTGTGCAAGATAGAGCTCCACGAGCAACTGCACAATTTGTTAACACAACGCCTGACACTCTTCGACGTAGTAGGAGGGTGATATTTACACCTGATCGGTATATGTTCACTATAGAGATATCTGATCATCTCCCGACAGATGAACAAGATACCGTGGATCCCTGAACTTACAATGAAGCAGTGGGATATACAGATATAGATTCATGGAGAATTCGCCATGGACTCGAAATTTAAGTACATAACTGATATGGATGTATATGAGATCACTGAACTACATGAGGGCTACAAGGCTATTGGTAGTAAGTGGGTATTCTAGAGAAAGAGAGGACCGAATGGAGAGATCATGGCATTTAAGGTCAGGCTAGTGGCGAAGGGTTTTACCCAGAAAGAAGGTATCGATTACGAAGAGACCTTCTCGCCTGTAGCAATGATCAAGTCCATTCGGATTCTCCTTGCCATAGCAGCTCACATGAACCTAGAGATCTGGCAAATTGATGTCAAAACTGCATTCCTAAACGGTCACCATGAAAAAGGTAGAGACATCTACATGAAACAACCAGATGGTTATGTGAAGGAGGGCGAAGAGCATCTAGTTTGGAAGCTTAAGAAGTCCATTTATGGACTTAAGCAAGCTTTCCGGTTATGGCACCAGCGTTTCGATAAGGTAGTCAAATCCTATGGATTTGTATCCAATTCTAACGAGGTGTGTGTACCGTATTTATGTTAACGGATCAGTGATGTTTTTTGCAGTTTACGTAGATGACATCCTTCTCATTCGCAATAATGTTGAAGTGTTATCAGACTTAAATACGTGGTTATCCGAGCAGTTTCAAATGAAGGACTTAGGTGAAGCTGCGTACATCCTTGGGATCAAGGTTATCTGAGATCGCCAGAAAATGATGTTAAGCTTGTCACAAGCGTCCTACATTGACATTGTTATTGCTCGTTTTAGCATGCAAAATGCCAAGAGAGGTTCAGTACCTTTCAGACGTGGCATTTTTCTATCCAAGAATCAGTGCCCTAAAACGCCTGAAGATATAGAAAGTATGAGGCTAGTACTATATTCTTCCGCTATCAGTAGCCTCATATATGCGATGCTTTGTACGAGACCAGATATCTCATATGCTGTAGGCATGGTCTCAAGATATCAATCTAACCTTGGAAAGGAACACTGGACTGTGGTCAAGCATATTCTCAAGTATCTTAAACGGACTAGAGATTATAGACTTGTTTACCAGTCAGACAGTCTAGTGTCTTTGGGTTATACAAACTCGGATTTCCAGACTAACAGAGACGAGAAGAAGTCTACCTCGGGTTATGTGTTTACCTTGGGAGGTGGAGTCATTTCATGGAGGAGTGCAAAACAGAAATGCATTGCGGACTCAACCATGGAAGCAGAGTATGTGGCTGCTTCAGAAGCTTCGAAAGAGGCAGTTTGGCTCAAGAATTTCCTCCTGGATCTTGATATTGTTCAGAATTTGCATAAAGCGATCACGATTTATTGTGATAATGCGGGTGCAGTGACAAATTCTAAGGAACCTAGATCTCACAAGGCGTCTAAACACATAGACAAGAAGTACCACATTATACGGGTATTCGTAAATTGAGGAGACGTGGTGATTGACAAAATTGGAACTGAAGACAACCTAGCTAATCCTTTTACGAAGAGCTTACCACTCCCGACTTACGAGAAGCATGTTCGTGGCTAAGGAGTGGTAGAGAAGCCCCAGTTAGGATTGTAGAAACTTTTGTATAAGTAGGAGAAGATGTAGTGATAGATAGGATAGATAGTTGAGTACTAATTTGTACCTAGAACCGACACATTGTATACTAAAAGTTTGCTTTAGTATAAGTGAGAGAATTGTTGGGATTTTGTATACTGGAAGCAGTTTTTATGCTTGTATACAATGTGTTTTTGTCCTTACCACTTTTTTATTCTCCTATCTGATAAATATATATATTTGCACATGTAATCCTTTATCTTGTATAAAAGTTAGATTTGTGTAGTGTGTCGAGTATCACATAAGACTACCCAAATTGGTTGAACTGACAAGATATAAACAGTTATCACAGCTGAGACAACTTCAGGATAAGTTGTCGCTTTAAGCTGCAGTTTAGATAAGAAGTGGCTTGTCTTGACTGCTTGTTTTTACTGGTACACTTAAGGTGGTGTATTGATGGATCAGAGTGAGATGTATTCTCCTAACTGACCTTGGTGGAGAACCAAGATCTCGGTGACTTAGCTGGTCTTAAGCTTGGTAAGACTTTCAGCTGAGCGCACTTGGCTATCTATCACTTTGACCTACTATGGTGAACATCAACGAGACCAGATCTACGTATCTTGGGTGTTAGTAGTTATTTGTGGCTCAGGTTGGTTGTCTGTATCTTGCAACCGTATCCTAGTATAATGGGTTGATAATATCCCCTGAGGAAACTCGAAAGGATTAGCACACTAAACCCGACCGATTGATTAAGTTCATGTGTATTAATGAGGTCGAGTGGTACTACTCAGGAACATAATAAGATGTTAATTAATTTAAGCTGTCAGTGAGCTTAATTAATTAACAGATATTTCTATCTTAAATACGGGGATCGATTAAGTCTAAAATATAAACCCTTGCTCAATTTGGGATAAAGGGGTAAGTCAGCACGGATTCTCTAATGGAATGAATATGTGCTTATTAATTAATTTTGCTCTGAGCTGAGCATAGATAATTAATTAATTTGAGGCCCTGCTTTATTTCTTGTATTAGATCTCTGATCTGGCCCAATTAGTTGCCTAGTTATTTATTGTCACTCAGAAATCATTATTAATAGATTAATGTATTTTACATTATTTAATAATGTTATTTATCTGAAATTAATTGGCTGAGCCAATTAATTGATAAATATTAGTAGCCCAATAGACTAATTAATTATATTATGGACTAATTATGTAGAAGCCCATTAATGGGCTACAAATATTAATATAATATTGGCTCTTGAAGCCTATATATATTAGTATTCTGTTCATAATCAGAATACACATACTCACACGGTTATACACGTTTGAGAGTGAGAGATAGAAATCTTAATTTTCTTCAGTTCTCTTACTATCCAGAGGGAGAAAAAGGTTGGGACACAGATCAGAAGATCTGAAACACGAGCAACAATCAGAGCTACAACAACATACGAAGGAGGAAGGTACAATTCTTCCTCTCTATATTTCTATTACATCATTAGGCTAGGGGTTTTGAGATCTTCAAATCTATAAAATATAGTTCTATTGAATCTTCATTCCAACAATTTCCCATTATTTGATGATGCCAAAACCTTTTACATCTTCTATAAATAAGCATGATAATGTTAAGAGCTACCGCTAAGGAGTAAGATCTATTACAAGGAGTGCTTCAGCCAACATATCAAAGATGACTATAAAATGAAAAGAAAGAATCAGAGCAAACACAAGTAAGAATGCATCAGAGCTATCTCATGCTATCACAACATGCAATGTATCAAAGCAACATCAAATTAACAAAGTTATAGTCTACTGAAGGTATCAGAGCTTACAAAGCTTAATAATTATTTAACACAGTCAAGAGATATGAGGGCCGATACAACTAAAAATATATCAAAGCTCAGAAAGGATCCTAACTCTTAGTAGCTAATCATCTAATCAACACTTAATCAGTAATATCTGAAAAGCAGTTTCTCCCTTCTAACAATATCTGAAAGACAAATCCCCCTATAAGACAAATTCCCTTTAAGAAACAATTTCCCCCTATATATATATCAGATCTCTTCCCCCCTAAATACTAGCATGGTATCAGAGCAAATTAGAGCAGAAAAAAAATAATAAGGAAAAACAATTGCAGCGAACATAAAGGAAAAGACTCACATAAGGAAAAGACTCACAGACTCACAGTTGGAAGAACGCAAACTTCATGTGAATTTGAGGAAATAGATCACAGTTTCAAAATTGACAAATCCAATATGTAACATTCAACATTTGATATTGACAAACTTAACAAACTTCATGACAAACTGAGGAACTTGACAAATATGATTCAATACAGAACAAGCAGAAGAAATTATAAATCGAAAAACATAAGTACACAATAATGTTGAATACAATAAAAGACTTAAAGTTCCTACTTCCGAATCAACCTAACCTCAGGGCCGGCTTTGACATAAGGCAAGTGAGGCACTTGCCTTAGCCCCCATTAAAATAAGGCCCCCAAGTCATAAATTTTTTAATTTATATATAATATTTAATATTTATTAAAATAATATCTTAGCTAAATTTAATCCGAAATTTTTGGTTTTCAATTCTTAAACTCACTTGTCCATAAAAGAAGCCCCAAGAAATAAACCTTATTTAATAAGGCTCACCGAGAGACTTTTTTTTATTATTGTTGTTAGTCTTCATGTTAAGTAGATAAATCATTAATGTGATTAGCAAATATCTACCTTTATTTCTTCCAAACATCACATTTATTGGCAAACACAATTAACCAAAATCTAGTTCTACATAAATAAATAAATAAATGTATAAAAAAGTGATTTGAAGCAAAGACATGTTCACAAATCGGATTAATCTTCAAGCATAGCTAATTTATCGGCCATAATAAATCATGCAATCTCTTACATTAAAATGTGATTTAAAACACAAATATCTTGAATCTTTTTAAGATCATGCATTCTCGTATAATTGGTTTTGATTTACTTTTGGAATTAAAAATACTAAAATAAATATCGAAGGTTGAATTTAAATATCAAAGGTTGAATTTAGAAAATCAGTTGAAATAGTAATTTAATAAAAAAAACGTATTTGATTTTTAATTATTTTGATTATACATTGAATATTATTTTCTATACTATTTCAATTACATTACTTTTTATATGAGATTTTAAAAAAATTATTCAAAAACAATTCTCAACGATTAAATGGGATTAACGATTTTAACAGTTAAAAATAATTTATTAACAAAACTTAAATATAAAAATTTAATAATTATTTTTGCATCAAAGAAAGAATGAAATAAGTTTTTTCTTTTTTTTTTACCCATTGAATTTTGTCAAACGAAGGCCTCATTTGCCTTAGGCCCCAAAAATACTTGAGCCGCCCCTGCCTAACCTTGCAGGTTTGTGGCACTGCCTATGGAGAATGGAGATTCGGAGAATTGGAGATGGTTAGAAGATGGAAGCGCTATCGACATAGAATGGAGATTCGGAGGAGAATTGGAGATGACCAGAAGTCAAAAGACTCAGAAATCAAATCAGATGGAGGCGCCGTCAACAGAGAAAAAAGATTTGGAGGAAAATTAGAGGTACCACAGTCTCTCGGCTGAGAAAGGGATAGCTAGATAGAGTTTTCGAGTCTGCACTTTGAGTTTGTTTTTTGCGGCATTTTGCATATTACAACTTTTGTTTCTTAATTCTTACTTCCTTTCTTTAAAAAATTCAGTTGATAGATTTAGTATTTTAATTTTAATGTTAGCAAACTGAATTAATAATTTGATATAGTTTATTTATTAATTAGTATATGTTCTATTATTATCTTTCAAAATATTTGATTTTCGGTTCGGTTTGGCCAAATCAAGCAAAAAAATTGGAACGAGCTGAACACTGAACTCGTTGATTTTGCTGATCGAAAATCGACCCGAACTCATTAGGTTCGGTTCGGTTTGGTTCAGCCGGTTTAGCCAAATTGTAAACAACCATAGTTACTGCTTATCTATAGTGCAACTTAAACCGACAACTTGGTCTAAAGTTGTGTCAGTTGTGATACTTATTTATATCTTGTTAGTTCAACCAATTATGTAATATTTTGTAATCTACAACATACTACAAAATCTAACTTTATACAAAATAATAGGCCTAATAACATGCACAAATATAACAATCAAATATGAAAACATAAATAGTGAAAATGGGTATCATTGTATACAAGCACAAAATTTGATTCTAGTATATAAAATCCCAACATTGTTGTCATGCTCAAAACCATCAAACCAACACTTGCTAAAAACTTCGATCGACCCGTTTTCATAACTAGGTTGGGGGCGGGAGCTATTGAGAAGAGAGAGAGAGGGATCAATTGGAGGGGGGGGGGTTGACAACTACTGTTTTTGTACAGAGAGACACTAAAGAGGGGTAGGTTAACCCAACTAAGGTTAGTAAAAGAAAATAAGTAAAAAAAAGAGCCATGGAAATGAAATTTTGACTTTTTTCAAAAGTACTACCACATGTTGATTGATAGGGGGGAGGACTTGTGGTATCCTCCAACATCAAATAAACCCCTCAACAGTAGGTGTTTATCTTCTCATAAAAGAAGCTTGAGTACCACATCAAATCAAATCTAGGCAATTAGATGAGCAGCCACCAATTAGATAGAGCAGCCACCAACCGCATAAGAGAAAAAAAAGGTAGGCCAAATTCCAAAGTTTTTACTCGGGTTTGTTGGTCCGGAGACAATAGTCAGGTGTAGAGGGGGGGGGGTTGAATACACCTGATCACAGTTTCTTTTTCTCAAACGCGAAGGACAGCTGAGTTGTAGGTTGCAACTGATGAACAGTGCCAAATACTAACCTTCGATCGCGGGTCAGAAGTGTGCCAACTACTGAGCTCTCCTACTGACTTTTGTCAGTACTTGAAACTCAGTCGGAGACGTTGTGCGGATAAGAGTGTGGGGCCCGGAGATTTGTCTCAGTTTGAAAACGTGATTTTCACAAATCAAGTAATTTTTGGCTAGTGCGCTTTGAGAATACGTTTTATGCAAAGATATGATTTTTAATCAGTTTGTATGCAATGCAATAAAACAGTAAATAACACAAGCAATTTTTAACGTGGTTCGGATACGCAATATCTTACGTCCACGGTCCTGCCGAACAGGAGTTCTTGTTGATTTATCTGAGCAAGTCTCAGCAAGGAATCTGTGCACTGGACAGACCTTTCTAAGTTATAGTCCTTAGCGACTTTACAAATCAAACCGAGGTTTGAAAGGGAGGGGATAATCTCCAACTAGGAAGGAGTTCTTACAGTAAAAACAATCACTAAAAGTGAACTCCTTCGAATTTCTAAGCTATAAGTTTGCCAATGAGCTTAGCTAGAGAAGAGGGATCTAAAGAACTCTAGAGAGAAGAACTAATGATATTCTATTGGGCAAGTTCTTCGCTAGATTGATCTTGAATGCACTAGAGTTGTTCAAAAGCTTGAGCGTTTTTCCCTTGATATCACGTGCGTGAAGCTCGGATTTCTTCTCTATTTATAGTTGTGAGCAGGCATATGTCCGTTGGAGAAGATGATGCCACGTGTCACAAGCTTCCAAAGAAAACGGCCATAAATTCGAATTGTTGCAGCAGAGTTGTTGGACACTGTACATGAGAGCAGCTTTAGTTGGTTAGAGCAGATAAAGCGTTGTCGGCTTCTCATTGATCGAGGTTTGTGGTAGGTGAGATTGTGTCAGACATCGGAGTTGACTCTCTCTAATCCTCGTATGTCTTTTGCTGACTTTCGAAATGACTTTAGCGGCTGAGTCGTTTTTACGTCGGATACGAGAGACTTTAAGCAGTCTCTGTCTTCTTTGTCTGAGTCGGCTGACAAGAGATATTCTCTTGAGTATGGTCAGCTGATGATTGCGAATGTACTGAGCTTGCATAGAGTTCTTCTGCTGATGTCTGTCCGCTGATGAGGTGTCTTCTACTGAAAGTGAGGTTCAGCTGATTGCAGAAGAAGGCAAGCAATTACACTAATGACGTGGGGTTCTGGAAAGTAACTTCGTCAGAAGATCAATTCAACAATTTACCCCGTACATGACTTAGACACAAAGATAAATACATAAAAACAGTCTAGCCTATACATCATCTAGTCCTATCAAGACACTACACTACTGATATCAGCTGGGTTTTGGGATCTTCAATTCCATAGTACTACTATGATTTCCCCCAATATTATTTTAACCACTAACAGCTGAATACCATCTACTGACTCATAACCCAACAATTTCCCCCTAATTGATGATGCCAAAACCTCTATAAAATATAAAGAAAGAATACTAAACTACTGACATAGATAGACTTCAGTAAACTGAATCAGTTAGCCTTAAGAGTTCAGCAGTTGAGAGATAGGCAAAATCAGAGAAACGATTATGTGAGTGTGTGTCAGATCACTTCAGTGATCAGTTGTGATAAGCATAACACAACTAAAAGCCTTAAGACAATGAGTAATTGTCTGGCCAAAAGAAAAGGAACTGATATATATATGAAGAAGATTACAGGGTTCCTATTCTTCTATACAGGGGATGAGAAGACTATTGCTAATGTCCGAATCTCTGGGTCTTCTTCTTGAAGTCTTCAGACCTGTCAGTAGGAGGATCCAGGCAATAATATTTGTAAATCCTTGCACGCAACGTCTGGATTTCCTCGAGATCAGCAGGAATATCAGAACTTAGATCATGATGATAAGCTGCTGCTTCGATCTCATCTTCTATCTCCTTCGTGCATAGCACGCCACGAGTAGTCCTAGGAGGAGGGATGCGTCTGAATGTTGGAGCTCTGAGGGGTATCTTCTCTCTTTCCATAATCTGTAGGAGCTGATCTCTGAGCTGGGCATTGTATTGATGAATAAATTCTTCAAAGAGTTGATCAGTGGTATTACAGATGGATAGAAGCCCCATACATAGTATCCCTTGATAAATTCCTCTTTGAGTTCCTCCCACTGCTCGTTCAGTTCTGCTGGCACCCATCTGTCTATATGAGGAATAGGAGCTTTCTTGATGTAAGGTGCTCTGGGTGCTCCTCTCATGTAAGACCTTGGGATCTGCCTTTTCCAATCTACTACTGGCTCGCTGGCTATCTTATCTGTCAGTTGAATGATCTTAGCCAGGTCAGCCAATCTTTTCTTCTCTCTGAGACCCGCTGATCTAGCATCTCCTCTTCGGAGATTTAATCCCTTCAGCGTGGCCTCCCAGGTTGCTCTGTCCTCGGCCTCTTGCTCAGGTGTAAGAGTAGGAGTATAAGAACTCTGAGCTAAGGGCAGGACTTTAGTAGAAGACGCTTTGGCTAGCTCCTCTTGAGCTTTCTTCTTTTGTTCATCAAGGATCAATTTAGCCTTTCCTTTGGCAATCTTGTCAATTATTTTTCTAGGCTTTATGGCCTTCTTAGCTTCTTCAATCTGTTGTTCATGATCCAGCTGATCTTGCAGCTTCTGGGCAACTTCTTTATCAAATGCCTCCTGCTCCGCTTTGGATTTAAATTTAGGCATCGGGGAAGATGGAGGAGTAACTTCAGTAGTTATCTCCTTCCCCGGCCTTTGCGGTGGCAGTGGCTCATCGTTCTGATCGAGAAATCGAGCAATATCTTTAATGTGCTGAGCAGTTGAAACATTTGCTGGCTCAATCACAGCTGGTTGGACTTCTGGGACTTGGACATTTCCAGGAAGGGATACTTCAGAACTGGTTCCAACCTGAATAGCTGAACCTTCCCCCTGATTTCCTTCCCCCTTTTTGATAACTTGGACTTTTGGGCTTTTCTCCACTTCAGCCTGTTCCGCCTCAGCCTGTTCATCTATCACGGCTTCTTCCCCCTTTTTGGCATCATCAGCCGGGGAGAGGCGAGTGCGGATGGCTGTCACCTCCTTATCCAAATTAAAGCAAAGATTCTTGATGAAGGTGGCGGTGGATTCGAAGTCTTTGACTGCATCGCAGTATTGCTCCCATTCCTTCTCCTGATCAGCTCTAAATTGTTTGAGTTGGGCTGCGGACTCCTGTCTGAGTTTTAGCAGAAACTGATCATGAGATTTTGTCATCTCCTTTTGAATTTCTTTGAGTGCCTCCGCCTGTTGTTGAATGGCTTTCTAAAGGCTCGAGGAGGCCACTCTGTTTCTTTCATCCATAGTGGCTTGGACTGTCGCAAGGCCCTGAGTCAGCTGCTCAGAGAATGACTTCTGCTGAGAGATAAGGAGCTGCTGACTTTGAGCGGCTAAGTCCGCCTTCTGAGCTGCAAGGGCGGCCTCGACAATCTCCTGAATGTTGACTGATGGAGTAGGAGCTTCGAAGACCTTCTTAACCCCTGCTGCCAGTCGGTCGACGCTCTCAGTCTAGGCTTTGGTGTATTAAGCCCACTTGAGATGAACGTCTTTTGGAAGGAGTCGATTCTTATCTCCCTGTCGCCTGATCGCTTTGTTGACCGACTTAGAGGACACGGAACCGATGGGTTTGATATGATAACTGCTGGTTCCGAGCCTCTGCTCAGATGTCGCGATCTGTTGCGCTTGACTCGGCTTCGAGGCAACTGGGGCATCACCTGATGTGGAGGGTGGTGGTGATCTGCCCTGTTCGCAAGGAGTGTTACCCTCAGCAGATCCTCCCAAATCTGCATCCTTGGGTGGCGCCTGATCCATGTCATCATCATTATTGTCATCGTCGTTGTCATCACCGTGATGAGATGGAGGCGAAGGGCTGTTGACTGGAGCTGAGGATCTTAAGCTTAGGAGATAGAGCATAGCAGCGCGAAGATCCTCGAAGGAGGCTAGATCAGCTGGTTCCCCAAACCCTATAGCTGATTGCAAGCTCTGCTCTTCTATCAGTAGGGACAAGGCTGACTGAGTCCTGATAAGTTCTTCAAGAATATCTCAGCTAAGGAATCTCAGCGGCATTTGTGTACTGGCCCATATGGCAATATCGACCAGATCCCGATGTTCAGCTATTTCGGGGATCTAAGCACTGACCTCTCCAGTGGCTCGGAGGCGGGTGGAGTGCATTGTCGTCCACTCTGAGGAGGTTTCCTCAGTCGATACTCCAGTGTCCGACTGAGTTTCTGAGGAACTAATCCGCTGGACTTTATCTTTCAGCGTGGCACCTTTTGTGCCTGTGTCCGCGTCAAGTGGTGGATCCTCCTGAGTGGGTGGAGGAGAGGCAAGTTTTGCTGGAACCTCAGAAGGTCCAGGCTTACTGAGTCTCTTCCTCTTAGGCGGGTCGGCGCGAGGGGGCAAGTCGGAAGTGACTCTTTTCTGCTCAGGCGGCCCTCGCCCGATGGATTTCTCAGCAGCGGCTCTTATCTTGAACTTTATGAGCTTGCGGTCGAAATATCTCGCATCAGCAAAGGCTGAGCGATCCGATACTGACTCTTCGATAAGTACGGACATCTTTGTCCCGTACAACAGCTTTCCCACACTTATAAGACCTCTATCACCAGTGGGCGTCGCGCGAACTTCTGAGCCTGAGCTTTTAGCTCGGCTACATAGTAGTCAGTCCAATTAACTCTGACTCCATCATCTATTATCATCATCAGCTGAATGCGAGGCTTGGATAGCTGATCATACGAGGAGCTCGTAAGAATGTGAGAAACAATGTATGCGAGCCCTCGGTACTCTGGTAGCAGCAGATTCTTCGGCAGAGCTGTCTTGAAGACTACGTCGTTTCTGCCACAGAACTTTTGGACATAGGAGTTAATTTCCTTCTCCTTATATCCAATGGGTGAGACTCCGCGCGCTGGGAGATCAAAGGTCAGCTCCACGGTGGATCGGATATCGATGATGTGTTCAATGGCATCCCAAGATTGAGGGACAACTTCCTTCATGTATGAGAACCTGGATTCCTCCACCCCTGTATCTAGGGTTCTCCAGTTGTAGTAGACTTCTGCAACTTGTCTGGGCAAGTAAGCTCTGGGTTGCTTCGAGACGAGAAGCTCTAGTCCGGAAGTCTCGAGAGCCGTGAAGACGGGCTCAAGAAATGGAAGATCAGCTTGGTGTAGCGCCATCGTCGGCTCGAACAGGATTCGGGACTTTATGATTTCATCGATGTTGGTGGGTGTTTTGACAACCATATTATCTGCAAATTTTCTGTTAGAGACTGAAATAATAGAAGTCAAAACATAATTTATTCGCGATAATGTAGATGATGTTTACCGTAAATGTAGAGCTTGGTTGAAAAGAAAGTTCAGATTTAGAAGAGAAGATGAATCGAAAATGCTGAAATTTCTTAAGCTCTAATGGCGATAAAAGTGTGAAAGTAGATTTGAGGTAGAAGATAAAAGATTTTATATGATCGTGAATATCAAACAGTTTAGATCGGACGGTTGGAGTTCAATCTAAAATTTTTAATGACGGTTGTGATTTGATATTATAAATGGAATGATTACACAAGCCGCCTCTACCATAGACCCACGTAGGATTATGCAGAGTTAAGGTAAGTGAAAAGACATGCATTAAATGCGCTGCAGGCAGCATTAAAGACTAAGTCATTTTAAATGAGAACGGTTTCCTACTGACTTGTCCTTAAAAAAATAATGGCGGGAAATAAATGCTCATTAACTACTGAGTGCAAGCGACTGAGATAATAAACGCTAGCATGCTTCTGATAATCATTATTTAATACTACGCAAACCTCTTCAGCTGAACTTTTATGATCAGCTGGTTACCGTTAAACTTAGGAGGATGATTGATGTGATGATGACCACGTTCCCCCTTACTGTGTACAGTTTGATTCTCCCGACTGAATCATTGTACTGAGTCCTTGATCTGTCATACTGATTTCTTCTACTGACTCTACTCAGTAGGTTACAGTAGACCTAGCTCAACTGATAATTCTCTGAATCTGTTCTCAGCTAGTGGTTTGGTCAGTATATCTGCCCTTTGCTTGTCAGTATGGATTTTCTCCATTCTGATATCCTTCTTCTCGACATGGTATGTGATGAAGTGGTGTCGAATATCCACGTGCTTGCATCTCGTATGGAGAATTGGATTCTGAGTTATAGCAATAGCACTGGTGGAGTCGCAGTAGATGGGCACTTCATCCTGAATTATACCATAGTCTCTCAGTTGTTGTTGAAGCCAAAGGATCTGGGCTCAACAACTTCCAGCAGCCATGTACTCAGCTTCAGTAGTGGACGTTGCCACTGAATGTTGTTTCTTTGAAAACTAAGATATTAGCTTGCTGCCTAGGAACTGACACGTTCTAGAAGTTGACTTTCGATCTATCCTGCATCCTGCATAATCAGCATCAGAATAACCTATCAGTATTAGATTATCATCAGCAGGATACCATAACCCTGCGTCAGGTGTTCCTTTTAGATATCGCAAAATCTTCTTTGTTGAGTCTAGATGACTTCGCTTGGGATCCGCTTGAAATCTTGCACATACACCTACAACATAAGTTATATCAAGTCGGCTAGCTGTTAAGTATAATAAAGAACCAATAATAGCTTTATAATCAGTAGAGTTAACAGAAGCTCCCTCTTTATCTAGACCGATTTTGAAATTCGTATTCATGGGGATTTTGACTGGCTTGCTCGAGTCTCAGCCAAATCTTTTCAGGAGATCTCGAGTGTACTTGGCTTGATTGATGAAAATTCCTTCAGGTGATTGCTTTACTTGAAATCCAAGGAAATAGTTCATCTCTCCCATCATGGACATCTCGAATTTATCCTTCATCATTTTCTCGAATTGTTGACATATAGTCACGTTTCTGCAACCGAAAATGATGTCGTCCACATAGATTTGCACCAGTAGGATGTCATCTCCTGACTTTATGTTGAACAGGGTGCGATCTACTTTCCCCTTCTGAAAACCTTTCTGAAGTAGAAAGTCTGATAGGGTATCGTACCAAGCCATGGGTGCTTGTTTTAACCCATACAGAGCTTTCCGAAGTCTGTACACCTGATGTCCCTGCTGAAAGCCGGGCGGTTGTTCCACGTAGACTTCTTCCTTCAGCACGCCGTTCAGAAAAGCTGACTTTACATCCATTTGATATACTTTGAATCCTTGATGCATTGCATAAGCTAGGAAGAGACGAATGACTTCCAATCTGGCGACTGGAGCGAGTGTTTCATCAAAGTCGATTCCCTCTGCTTGACAGTATCCTTTGGCAACTAGTCTAGCTTTGTTTCTGACAATGACGTTGTTTTCATCACGCTTGTTTTTGAAGACCCACTTAGTACCAATCACGTGCTGATGTCTAGGTCTGTCAACAAGCTCCCAAACTTCGTTTCTAACGAGCCGGTTCAGCTCTTCTTGCATGGCGATGATCCAGTCAGCATCATTGAGTGCGTCCTCTATTGACTGAGGTTCTTCTGTGGACAAGAAACAAGAATAGAGTGAGCTTTCTCCTTGACTTAATCTAGATCTTGTCCTTATAGTTGCTGACGGATCTCCTATAATAAGATCTGAAGAATGAGCGTCAAGCCATGAACGTCTGAGTCTGGCTTCTTCTTCTGATACTACTTCTGCACAGTCAGTAGGTGTGTTAGGCATTTCGGTTATGCGTTACGTGATTGCATTAGTTCAGTAAGAAGGTTAGCATCTACTGAGTTTTCAGGTTCAGGGGCATTTAGCTCAGGAACAGTATTTGTTCCCCCTGAGTTTATATTCTCAGTAGAGGTCTCAGTTACCACTGGGGCTTCCTCATCGACCGTTGTTACCTATTGTTGATTTTGTTAAGTAGAATCAACCAGGTCAGCTACATCGCTTGTTGGCTGAGTCTGAATTTCTTCATCGTCTGACTCATCATCCCAACAATGCTGGATCTTTTCAGCTTTGTCGTTTAGTGCGAGATCCTGTGTTCTATTTTCATCATCGTCTGACTCATCATGTGTTGCTGTGTAAGCAGTGAACGATTCTGAGTGTAGCAGGCGGTGTCAGTATCATCTGGCCAGAACTTTGAGGGTAGTCCAGAGTCTGCTAGGAGCGTTCTTGCTGCTTCTTTAAGTGTTCTGTTTTTGCGTTCAGCAAGTCCGTTCGGCTGAGGGGTGCGAGCTGCTGATGTCTCGTGCTGAATTTCCTCTTTTTCGCAGTACTCTTTAACTACTGAGTTGAGAAATTATGTTCCTCTGTCTGAGCGAATTCTTTGTATCTTGACGTCCTTTTCCACACTGAGCTTTTTCAGCAGTTTGGGCAACTCAGTCTGGACATCAGATTTGTTGGCTATGAAGATAATCCATGTATATCTCGAGTAGTCGTCAATAACAACGAGGGCATACTTCTTGCCTCTTATAGTCACTGGAGAGACTGGCCCAAATAAGTCCATGTGTAGCAGCTGAAGGATTCCATCAGTGGAAGGTGACGGAATAGGTGGATTGCTACTCTTTGTATGCTTTCCCTTCAAACATGCCTCACAATTCTTGTCTTTGATAAACGATTCATTGGGCAGTCCTCTGACTTTAGAGTTCTTTGCTAGCTTGTTCATAGTCTTGAAGTTCAGGTGGCTGAGTCTCTTGTGCCACAGCCATCCTGCCTTGTCACTAGATTTAGTCTGTGCGAGTAAGCAAGCCTCAGGTTCTACGGTTTTCCCGTTTGCAACGTATATATTCTTCCTCTGCGAACCTGATAACATTGTTTTCCCTATAGATTTATCAACAATATCATAGAAACCAGCGTCAAAGATAACTCTATTCAGATTGTCACAGAATTGACTGACAGAAAGGAGATTATGTTGAAGTCCTTCAACATATGTTACTCTTGGAACTGAGGCAGTCCCAATATTCAGTGTTACGTATCCCCTTGTATAGCCTTTAGAGTTGTCACCAAACTCAATTCTGGGACCATCTTCCTGTATGTAGTTGGTCAGCAGGCTCTTTTGATAAGTCATGTGGGTTCTTATGCACCTGCAAAACAGAAACATTTTTAGGTACCCTTTGGTTCAGTTGGGTTCTTACATGTTAGTGGGTGATTTCGGAAGCCAGATCTGCCTAGGGACCTTAGAAGTCTGAGACTTCTTCTTCTGAACCTTGTCAACTTTCTTCTCCACAGGACTCGGAAATACTGACTTTCTGATGATTTTGGGTTCATGAGCTTTCTTCTACTGAGGCTTTGCGCTCCTCCTGACCCTGGGCTCATAGTAGTACGAACCATATTGAGTTGGATGTTCATACAGTGGTTCCTTGTACTGCTCTGCCCACCTGACCTTCTTGGTTCCCCCTGAGTTTGATTGTGGTGTCCTGGGGCTGGAACCTTTGGTCAGCTGTTTCTTGTTGCTCGACTGAGGTGCAACTATCTTCTGTTTATTCTTCGCTTGAGGTGTTGAGTCAGTAGTCTGAACTTTACCTCTGACGAACCTATCAGCCAGCAGTTCTGAGCTCTTTGAAGTGGAGGCTTCATGAGTATAGCCAAGTCCTTCTTTCATGACCGTCGACCTTTGCGCTCTAAGCATACTTTCCAACTTCTCCTTAGCTCCTAGGTACTGTTCAGTCATCAGTCCTCGCCAAACTTCATCACTTCTTCAAAGTGACTCATAATCCTTTTCAACTTCTGCGAGCTTCTGACTGAGTTGGGCTATTTCAGTCTCTTTCTCAGAATTGTCCTTAGTCAGAACTGAAATCTGAGTCTCTTGAAGCTGAGACTTAGTCATAAGAGATTCAATCTCTTCCTTGAGTCTTGCAACCAGATTCTCTGAATCAGTAGAGACCTGACAATAAGAAGAAAGTCTCTGATTCTCAACCTTTACCTATTCCAGTTCCTGAATAGTTCTGCTGAACTCTCTGCTCAGCTGAATCTGCTCCTCTAGTAGATCGTCGTAGGCTTGTACCACATCTAGAGGCTCATCTGTGACCAAGCACGTGTCGTGTGTGCTGTGAGAAGAAGAGGTTAAATTAAGTTTAGAATTTACCTCAGCCTCTTCTCCGGCCATCAGACAATATTCTGCATTTTCTTCAGGATCTGTTTCTCCGATCTCAACGGCAACAAATGCAGCTTCGTCTTCAGAAGAATACATCAATGTATCTTCCTCGATTGAGTCATCAGATATCTCTCCGGCTATGTAGGCCTACCTCCTAAGGGCAAATTTCTCGCGTCTGGCCTGCCGTTCTGCTCTTTGAGCAGCTGAGAGTTCGGGACATTCGTACTGATAGTGTCCCTCCTTCTTGCAGTTGTAACAGACAGATGATCTGCTGCTTTTTCCAGCTGAATATTTGGATGGACTCGCAGCAGGTTCTGTGTTCCTGCAGTCAGTAGAAGGTTTAGATTCTTCCTTTTTTCGAAAATCTTTCTTACCTGAGGGAGAATCTCTGTTGTATTTCTTCAGCTTTCTAACTCTCTCGTTTTCTCTTTGATATTTGAGAGCCATAAGCGCAAGTGGGTCAGTAGCAGATGTCTCAGAGGACTTTGTTTCGCCAGCTGCGACTCTTGCCTTCTTTGGAAGAAATGGGTTTGATTCCGCTTTTCTCGATTGTTGCTTTGAAAGCATGGTCAATCTGAGTGTCAACTGGAGCACTGGAACATCGTTGGGGTAGGCTGTGCTCAAATTCCTCTGTTTTTAATTCTGAAAAGATAACATCAGGAGTTAGAGCATTAAGATCAGAGCGACGTAAATAAGTAGCAAATGGAAGCCACTTCTATCGAGGTAGCGCTCTTAAGATCTTGGTGTTCATCTCTTTGTTGGTGAACATCCTCCCCAGCCCGTTGATCACATTGACTTGGTTTGTGAATCTGACGCTTAGCTCGTCAATGGTCTCACTGGGCTCCAGGGCAAACGCGTCGAACTTTTGTAGCTCTAATTCGAGCTTGTTCTCTTTGATCTGCGGGGTTCCTTGGCTCAGTATAGCCAGGGCATCCCAAAGTTCTTTCGCCGTCTTGCAGTCTTGCACCCTCCCGAGGTGAGAATCATTGAGCGTAGTCAGGATTGCATTACGCGCAACTCGGTCGAGGTTGTGCAACTTTTCTCTTCTGGTGTGAAGGCTGATTTTTCTTTAGCGACCTTAGCGCCAGTCTGCGCTCCTACACCTCCCACAGCGGCAAATTGTACGCTGTCGATCATGGGAATGATGGGTCCTGTCTCAAGGACGTCCGTCATGTTGTCATGCAGCGATGTGAGGTGTGCCTCCATTCTCACACGCCATACCGTGTAGTTCTCTACTGAGAACATCGGTACCATCCGAATACCTGACATATCAGAGATTATGGGTAAGAGTATAAGGATGTATGAAGAGATGCTTGTGCAGTGAAAAACGTTTTCAGGATCTGTTCGAGAAGACCAATAGTTACAGAGCCGATGATCAGAAGAACACCGTTGCTCTGATACCAATTGTTGGTCCGGAGACGATAGTCAGGTGTAGAGGGGGGGGGGTGAATACACCTGATCACGGTTTCTTTTTCTCAAACGCGAAGGACAGCTGAGCTGTAGGTTGCAACTGATGAACAGTGCCAAATAGTAACCTTCGATCGCGGGTCAGAAGTGTGCCAACTACTGAGCTCTCCTACTGACTTTTGTCAGTACTTGAAACTCAGTCGGAGACGTTGTGTGGATAAGAGTGTGGGGCCTGGAGATTCGTCTCAGTTTGAAAACGTGATTTTCACAAATCAAGTAATTTTTGGCTATTGCGCTTTGAGAATACGTTTTATGCAAAGATATGATTTTTAATCAGTTTGTATGCAATGCAATAAAACAGTAAATAACACAAGTAATTTTTAACGTGGTTCGGATACACAAGATCCTACGTCCATGGTCCTGCCGAACAGGAGTTCTTGTTGATTTATCTGAGCAAGTCTCAGCAAGGAATCTGTGCACTGGACAGACCTTTCTAAGTTATAGTCCTTAGCGACTTTACAAATCAAACCGAGGTTTGAAAGGGAGGGGATAATCTCCAACTAGGAAGGAGTTCTTACAGTAAGAACAATCACTAAAAGTGAACTCCTTCGAATTTCTAAGCTATAAGTTTGGCAATGAGCTTAGCTAGAGAAGAGGTATCTAAAGAACTCTAGAGAGAAGAACTAATGATATTCTATTAGGGAAGTTCTTCGCTGGATTGATCTTGAATGCGCTAGAGTTATTCGAAAGCTTGAGCGTTTTCCCTTGATATCCCGTGCGTGAAGCTCGGATTTCTTCTCTATTTATAGTTGTGAGCAGGCATATGTCCGTTGGAGAAGATGATGCCACGTGTCACAAGCTTCCAAAGAAAACGGCCATAAATTCGAATTGTTGCAGCAGAGTTGTTGGACACTGTACATGAGAGCAGCTTTAGTTGGTTAGAGCAGATAAAGCGTTGTCAGCTTCTCATTGGTCGAGGTTTGTGGTAGGTGAGATTGTGTCAGACATCGGAGTTGACTCTCTCTAATCCTCGTATGTCTTTTGCTGACTTTCGAAATGACTTTAGCGGCTGAGTCGTTTTTACGTCGGATACGATGAGACTTTAAGCGATCTGCTGTCTTCTTCGTCCGAGTCGGCCGACAAGAGATATTCTCTTGAGTATGGTCAGCACGATGCTGCGAAGGTGCCGAGCTTGCATAGAGTTCTTCTGCTGATGTCTATCAGCTGATGAGGTGTCTTCTACTGAAAGTGAGGTTCAGCTGATGACAGAAGAAGGCAAGCAATTACACTGATGACGTGGGGTCCTGGAAAGTAACTTCGTCAGAAGATCAATCCAACAATTTACCCCGTACATGACTTAGACACAAAGATAAATATATAAAACAGTCTAGCCTATACATCATCTAGTCCTATCAAGACACTACACTACTGATATCAGCTGGGTTTTGGGATCTTCAATTCCATAGTACTACTATGATTTCCCCCAATATTATTTTAACCACTAACAGCTGAATATCATCTACTGACTCATAACCCAATAGGGTTCAAGGATGACAATTTTGCGGGTTGGGCCTGGGTATCAAAAGACCTAGACTTGCCCCCTGCCTTGGACTTATGGACCCATATTTAGACTCGGACTCGCACTGGTCCAAAATTTTGGACCCAAATCCGAACCAGCACGGGGTAGGTCTACCCAGACCCAGAGCTACACATTTATGCTATGTCAATTTTATAAAGACAAAGAAAAAGATCAAATCTCAAAAAGTCTAACTTGAGTTTTTTACAGGCTCAATATAAAGTTAGCTCAAATTGTTTTTATATATGTATCTCAAAGTGAATTCATATTTAATCATTCAATATAAAGTTAGCTCAAACTGTTTTTATATATATATCTCAAAGTGAACTCATATTTAATCATATCTCTAATGCTTTAATGTCCTAGAGCAGTGGTAAGAAGAGTGACGAAGGAAACGAAAGTAATGACTAACGAGAAAAATGATGTAAATCATAAATACATAAATTATACTCCCTCCTTCCCATAAAAAAGTCTCATTTCTATGGGACACGGAGATTAAGAAAATGAGATTGTGTGGTGTATATTGTTTGACTTTTTAGCTTGTTAATTTTGGTTCATATATTGTTTGCCCTTTTAAAAAACAAGACACTTTCTATGGGACGATTCGAAAGAAAAATAAGACACTTTTTATTGTGACGGAGGGAGTAATTTACTAATTTTAAAAATAAAATTAATAAAATAAAGTTAGAGATCGTATACGGGGAATAATGGATACTAGATGAGATCCAAATCCATATCCAAATCTAAAATTGTGTGGGACGAGACTGAATCCGTCCTGCGGACAGATTCAGGGGGTGTTTGCAATAACTTAAACTTTTTTTAAGTGCTTAAATTAAGGAGAAGTTGGTAAAAGTGATTTATTAGAGAATTTGTGGTGTGTTTGCAAAAACTGCTTAAAAGAAGAAAAAGTTGAAAAAATAGTATTTGCAAAATTTATACTGTAGTAGCTTATTTTGTGATTTATAAGTAAAATGTCAAATCATAGCTTATCCGAAATTACAAATATGTCATTAAATTGGAGAAGTTGGTAAAAACCAACTTAACCAACTTCAATTTATTTGACTTAAATGTAGAGAATTTTTACGAATTTAAGTTGTTGAAAACACCCAAAAATAATTTTTCTTTAAATTAAGCTATAAGTTGAATAATTTAAGTGTTTGGAAACACACACTCAATAGATTCGATTCCAATTGTCATCCCTTCTCGGGTTGATGTCTGACCCGTATGAAGGAAAAAGTGACGGACTGACGATAAATGATAAACTCGCGCAAATTTAATTCTGTGCTATCATTCTTATCCTAGCCCGAACCAGTTAGCTGCTAGGGCTTCACTAAAAACGATACTTCACTTAATGTCGAACCAGCTCTTCGACTACACCTCCACTACTTACGGCGGCGCTGGTACCGGCGCCGGCAGTCTCTACAATTCTCGATCCGCCACTGACACCTACACCCCAGCCGATACCTCATTGCTCGGCACTTCTTCTAGGTACTTGGGCGCTGACCTACTGTCCTCTTCGTCTGCCCTCTCCTCTTCATTGCTCTACAATCCCGAGAGCTACTCTGCTAGGATTCCCGGTCTGTCCGTCACTACTCCGACGCGCTCGTATGGGCCTCCTGGTGTGGATGTGGCGGTCCACAACGACCCGCTTTATGCTGGGTTGAAGCGTAATTCATCTGAATGTAAGGAATCTCTACTGTTTATTACCCCCTCCATCCCATTGATAATGACCCTTTTCCTTTTCGGTTTGTCCCATTTGAAATTGCTCCTCTAAAAAAAAAAAACTACATTCTCTCATGAAATATCTCCTACTTTATTATCTACTCTACTTTCTTAATTTCCCAAGAGACCATTAGGATGGAGGGAGTATGTTGTTACAAACCTAATTCTTTCCTTTATTTGGTTGCAATGGCTTAAATTTGATAATTGTTGTGCAAAGTATTTTGTAGTAGTTATATGATATTGAAGTTGATTTTTGATATGGTAAATTTATGACAATGTCACTCGGTATATATTAGTTACTGGTCTTGGTTGATTAGATTTGTGTTTGTAAGCTTCTCGGAAGCAACTGAGAAAATAAGATGTTTTTAAACTATTGTACTGTACTGGAACTTTAATTTTAAACCGGATGAAGCAGATTATTAAACAGTGTGACTGTTGGTCTTGCCAGATTTTGTGTCTGAAATTCCTACTGTTGGCTGTGGAATTCTCTTGTTACTGCACTTAGATTTTCCTTCTTATAATTTATGTAAAGTCAAAAGAGAATATTTCTCAATGAATTACGTGGTTTGCCATATGATACACCTTATGCATCTATCAAGTTATCTTAGACATTCTGAAACGTACTATTGATCCTGTGAAGTTAGTTGGAGCTTTGTTCTCGTGTAAGTATTATGGCTTTGGAGTGTTGTTTAGACCGACTATTGACCAGTAAGTAGGTCCCATGGTGAGAGGATAAATGTGATTGACTGCTATAATTAAAATCTTTCAGTAGAAAGGCTACCATAACTTGAATATATAATGATTCTCGTGTCAAGAAAGTAATTTTAAGAAGCAATGCAGCCATTCCTATAATATAATACAGTTCGAATTCCTCAGCATAACCATTTAATGCATGGCATATTAACACTTTTGCACTGACGATGTGTTTTATTTCCTGTATTCAACCCATAATTTTTTATATGTGTCATCATCAGCAGTATGGTGACACTATTGGCCAGTAAATCTTACTTTCAGAATCTAGTACTTAATCTGAATCATTTGAATCTAAATGGATTTATATATTATTTATTTTGATATTCCAAGCTTATTATATATGATTTTTGGCTTGAAGGGTGTGGACTTAACAATATTAAGCAGTTGCTGCATGTTGCCTTCATTTCTTTCAAGATACATACATAAAATATCCTATTTATATAATATCATATATGATGGGTTTTTTGTAATATGTGTGTACTATCCATCTAGCACTCTACTACCAGACTCTTTTGGGTGCCCATAACAAGATTGGGCAAACTGAAGCTTGGTATTCAGCAAACCCTTTAGTCAAGCGCACTAGATATGAGAGTACGAGCCATTTGCCCATATACCCCCAGAGACCCGGAGAGAAGGACTGTGCCTTTTATATGCAAACAAGAACCTGTAAGTTTGGGGAGAGCTGCAGGTTTGACCATCCTATTTGGGTCCCAGAAGGGGGAATCCCTGATTGGAAAGAGGTGATCCTTTTTTATACTCTATTATCTAGTAATACTTCATAAGTTCAGTTACTAAAATTAACTTAATATTTATATGATATCCTTAAATTCAAGTTGGTTTATTTGGTTCTACAATTAGTTTATTACATAATGAGAAGTATCAACTATTAATTATTCAATTATTGCTATATATGGTACATCACTTCTTTGTCCTTGACTTTTTTTTCTTTATACGCTAAGAAATATTGATAAGCATTATATTTTCACTATGATATGTCTACTATATCAAAGTTTTACATTTTAAATGGTCTTATGTCGTTACTATTACTAGTTAATTACTCTGCTCATAATGAAAAATCATATACTAACCTTAAATTCTACTTCTTAAATAATACAAAACTTGATCTCACTAGCATCTATATAATTTTGATATGCTCACAGATAATGTTGTTATCTGACGGGAAATTTTATCTCTCCATTCTACTTCTTAGAAAATGTAGTGTTGCAAAGGTTGTATTCTATTGTTATTTGTTAATAATGTAACCTGTATATACTGCCCCCTTAATAAAATCTACAGTCAGATCACCCTCAAGTAGGTCTCAGACATATTATCAATTTTTTATCCTTCATATCGAGTTTGTGGGCAATCGTTATGGTGTGCCACAGTCCTGCTTTTAGTGGGTGAATATCCTTTACCTATATATCTTCCCTATATTTCTGATATGAGGGTTGAACTTAGAGCATCTTTTGTGGTTCTTCTAATGCTTCATCTTTAATTGTTCTTCAGGGGGTGAAAATATATATAGATTTTCAGTATAGATAATGGAAAAGTGAATATTGTTTAGAGTGGTGGTTCCGCCTGAGAAAATATGTTACTTCCGGAGCTACCTAGTTCTGTCCTATACATTCACCAATTTTACTAGGCTGTATTAGGCATCCCAACATTGCTTCACTACTGAAATGTAAATATAACTGTAATGATTCTAGATCAAAATATAAAAGTATTCCTCTTCCTTATGTTGCGTGGATGCATTTGAATGGCTGCATTCTTATGGATATTGCATCCTCCAGGAAACTATATGAGAATGTTATTGACAGATTAGGGTTTATCCAGAGATACATATAATATGGGGTAGTCATCTGCTATTCCGTGCCGAATCATATGAATATGTTATAGCCAATCTTCACTTATCTTAAATGTTTGAGAGCTATACTTGAGGATCACTCCACGGTTTCAAATAGACTTACCTCTGATGAGCTACGCTTCAAATTTACATGAAATTAAGTGAAAGAAAGTTTTTCTTTTGCTGTTTTCTGCTAGCGAGACAAAGCTTTTTCTACATCTTGCATACTAGATATTTGTCAGAATGCCCGTCATTAGCAGGGTTTTCAAATCATTTTTGGCTTGCTGCTATCTTTACTTGGTAGAATGATTAGAGCTTATGCTTCGATGCTTTAATGTTAGCACTAATTTTCTGTGGTTCATATACTGGAAGTGTTTGTCATGCTTTCATCGTAATTTGAAATATTTTTACATGATCTTTCATTTGCAATACAGGTCCCACTGGTACCTAGTGAATCCCTTCCGGAGAGACCTGGAGAGCCAGATTGTCCTGTAAGATGGATTGAGAATAATTTACCCTAGTATGGATTTTAAAACTTAAATTTCTCTGTCTCTATTCAAAAATATTTCAGTACTTCTTGAAGACTCAACGATGTAAGTTTGGTGTTAAGTGCAAATTCAACCACCCTAATGCGCCTGCAGTAAGCCCTTCTCGAACATTCTAGTATTTATGTGGATGAGAATATAAATGCTGTCTAAATTCCAACTGTGCTTTTGTTGATTCAGTTTCAGGGTGCTCCTGAGGATGTTGATGCCTTACCAGAGAGACCCTCAGAGCCTCCATGTGCTGTAAGATACTTTCTGTCGAGGGATCAGTTTCTTGATTCTGTAATTATTTAAACTAATTTTCTGTAAATTAAGCAGTTCTTTGTAAAAACTGGAAAATGTAAATTTGGCTCAACCTGCAAATTTCACCACCCAAAAGGAGTGCAGATACAGTCAACAGGGGAAGAGAATGTTAATGGGATGCAGAATATTATGCTTGGAGACACGAAGACTACACAGTCATCCTTTTTTCCTGCACTGCTGAACAACTCTAAGGGCCTTCCCATCAGACCGGTATGCTGTGCTGCTCTCAGATGTTTTGTATAATTTGATTGTTGTAAACTGATGTTGGCTAAAGTGTGCTATTTATGTCTTACTATAATTGGTCTTTGAAGTATTTATTTAACCTATAATGTGCTGAAAAAAAAAAAAACAAATCCTCCATTGTTTTAAATTGTTGTGTCCAGTAAATGAAAAACTTGGTTCAGTTGTCATGGATCCATTTCTTTCTGGTATGCTCAGTGTTCTATTCATGGCATTCCTCTTTGTGGTTATTTGGTGTATGCTATGTAGCTTCAGATCCCTTCCCTGATGCATAATATGTTAGAAAACACTTCTAGAGATGTCCTTTCATTGAGACCTTAGCCTCCCTTCTCAACTATTCCTTTGTTTTGCAATACATCCTTGAATGATTTCCTGGCATTTCTTTTTTCCCCTTTCGTAGAGAGAGAGAGACTTACATATGTCTGTTCTTCATTTGACTGGTAAGAAGACTGCTATGGTGAAAGATTTGGAATTCCAATCCAATTTCTGGAAAGCTATTAAAGGTTGAAAGCATGAGGCTGATGAACTTTTTGTTTTGCTTCGTGGTTGTCTGAACCCTTATGATACATTTTACGAATTCTCAGTTGGTACATGTGAATCAAAGAAGAATTATATACCCAAGGTTGTATTAGTTCACGTATACAAAAAGTTGAAGCATTGTTCTCTCACCAATGCTCCTATTGGCAAGGAGGAGATTCACAATACGTGCGTTGGTCTCCAAATTTATCAGATAGAATCAATGCGGTGTCATCCTATATGCTTACTTTGAACCCTTATGATACTTTTAAGTCAATCTTCCATATGCTTGTTGGTACATGTTTAATTTTTGTCCCACTTTCCCGTTACTTATCGGTTTTCTCGACAGGGTGAAGAAGATTGCCCATTCTATCTGAAAACTGGCAGGTCAGTGTAAACTCTTGACTTAGTGACTAATATTACTGTTGATTATGGGCTCGTTGTGTGTACATATCCAACAATATACTAATATATTTCAATCCAATTACTCAGCTGTAAGTATGGGGCTACATGCCGCTATAATCATCCAGAAAGATGCGGTATGACGTATATCTACATTTATGCCATCATTTTTTCCCCTGACACATTTTATTCACGTCTTGTTCTTGATGTTGTGCAGCAGTTAATCCACCAGCTGCAATAACTTCTGCCGTTCTTGCCTCACCCTCAACCCATTATAATCTTGGTGTTGTTGCTCCAACTGTATCTCTGTTGCCAAATTTTGATCCAAGGATAACACAGACAACGGTAAAGTTGAAATTTCCGGCATCACATTGATTTTTTTGGTGCATAATGCATTTGGAGTTTGCGTCACTCTTTAGTGTCGTCTTAGTGCTTCTCTGTCATTTGTGCCTTTTTGGGTTATTGGATAAGAAAATGCTTAGAGTGTTTGACATCTGAGTATTCCTTAATCTTGCTGATTGCAGGTTGGATTGAACCCAACTATTTACCCTCAACGACTGGGACAGCAGGAATGTGATGTGCGTATAACCTTACTCCGTTTTACTTGAATTAAGGATATCTTTTAATCTGCAGTTGTTTGGTTACGAACTTTTGCTCTATTTTGCTTTTACTTTAATTTTTTGAATACATGGTTTACTAAATCAGAGTTTAGAAATAATTAGATTCAACCAACTGCAACTTGTGTGGATGTTTATAGGCCCTTCTTGATGGATTGCATGCATATATTTTTCCATTGTGCTTTTAGGCTTGGCAAATATTCATGAAGTTAAATTGTTCTTTTTTTTTTTTTTGCTATGTTTTGGTAATTTCGTTTTCTTTACTTTGTAGTATTACATGAAAACTGGGATATGCAAGTTTGGGAATAACTGCAGGTTTCATCATCCTATTGATCGTTCAGCACCCACTGCATCATCAGCTACAGAATCCCCGCAGCAAAATGTGAAACTAACTCTTGCGGGCCTGCCACGAAGAGAGGTATAATTTGACATTAAGCAATCATTTTTTGTTATTATTATTATTTTTTTTTGAAATTGTATTAATTGTGAAATACTGGTTAATTTCCCTTTAGTTTTAAGATACACTTTAGTGCAATAAAATTCTATATTTTGTGCTGGAACCGAAAGTTTCTTAATTCTCTAATTGGGTTGGGTGATTAATTATGTCTTTGAAGGATCATTGCTGAAGCCGTCATTTTAAGCTAATCCTATTGGTTGACATTGATTTCTTTGCATGCTTGTGTTGCTTAACTCAAGGAATAAGTTCAGTAGGTGTATGGTCCTTAAGTGCTTTTTTGATGGGGAATTAGCATTCTTTGTACGATGAGTTTGCTCGTTATGATTATTATTTTTTAATTTCTGTCATCTTTTGCTTGAATGGCTTAAAAACAAATGCAATGCGACGAGATATAATACCAAACTGTAAGACATGACTGTATAGGGCGTGTTACTATGCTTATAAGCTCGTTCTGCGTGTTAGACATCGTTTTAGAGAATATAGCTTATTTATTAATAAGATGTTAGGAGCTGATTTGGTACTTAAATTGTAATTTAAGGCACATTTTGTTTTCCATTTACAATAGTAAAAAACTTTTTATATCCACAAGCTTTAAAATATAGTTTTTCTACACAATTTGGCCTGAATATCCCAGAAAAGTTATTTAAAAGTTTGGATGGGGACGTCAGGGGAAACGGTGACAGTGGTGCTTAAAGATGGTTTAAAATAGTGTATGAAGGTATTCGTTCAGTGCATAATTTGCATAAAGGACAGTGTCATGCACCCAATTCATGCACGTGAAACACCATTTCCATGCACCTGAAGCAGATGTTGGGCGAGTAAGCGGGAGGAGAGATTGGGCGAGCTCGAGTAGGAGAAGGTTGAGGGAGGACACGGTGACGAGCGAAGAGAGTAGAAGGCTGAGGGAGGAGACAACGGGTGAGTGGGAGGAGGAGAATGTCGATGGATGAGATGACGGACTAGCGAGAGTAGAGGGCATGTAAAGGCTCAATAACAGCAGATGCATGACATCCATCGCTCACCCGCGGTGCTGCTAGGTCGTTGATGGGTGGTTAGAGTTGCGGGGTTGCTAGAGGCGGACATGCACAAATTATTAGGAAGGGGAGAGAGGAGATGCAGTACGACTGCATTTATTAGTTTTGTCAACAATAACATCTTAATATGAGTTTTATAATCTTCTTAAAGTAGTCTTAACTTGCTTTGTTGTAAGTGATCATAGTGCCCTTATATTCAGCTATTGACTAACTTGTTGGTATTTTAGGGTGCTGTTCATTGCCCGTATTACATGAAGACTGGAACATGCAAGTATGGGGCAACATGCAGGTTTGACCACCCTCCTCCTGGAGAGGTCATGGCCATGGCAACAACACAGGCGGGTTCATCTTCTGCCATTGCTGAATCCATAGAGAATGGAAATGTGTAAAACGCTAGTCGTAGTTCAGCCTATATTGGCTGTCATGTTAATTTGATGAGAACCCAGTAGTTTGCTATGTTGATATATATAGCATCTTTACTGTGTTAAGAGTTCAATTATTGTATTGCCTATGACCTCTAATCTTTTCCTTTACTCAGTTGATTAATGGCTTCCTTTGAATGTGCTGAAAAACTCGGACATTTCCAAACAGATTTTTTTGGCTTTGTTAGTCTCTCAATTGTCTACATGGAAATGTTATTTTGCGAATATTATATACTACTTAATTCTAAATTCCTGGTTACGTTCAGCAGATTTAGGGGTGTTTGCAATAGCTTAATTTTTTTTAAGTGCTTAAATTAAGGAGAAGTTGATAAAAGTGGTTTATTAAAGAATTTAGGGTGTGTTTGCAAAAATTGCTTAAAAAAAGACAAAGTTGAAAAAATATTATTTGCAAAATTTATACTGTAATAGTTTATTTTATAATTTATAAGTAAAATGTCAAATTATAATTTATTTGAAATTATAAATATACCATTAAGTCGAAGAAGTTAATAAAAATCAACTTAACCAACTTATTCAACTTAAATATAGAGAATTTTTCCAAATTTAAGTTGCAAATAAAAAAAAAAATAGTTTTTCTTTAAATTAAATTAGAAGTTAAATAAATTAAACAGTTTCAAATACCTACTTAGCGCAATGACTGTAATGTGGGGCCCATTACTTATCTTGTCCTGGAGCTAGCTGACGTGGCATACAGGGAGCTGCTGCTTTTAGGATAATTTCCCAAGAGAGTTGAAAAAAAGAACTAGCAGCAGAAACTTGTACGCCACAGACCTTCGAATGAGAAGGAAATCCGCATTTTCCATCCTTCACTGCTAATGCCAAGTGTTAATATGATCGGACTGGACCTGCCGAGCTACCTGCCGGTCCACAGTAGAAGTAGCTTCATTCTCACCACCTTCCCCGGCTGCAAAGTGAAGCACAAGAAGTTGTGCCGTTTAACATCATTGCCTAACCCTTCCTTCCTCCTTGCTTTGACTAAGAGAAACCCCAATCGCACCTCATTTTCAGTTTCTGTTGCTAATTCTTCTTTGGTTCCGCCGGAGCCACCGCCTCCCGCAAAACCCAATCAGGTTGTTGTTACTCACCTTGTATTATTGTTGGTATTATTATTAATCTGCCTTTTTGATTCTGCATTTAGGAGGATCCGCAAAGGCAGGTTCCAGATGTGCAAACTTTAGCGAGGAGGTTCTGGAAAGTGGCTGCTCCGTATTGGTTCTCAGACGATAAAGTCGCGGCCAGGTGGCAGCTTGCTGCCGTTTTTGCTCTCACATTAGGAACTACTGGAATTAGCGTAGGCTTCAATTTCCTTGGTCGTGACTTCTTTAACGCGCTTGCCAGTATGTTTCTTGATTTCCCCCTCCTCTCTAAGTTATTGTTATTGTTTTTTGATTTGCTGACGAGAGACTGTTCCGATTTGGGGAAGACAAGGATCAAGAACAGTTCACCAAGCAGTTATTCTACTATCTGGCGGCTTTTGCTTCTGGAATTCCGGTGAGCACAGCTCCTCTTCTTTTAGGTATTCATCATCTTAAGTCTCATCTGTACTTTTTATTGGGTGTTCCATGCGTTGTTTACGTGCTTCTACCCACCAAAAGTTCAGTTTTAAGCTATCACAAGGGCCACAGACAACTGAGGTTCTGGAGCTATTTCAAAGTTCAATTTGTTAATATACATTCAGTGGGTTCTTGTATTAATATATGGGAAATACTGAGAGTGCTTGTTTGGAAGTATCAACATTCACGTTTCTCACCGAGTACAGTTTTTTTTTTTTTTTTTTTTTTGAGTTCTTGTTAAGGAATGTAGGTGCATGCTTCTACTCTTTTGTTTGTATTTGGTTGTACGATTTGTAATGAGCAACTGGTGCATTCATCTAAACTAATAAAATCATATTATGCATTTCTTTTACCATCAAATGGAACCGAATACATATTTTACCATCTGTAGTCTAGGAAGTGTTTCTCTCCGGTGTTCGTATCCATTTTCTTCTAAAAAATAAGGGACACTAGAGGAGTCTGTATTTATTTAGGAATGCCTCGGAGTTCTGTTTCTATTTTTATATCCTTCATGTTACTAATTTTTCAGGTTTTTGTTTTGAGAGATTATGTGAAAGAGACTCTTTCTTTAAGATGGAGATCTTGGATGACAAGTTTTTATATGGATCGCTATCTGAAGAATCAAAGCTTTTATAAGATACAATCTCAGTCGATAATTGATAATCCCGATCAGCGGATTGTTGATGATTTAAGTTCTTTCACTGGAACAGCTCTTGCATTTTCCTTGACACTCTTCAGTGCTGCTGTGGACTTGATATCTTTCAGTAATATATTGTATGGCATTTATCCACCGCTTTTTGTTGTACTTCTTGCGTACTCACTTGGTGGAACTGCTATCAGTATCTTCCTAGGGAGGGTAAGCTTTTCGTTTTTCTTATGCTTTGCCACACAGTTATTATAACTGATTTATTGATCCTGCATCTTTATTGCTTCTATGTTCTTCCATTCTCCATGCATTAATTTTCATTCTTACAGTAAGAACTGTCTTGCTCTAGGAATTGGTGACTCTGAACTTCCTGCAAGAGAAGAAAGAAGCTGATTTCCGCTATGGACTTGTCCGGGTTAGAGAAAATGCTGAATCCATTGCATTTTATGGTGGCGAGGAAAACGAGTACCAACTACTGCTGCAACGATTCAGCAGTGCATTTGAAAATCTAAGTGTATGGTGATATTTCAATTAACTATTCTAAACATAACCTGTGCAATTCTATTTCCTTTTAGGCCATTAGGCTTGTAGGCTCTACTTACTTCTCACTTGTTGGAGTCTGGATTCTTTTGTTCTGGTAGCATCAGTGTTTGTCTCAAAGGGTTAGGCACACACTGCATGATTTGGATTCTAACGTAGTCTTCAATCTAGAAAACAAAAGCGGACATAATTCTGAATATTCAAATGTAGCCAAGTTTTGACACCATAGCTCCTTAAGTCATTCCTGTGTCAATGATTCTTTGCGTTTTTGGTATAAATCCAGATGCTGGGCTCAACCAGGTTTAACATATCACTGCCTAGTGCATGAGAAATTTTGCAAAGCACATTTTAACATGCTTTGCTCCTAACAATGCGCACATTTAAATCTTCTCATTTAAATGACTAGACTAGATAAGACAAAGAAGTCTTTAAAGTTGCTGATGCTTGTTTGACTCTCTTCATAGAGTAGGAAAGAAGCAAATAGATGTTGCCACTGAGGGCAGAAAGTAATGCCACAATGCATCAGTACTGCTAATGTACTTACAAGCTGATCACTATCGCACTGTTGATTTCCTTTCCTTCCTGTTTTTGATGCTTGGGATACTTTGTTATCGTTCATACAAGATATGTGTTTCTTATCATTCATTAATTGTATTCTCATTTTTTATCTCTCTTTTTCAAATTTACAGAAATTACTGATATCTTCCAGAAATCTGGAGTTCTTCACCAGCGGCTACCGATACCTGATCCAGATTCTTCCAGCAGCTGTTGTTGCACCTATGTATTTTGCTGGAAAAATTGAATTTGGAGTCATAAATCAGTCGGCGTCTGCTTTCAATCACATACTTGGAGATGTTTCTCTTATTGTCTTCCAAATTCAGGCCATCAGTGCCTTTTCTGCTATCATAGATCGACTAGGTACATGTTCTTTTAACCTATTACTCCCTCCGTCCTATTATAGTTGGCCTAGTTCGAGATTAAGAAAGTTGGTGGATGTGTGTTAAAGTGGTGGGGTCCACTTATTTCCTTTGAAAATTATTTCCATTTCCGGAAATCGACCAACAACAATGGGACCACCCGAAAAGGAAAGTAGGCAACAATAATGGGACGGAGGGTGTATTAGATTATGTCCTTTCTTATCTTGAAGCAACATAACTTCAGCATGGTTCACTAACCTTGTCGATTGCAATTGAAACAACCTGCCATATCATTTGACTATGAGAAGATCTTGTGATTAATTAAACTACATTCGTCAAACCCGAAACAGGTTTAAATTACTTAGTATGAAAATTGAATCATCTCATTTATTTTACTGATCTTGATAAGTTATAATGACTAATTGGAAAACATAGTTGCGGTGTGCACCGATACCTTACCGGCACGCCCCGGATCGCGTAAGATTAATAGATGTAAATTAACAAACAGATATATAAGAGAACCAAAAGCGGCAGAATAGAGAGGAGCCCCTTTCGAGAGTAGGGCAACTCTCCTCAGCCGAAGTTGTTTTTTACACAAATGATCAGCTGCCAAAATAACTAGTCAACAAACTATAAATACTAATTTATGGCTACACAGCCAATCAGCATCGGACACGTAGGTCCCCACAAAACAAAAGATAAAAAGGGCACATAACAAAATAACAAGTATTGACCGCCCCCCCACAAGCTGCTCCCCTGCTTACTTCCTTCCCCTGCCTCCTTCTATAGCCTTCGGTTGGTTCCGCCGTTGATACACGATCCATGGTTTGTCCCCCTTCCTATCAATACCGCCCCCCAAACCTTTCACCTTGTCCTCAAGGTGGAAAGTAGGGAAACAGGTTTGGATTTTGTCGTCTGCCTCTCATGTCGCCTCCGATTCGTCCGTGTTCTCCCAATGCACCAAAACTTCCTGTTGATTCGTCGAACTGCCCGCCTTTGGTCGAATACTCAAAATGGATTCCGGTTGCACCATCAGTTCCAAAGCACGATTCAGCTGGGCAGGTAAGGGAGTAGTGATAGGTACCGGTCCTTCCACCTTCCTTAGTTGAGAAATGTGAAAAACGGGATGAACCACGCTGGGCTCCGGCAGGGCGAGACGATATGCCACCTTGCCTATGCGACTCACGATATGATACGGTCCATAATAGCGGGCCGCCAGTTTCTCATATTTCCGGGCGGCCAAACTCTTCTGTCTGTAGGGCCGTAACTTTAAGAAAACCCAAACGCCTGCGTCGTATTCCACATCCCTCCGTTTCTTGTTTGCCTGATCTTGCATACGTTGCTGTGCCCGAATCAAGTGCATTCTCAAATCATCCAATATAGCATCTCGGTCTTCCAAGAGATCATCCAAGGCTCCCACGGACGTATGTTGGCCCGCGTAGCGCAACAACGGGGGAGGATCACGCCCATACAAAGCCTTAAATGGCGTAGATTGAAGCGAAGAATTAAAGGAAGTATTGTACCAGAATTCGCCCCACGTGAGCCAACGCGACCACGTTTTCGGCTTCTCCGAGCAAAAACAACGCAAGTAGGTTTCCAAGCAACGATTTACAACCTCGGTTTGCCCATCGGTCTGCGGATGGTATGCTGTGCTTTTCTTCAGTTTAACCCCATGCAATCGGAAAATCTCCGTCCAAAACTGACTCTCAAACAATTTTGCTCGATCGCTCACCATCGTTAATGGCAGCCCGTGCAAGCGAACAATGTCCTTCATGAAAACAGCCGCTACACTCGCTGCCGAAAAAAGATGCTTTAGGTGGATGAAATGCGCAAACTTACTGAGGCGGTCGACAACTACCAGAATGGTATCCCACCCATCGGATCGGGGAAGGCCCTCGATGAAGTCGAGAGTGACATCGTCCCACACTTGACGCAGAATTGGCAAGGGCTGCAGTAGCCCGGCAGGAGCCATGGTGACCCCCTTGTGACGTTGACACACATCGCACTGTTTAACATACTCTTGGATGCGCTGATGCATTCCTTGCCAATAGACTTCCGCGGTTGCTCGCCGATAAGTCTTCGTGACCCCTTCATGCCCTCCGATCGGTGAATCGTGATACGGGGCCGAAACTCCGGGAATCATCGGCGATTCCTTGGGCAGCACCAACTGCCCACGGTAGTAGAGCATTCCCTGAATGCAGGTAAATCCCCAGTGCCCATCCGGATTACTCGCTAAGTCGTGCCTTACCCTTGAAAGGAAAGGGTCGGCGTCAATCTCCGCCTTTAAATCGGGCCAGAATTCCCACGAGATCGCCTCCACCGCCGCGCATTTCGAGTCCCAGTTCTTTCGGGATAAGGCGTCGGCCACTTTATTGCTAGCCCCGGGACGATATTGAATTTCGAAATCGTACCCCATCAACTTCGTAATCCAACGCTGATACTCCGCCCCTACCACCCGCTGTTCCAAAAGAAACTTCAAGCTCAGTTGGTCCGTTCTAACTATGAAATGCCGGCCCATTAGATAGTGATTCCACTTTAGCACGGCCTTAACGATCACCATCAATTCTTTTTCATAGATCGCTTTGAGCTTCTCCCGCGCACTCAAAGCCATGCTGTAATAAGCGATCGGCCTCTGCTCTTGCATAAGCACCGCGCCCAGCCCATAACCCGAAGCATCAGTTTCCACGATGAAGGGTTTCTCGAAGTCGGGCATCGCCAAAACCGGGACCGACACCATCGCGGCCTTCAGTGCTCGAAATGCGTCTTCTACCTCCGCCCCCCATGCGAAGCGGCCCTTCTTTAATTGGGCCGTGAGAGGCCCCGTAATATTCGCATACCCCTTGACGAATTTCCGGTAATAGCCGGTAAGCCCCAAGAATCCGCGGAGCTCTTTAATCGTTCTCGGGGATGTCCATTTGAGCATGGCACTAATTTTATCTTCCTCGGCTGCCACTCCTTGGGCAGAAATGGAATGGCCCAAATACGACAAGCTCCTTCGCCCAAACTCGCACTTGTCTCGGTTGAGAAACAATCGCTGCCTTTCCAATGTCGCCATTGCCACTCTCAGATGCTCCTCGTGGTCTTTTTCAGTCTTGCTATAAATAAGGATGTCATCGAAGAACACGAGAATGAACCGACGCAGAAAAGGGCGAAAGATGTCGTTCATTAGACTCTGGAACGTGGCTGGGGCGTTCATCAATCCGAAGGGCATGACCATAAATTCATAATGGCCATCGTGTGTTCGGAATGCGGTTTTGTGTATATCCTCCGGCCGCATTCGGATATGATGATAACCGGATTTAAGATCAAGCTTCGAAAACACGGCAGCACAATGGAGCTCATCCAACAACTCGTCGATAATCGGTATAGGAAATTTATTCGGAACGGTAGCCTGATTTAACACCTAGTAATCCACGCAAAAACGCCACGAATCATTTTTTTTTTAACAAGAATAGCGGGGCTCGAGAAGGGGCTCTGGCTGTCTCAAATGATTCCGGACCGCAACATATCCCCAATCATCCTCTCAATCTCCCCTTTCTGGAATTGCGGGTAGCGATATGGCCTCACACTAACGGCTTCACTCCCCGGCTTTAGTTCGATACCGTGTTCGTGTCCTCGGAGGGGAGGCAGTCCCGTGGGTTCTGCCAACACGGCTGCAAAATCGTGTAGCACACGGTGGAATCCTTGCTGCCCTTCCTCTTCCTCCGTTCTTGCCGCTCCTTCAGTCATCGCACATTCCACATTCTGTAGACTGCCAGGAGGCAGCGTTCGATTCCGCGCGATAGCCCTCTGCCCTCTCAAACGAACCCGCCGACCTTCCACCATAAAATCCATGATCTTCTCCTTCCAATAATGATGAGAGTCTCCTAACCCTTCCAACCAAGTCATTCCCAATATCAAGTCCGCCCCTACCTAATTGGAGAGGAATAAATTCATCTTTCACATCCACTTCTCCCCAACGGAGTTCGACCCCTTCGCATAGACCGTGGCACAATACCGGCGCTCCGTTCCCCATTCGCACCTTGTAGACCGCCTTCCCCGTCTTGGGAATTCTCAATTCGCTCACTAAGGCCGTCGAAATAAAATTGTGAGAAGCCCCACAATCGATTAAGACTATTACTACTCTGCCTAACACCTCACCCCCAACCTTCATGGTTTTCGGCGAAACCATGCCGGACACGGAATTTAGGGACACTTCCGCTTCGACGTCCAGAGCCGCCGTATCTGCGGTAATGTCTTCGTCCTCTAGCTCGTTCCCACTCCTCTCAACGTCGTCCCCCTCGTCATCGATTAAAATCACGCTGCAATCCACCCTACACTTATGGCCAAAATGCCATTTGTCGTCACATTTATAGCACAACCCCCTCCTCCTCTTATCCGCCATCTGGGCGTCTGTCATACGGCGCTCCCGCCGAGTCGTCGATTGCCGATCGCTGACCGCCGCGGCCGGTTTGTGGAGTGTGGTAGTGGAGGTCGAGAATCCCCCTCTGTTTCCCGTTGTCGATCTATTTGGAGGACCTACCCTGAATTCGTGGGCCAAGAGTAGTAATTGTTTGGTTTGGCCGACTCCTTGGGCCTACTGGATTTAATTTCGTGTTGGGCTCGATCTTTTTCCTCCACCTTACGGGCTTGTCTAAAGGCTTCAAATAAATCCCTGGGCTCATTGTATTGGACTTTAGCTTTGATATCGGGCTTGAGCCCAGTGATAAAATTTCCTAAAGCAACTCTAGGTTTTAGTTCAACCAAGGGCGCCGCGCGGCTACGAAATTCATCGATATACTCCGCCACCGATCCTCGCTGCACTACCGCTGAAAATTGTTGGTACAAATCGCCCCCTGCGAAGATCGGAATTCAGCCAAGACTCTCGCTCGAAGCTCCTCCCATGTGTCGATTGGCCGCATGCGTTCCATACAATGGAACCATGTCAGAGCGCTTCCCTCCAGCACCTGCACCGCGGTGTCGAGGCGATCATCATATGGAGTTCGATTCACCTTGAATGCTCGCTCTACTAACATCAGCCATCCATCGGGGTCGATCTCGTTAAAGCTCGCCAACTCAACCCGCCGGGGTTGGTAATCCGTGCGCTCATAGCCGCGGCGCTCGTGATGCCGCTGTTTTTGTTCGTAATCTCCCCACTCCGAGTTGTGCTCCGACGTACGCTGCTTGTACTCGGGATTACGCACATACGTCCCTCATAATCTTCTTCGTGGTGAAAACTCGACTGGTGTTGCTCCGGATTCACTCTTTCTTCTCCTTCCTTCCCTTTGCCCTTATGGTGTAGCATTAAAACCTTCCCCATTTCCTCTTGCGCCTTCAACAGAGCTTCCTGAAAAATCACATTCTGCGCTTGCGATTCACGCATGGCCGCGATTTGTTCGTTAATTGCTTGTAGACTTGATGTGTTACATTTCACTGAAGCCCCCAATTCTTCTATTTTTTTGGTATTGTTCGTCATGTCGTCAGAATCGTGCTTTGATACCAAGTGCACCGATACCTTACCGGCACGCCCCGGATCGCGTAGGATTAATAGATGTAAATTAACAAACAGATATATAAGAGAACCAAAACTGGCAGAATAGAGAGGAGCCCCTTTCGAGAGTAGGGCAACTCTCCTCAGCCGAAGTTGTTTTTTACACAAATTATCAGCTGCCAAAATAACTAGTCAACAAACTATAAATACTAATTTATGGCTACACACAACCAATCAGCATCGGACACGCAGGTCCCCACAAAACAAAAGATAAAAAGGGCACATAACAAAATAACAAGTATTGACCCCCCCCCCAACAAGCTGCTCCCCTGCTTACTTCCTTCCCCTGCCTCCTTCTATAGCCTTCGGCCGGTTCCGCCGTTGATACACGATCCATGGTTTGTCCCCCTTCCTATCACGGTGCATCATGCATGTCTTTTTAGATTGCTGTTTGCAGTTGTGCCTGTTAATTTGTGATAAACTCTATTGATATTTTCACATGTCAGGTGAATTTGATGATCTTTTAAGTAAGAGCGAGACTATAAGTGAGGTTGACCTTACTGAAGACATTACTCGTGAATTTTGCACTATAAATGATTCTAGTGCGTCTAATGGATCTATCACCCTTGGAAGAGACAACAAGTTACTAATGCTTGAGAATTTGACTCTTTTGTCTCCAAGTAAAGATACACTTATTAGGGACTTGTCGGTCGAGATCTTTGAGAAGGAACATCTTCTGGTAAGTTTCTGTTATTTCATCTTTAATATTACAGCTTAAGATGTTGGAGATATATTGGAGAATGGACTGATTGCTGGTGCATAGCTGCACTAACAGGTTACAGGGCCCAGTGGAAGTGGTAAAACTTCATTACTGAGAGCTATTGCTGGCTTGTGGAGCTTCGGAAAGGGAACAATCACTTTCTATGACAAAAATACAAGGGATTCTTTGCCATGCCTTTCTAAAGATGCCGATTCTTCCGAAAAGACTATAGTAGACAATTCGAAGTCGGAGTGCAGTATTCTTGAAAAGCAAAATGCAAGAGGTGTATTTTTCCTTCCTCAGAAGCCATATATGGTTTTGGGAACACTTCGCCAACAATTGCTTTATCCTACCTGGAGTGACACTACAACACCCAAGTCAGACAGTGGTAACGGTATGCCATTTTTCTGTTATGTCACCGTTCCTTGATAGTTGCTAATAGGAAATGCCCCAGGAAAAAGCAGGGCTCTTTTGTTATGCATGATAAGAGAAAGATTTCATAACTAACCTGTTTTTTTTTTTTTTTTTCGTTTCACGGTAGTCAAGCCCCTAAATTATAAGTGGCAGTATGGGTGTATCATAAGCTTCATAGATTGTGGATCTTCCCAAGAAGTGTGATTAGTTATCCATTTGTCTTAAGAAATGGTCCAAGCCATATTTATCTTTTGTTAGAAAATCGCACCTTGAACTTTTGAAAAAATTTGAAAGCTTAAACTGTATAATATATTTATACTCTTTTAAAACTATTTATTGAGACTTCCCTAAATAAATGAAGATAATGTACCTACGTTTAGTTTATATTATTATAAATTGATTTAAACTTATTTAGTGTATAACTCGTATAACGTCCTGTAGGTAGGACTGCATGAATCAAGAGAGGATGCTATACATGTTTTGCACTTGTGCTACTGAAAACTTTGTTGGTTCATTCTTCAGGTTCACTACCTTTCCTGGTGCTTGCCCAAAACATGGATGCAAGGCCTGAGATGCCTTCAACTGATGATTTAATCCAAGTTCTTGAAGACGTCCGACTTGGCTATATATTATCGCGATTTGATCTGGACAGTACATATGAGTGGTCAAGCGTTCTCTCCATTGGTGAGCAGCAACGGCTGGCATTTGCTCGCTTGTTGCTTTCAAAACCAAATTTGGCTTTAATGGATGAATCTACTAGTGCTCTAGATGAAGCTAACGAGGTAATCAAATCAAATGCCTTCTTCAGTTTCCTTCAGATGTTCTTTTCTATATGTACCTGTTTTCAGTTCTTATTTTGGATTAATATATCTAAAGAAAATATTTGCTGAATTTACTCCCTTTAAAATGTTGCAAGTTTGTGGTCATTTTCTTCTACCCTCGGCCTCTTTGAATTATGAGGTTCGGAACAGAATAATCTCTATAAGTTAGACTACACTATACCTATCAATTAAAATAGATATTTGTCCGTTGTTGAATTAAAAACTTACAAACTTAAAGTCTGTTAAGACTTTTTCAGTCTATGCAGAACGTGTTAAATTAAATAAAGTCTGTTAAGACTTTTTCAATCTAACCCATATATTATTAACTTTAGGTCTTATTAACCAAAATAATAATCATGTCATATTGTTCCAACAAAATAGAAGTCACAACAAAAATATTAATCTTTGTGGATAGCTATATATCTATTTAGAAATTTTGACAATAATATGTTCTAATGACAATTTCTTTTTTAGGGGAATTTGTAATCACAAATCAAGGATCATTGATAACTCATACACTTTCTCTAATGAAGGGATTATATGCTGTAGAACTAGGAAATAGTACTTCATTTCAACAAAAGCAAGTTTGACATCACAACGGCATAGTTTGCATTTTAGAAAACTTTTTATACATGTTATGAATGTGATCATGAAGAATATAAGGGGCTTCTGAGAAAGTGAATAATTATTTCAAAATTGTTGGATATATCTTATCGACTCAGTTGAGACCAAAAGAAAATTATTATACAATCAAAGTTGTTGATATTTGAAGTATTACCTAATAGAGGCTTTATTTGTTGAAACCACAATGGTATAGGTCAACTTTGTTTTTTTCCATCCTTTCAAGCTTCACTTTTTGTTGGCTAGTATTGTCGTATTTTCTTGAGTAATATTTATCTACTTGAGTTGTAGGGGCAGTGTTCTCTCTCAAAACAAACACCTATGCAAACAAGGCTTAAATTTCTAGCTCCTTCATATCTCGCTGGTTGTATAGAATATTGTTTATCTTCTTGATGACTCATTTTATGAATTGATTTGAGTACTTTTCATGTTCCTCTTCCTTAAGAATGCAGTTATATTCTGTTGAGGATTGTTGTTTATTAGCTGGAACCAGTGCATCTTAACACAACTTGATATGATATCTCTTTATTATAATTAGTGTAGATGTAGGAGTGATCGCGACATCTGCTGTTTTTGTAGTTTGTTATCTTACACGCAACTTGTGTTGGCAGGCCAATTTGTATCAGCTAGTGGAAGCTTCAGGCATCACTTACATGAGCATTGGGCATAGAAGGACTCTCTATGAACACCATAGGAAGGTCCTACGTATATCCCCGTTGGAACCAACAAATGGCCCCAACTGGCGTTTTGAGTCCCTAAATAAGGAACCACAGTATGATGTATCCAAGAAGTAATTCCAAAGGTCCCAGGTATAACTCCGATCAAGAATAAAGATGAACATCTCATATTTTGCACTAATGTTGTTGAATTGTGATCCCTATTTGCCCATATTGATGACATAATGCGTGGGAAGGCTGTTGTTTTTTAATAGCATTACGTAGTTGGCTGCATAAATGATGGATATCCACGTTCATAGAAATCATATCCAAATTCTTAAAATATTAAACTAGTTATGGTTACCTAGACAAGCATTGGAAGCTGTAGGGGGAAATTATGTATGCATTTGTATTTGTACCTATTCAATAATGTGTAGATTGGTATTTGTATACTATTATTTTGTTGAAGAATAGAAGTTTCTCATTACCTGGACTCTCACTCATCCCGTGAAACTTAATTACAGGATCTCCAGTTGCACTGATTCTGATGCAATTTTTAGATACATTTAGCGTTCGTGAAGGCAACGGCACCTGCATGTACCTCTACTATTTACTACTCATAACTTCCTATGCTATTTTTATTGGATTTGAAAGATGTTATGCATGGAGGGTTTGAGGAGAGTTTTCCTTTTAACAAGTGCTATAAAATACTGGAAAAACAGAGGCTGGAAAAATTTAGGTGATTTGTCACTGTAATGATCGAAAAATAGAATCAATAAAATTTTGAATGAATTTTGTGAAATAGGTTTAAATTAAATAAGTATGGGTGAATTAGAGTCCGTGTTTGACCAGGCTAGGGTGCCATATTTAATGTGGAATTTTGTTTTGGTGGGGTATGAATCCACGGAGATTGAGGAATTTGTTGTCCTATTTCCATGCATCTCTCACGTGCCTTCTTGGACCTCTGGTTTATCAACTGGACCCGCTCTCATTCCTCTAATATACATGTCTAATGCTATACTAAACCATTCTTTTTTGTATGTATACGGTGTAAAATATAGGACTCAACATTAGTTCTTTGAAACTACGGATGCTAATTTTACTGAACCGACGCCTTTTCTTCTATTCTTTTAATTTTTATATAATTATAAGGAATATATATATATGAAATTTGATAGGTGCTACAACACTTGTATGTTTGTGACCACTTAACGTTGCACATATCGATCGAATATTTAACATCTAATATACATCATTAACACAAAGATTGCACCAAATGCATAATTGAGGATGCATAATTTAACAGTTTGTAAATACGTGAATTATATATATATATATATATATATATATATATGTATTAAAAAACTTAGTCGGCGATCCATGGGAGACTTTTTGGCCCTTGCAAACATATGTTGTGGGTTGAGTTTATAATACTATAGTAATATAAGCGACACCAAACAGAATTTCAATTTTCTTGGCTCAGAAAGAAACGAAACAGATGCCACTTTTTCAGACATATATTGCAATAAATTATACACACGAATGTATAAGATTTTGGACGGTAAGGAATTCCATTCATTCTCATTTGACTCCACGGCTCCACACATCAAATTAAATTAAATTAAATTAATATAATCTAGACGTTTTACATTCTTACAAAATAATTAGTATTACAACCAAAGTGACGAAATACAAATTGACAGTAACGCAGATATTCATCAATTATACGCGGGATGGGGTTTCCCATTCAACGACATTCATCATGATTTATTCATAAATCAAGGATGAAAATATATATCCATCACCACAAAAATTTTACTTAATTTAAAATAAAATAAAATCTTCGTATACTTTAATTTAGTAGGACAAGGACGACTTCAACATACCCTTAAATAGACCATCATCGACTTAATTAGACATGCTCTGATAATATGATGATTTGGACCGCACTCCATTAAAAGAATTTGTATGGAGAGGAATTATTTAAATTTATATATGGACAACAAGATAAAAAAAAAATACCAAATCTGATATGCCCAATTTATCAGTCCATGAATCCGATTCCAGTATTCCAGGTCCTTGCGTTGTAGGGTAGGCTGTATTTTAAATATATTTTGAATAATATTGATCCGGCCTTCACATATTGTGCCCCTCTTTTTAACGACGCTCGATTTGTGTGCTCTTAAGCGCAGAAGCTGGGCCAACTTCTTACCTGCTCCTCCTCACTTTGCCTCTTTCTATTTGTCTTGTTTTTCTTTGCCAACACTCAACGCAACCCTAAATTCAACAAGGTTTGTTTCTTCTTCCGAGTTTAATCTTCTTTGTTCCCCTCCTCCAAATTGTGTTGTTTGCTAGGGAGAAGGGGGATGCAGTTTTCAATTTGCTCATGACGCTCTATGTAGTGATGCATATATATTACTTTCATTTTTGACATTTGCAGCGATTAAATTTCTAGGGTTTATTTGTGAACTTTTCATATGTCCCGTCCTCAACCAAACCATATATGCTTGCTTAGTTTATGGAGTAATTTTAAGATTCATATATGCATCCTTCGTCAACATAGGTTTCTCTATTGACAAGTTGCAAAAGATGACAGATCTTGAATGTTCATCTTGGTTTAATCTCAGGAATTCATACAACAAAAGGTGGATGATTCATGTATCATATGATTGTTTATAATTAGCAGAATAAACTTATTTGCTGGCTGCAAGAAATCTGTAGGAGTACGTTTGTGATATAATTTTTGAAGCTTTTTTTTGCATGCAGAATCTTGATTATATCAGAATATGCTGGGAAGTGGAAATGGAGGTGTATCAGTCCCACCAGGATTCAGATTCCACCCAACAGACGAGGAGTTACTCTATTATTACCTCAAGAAGAAGGTCTCTTACGAACCCATCGAATTCGATGTTATTAGAGAGGTCGATCTCAACAAGCTTGAACCTTGGGACCTCAAAGGTACGCTTACCTACCTACTTCTTCTTCACACATTTTGTTTTCTCTTTCTAGCTAATTTCTTTACTTATTTTTACTCTCTGCAGTATATATGTGTTATATAGTATATGAGAAAAGATTCAGTATTTACTTTTGTTGTCTGATAAATAATCATTATCTATATATATTTGGTTTGGGAGATTAATTGACAAGATTAGTTTGGTGGGCATATGAAGAACATTAATTGACAAGATTAATGAAGTGATTAGTGCATGGATTTTTCCCAGATTAGTTAAAAAAGATCTTGACTGACTCCTAGGAATCATAGAGTATAAATTAAACTGAAAGCAAAATCTAATTCTGACTTTCATGGCAAAGTGGAAATAGATCAGGTAATATGTCACTGGATCCCATAAACTCACAATTATTTAATTTCCTTATAGGGTTCTTAGTAGTACGTACTATTAACATTTTTAATTAAGAACGTGATTAAGATTTTGAATTCATCAAGACAATCTTGACTACAATTTTCTCTGAAACTAAAGCATCCTATGATTTATTTTTGTTAGCCAATTAATTCTTTATTTCTTTTACTAGATTTGTACGTACGTATGTAGCAGCTAGCTATGAGAATATACTCCCTCCGTCCCATTATTTATGTCCCATTGGGACTGGGCACGGTAATTAAGATAGTGGAGGTAAATGTGTAAAGTTGTGGTTTACAAGTATAAAGGAGTAGGATCCACTTGCTTAGATTGATTGTGATCCACTTATTTATTTCCTTATTTGGTATGTGACATAAATAATGGGACAACCAAAAAAGGCAAGTGGGACATTAATAATGAGACGGATGGAGTATATCTTACTTTAAATATCATATGAGAAGAGGATAATTATCAGTTAGAATAAGTAGTAATTACAAAGGAAGTACGACACCTGATTATTCATACATCGTTATTTATTGATATTGATATAAATACATGATGATGAATTGCAGAGAAATGTAGAATCGGGTCGGGCCCCCAAAACGAATGGTACTTCTTCAGCCACAAGGACAAAAAATACCCTACCGGGACCCGAACAAACAGGGCGACCGCGGCCGGATTTTGGAAGGCGACTGGGAGAGATAAAGCAATCCACATGAGCAACTCCAGGAGAATCGGGATGAGGAAAACCCTAGTTTTCTACACGGGCCGGGCCCCTCACGGCAACAAGACTGATTGGATCATGCACGAATATCGTTTGGAAGATGACAATAATGCCCTCCATGAAATCCAAGTACGTACAAAAAATGCATGAAACTAATAGCTTTATTACAAAAAAAGAACTCTATGTTCTTGAATAATATTATGTACTGTCTTTTCTCTTTAATAAATAAAAAAGGGAAGAGGTAATTCTAAGTTGTAAGTAGCTTCATCTTTAGACATTTTAGATATTGTAACTTGTAAGAGTCTGTTAGGCAATTTCTACTAAAATTACAGAAAATGAGGTTTAGGTGTAATAATATTCAATCATATTCATAATAATAAAATAAATGCAAATGATGATTATTTAGTGGTTGGGCAAACAGGAAGATGGATGGGTGATCTGCAGGGTTTTCAAGAAGAAAAACCACACCAGAGGATTCCAGCCCGACGTGGATCAAGAAGAGCCGCCGGTTGTACCTTTCCATGCATCCGATGGTTGTACCATGGAGCCCAAACACTACTCCGGTGACAATCTGACATTCGACCACCACAATCCCATGCATCTTCCGCAATTGATGAGCCCGGAAGCCGGCATTCCTACTTCTTTCTTGTCGGCGCTGCCGCTGTGCCCGCAGAATCTGCTGCGGCCGAGCTTAGGGTTCATCCAGCAGGAGAAGATCTCCGGCGACTGGTCATTTCTGGACAAGCTTCTGGCGAGTCATCAGAACATGGATCATATTAGCAAGTATCAACACATGGGGGATTGCCAGAGATTTCAGTTTCCATAACACGATTAATTTCTAATTGTGCGTTTCGGATTTATTTATTTACTTGTCGTCTGTCTTCTAAAGATGCATATTAATTACATATTAATTTCCAGTATTTTTTCATTTTTAATTAGTCAAACAGAGAATTATAGGCCCAAGGCGGGTCAATTATCACCACTTCAAATACTGCTTTTAGAGTGATATAATATGTAGTCAAAATATGTCGAACAAATTAAACTATATAAACTCATAGAGATGCTCTCTTCCCTGTTCCATGTCCTATTATATTCCATTAATTACAGAAACAAGGAAAACCAGTGCAATAATAAATCGAAAGTTTATTGATTCAGCAGAATATTGGAATTAAACAACCTAGTTTGAATGACCTATTGAGTCCACAATATGTAGTGTACTTGGTATTCTCACTTCTGCATAAGTCGTTAGTTTAGAATTGATCTAGTGTTCGATTCGCGTTAGGGTCGATTTAAAATTAAGAGTATATTGAGTCCACAAATAGTACTAGGCTAATGGGATTTAATAATAAAAAAACACAAAAGAATCAAAAGAGTTGGTTTGTTCTTCTCGTCCTATATGTACTCCCATATCTGCAGCCTTTGCAGATCATACCTAGTTGCAAACTGCCCAAAATCCATAGGCTCATGGGTGTACGTAGAAAGGTTCTGCTTGATCTAAGTGGCTTGACCAAAAATGATCGAAGGTGTCATTTTTGCAAAACAGTCCAACTCTTGACTGAATCTACTGTTTTTAGAAGGTGCCAGATTCATGGGAGGGTCTATCAAGGTATCTTCCGAGTATTTGGAGCAATTAATTCCACCTAATTTTCTTAGCGAGTTTCGAAATACATGCATTCTTGACTAGAATTGGAAGGTTATACATGATTTATCTTAAGTTAGGTTCATATTTCTTAAATATTTAATTTGAAGATTAGAAATTAATTGATCGAAAAAATTAAATCAGGCACCACTTAATTAATTAGTCTAAAGGTGACTCCCATAGAATGTTGCAGTTTGTTAATGATCATTGATCGAGCTTGCATGAAACGAAATAGATGGGATGATATAATATGTGCATAGTTTGACGGTGGGCAAGAAGTTTTATTTGCCCACCTTATGTGCTTATTTTTGAGACGGAGAAGTTTTATTTTACAGATGAAGCTGTTAGGTTAATATGTTACTACTTTTTTTTTTTTTTTTTTTTTTGCAATCAGTGTCCCTTCTCTTTTCAGACCCCATTTTTCTCCGAATCCATTTTCTCTTTATATTTTCTATTTATAAATATTAGTAGAATATAACCATTCAAATTTCGATATTAATGTGATTGATTAATAATTAGTTCTCTTACTCTGGATTTGATAAAATAGAATGAAATATAAAATGATACAAGTTCATGCTTAGTTGGACATTTTGAGCTTGTATTAGTAGTTTCAATAGTACAGTTTTAAATTGTTAGTAGTTTTCTTTCGTCTCAAATTAATTGATGATAACTTTCGTGTTCTAATCAATATATCTGAAAAGAGAAGGTTAGAATGCATAATTTGATAAAGAGGTGTTCTGTTAAATACCTAAATACCAAAAGCAAAAGTCAAATTTGCCAATCCTTATAAATGCTATACAAAATACTTAAGTTGACTTAAATATCCTCATTTTTCAGTCGTGTTATCCTGAAATCAATTATTAGTTCGATATTTGTCATCGTTTTGTACGAAAATGATTGAAATCACCTCAAGTCCAATCAAATTTGGAGTCCTGTTGAAGATTCGGCTCGACTTTTCAGACTTTGTAGAGCATAAGTCCCGCTCGTGTCTCACTGATTAATTTTTTTTTTACAGAAATTGTTCAATTTCAGAAGTCCCGCTCAAAGTCCCTCTCGGTCCAGCTCATATCGTGTTAAAAAAAATTGCATCCTCTTTCATCCATCATCAATTATAAAATCATTCAGTAGAATCTTTTATCCATCCTCAAGAAAAAATAAAAAGTTGGTATAATTTTATTGTTCGGTTTCACTAACAATTTAATAATATTTTTAGGAGTATGTAGGCTGTGAAGTTAGGTTGTCTGCATTACTGCCAACAATGTTTGTCTCCTGATTTTACGACAGTTCATTCAATATAATCTTAATCCATTTTCTCTTTCATCCGACTATGAAATCTATTATACCCACATTTCTCGTTATGGTATCGCTACCAATATGGATCTCATTCGTCTTTGTACTACACAAATGGAGCCAACTTTATTTATTGTACACTTAGGTTCACTCTTATCATTCACCCGACATTGTTGAACAATTTGGATTCAGGTTCAATTTTCAAAAGCGGGGGGTGGTAGCAATCGGGCTAAGAATGTTTGCGAACAAGAAACCTGTGTTTGCGAACATGAGACCCAAGTCGTGTTTGACATTGATGGAGAACGTGATCTGGACACTGAATATTACGATGAGGTTCCAAAGGCATTAGCTGAATGTACTTTTGCCGACTTGGCAACATGAATCCGACGAGAAGGTGGCGTGAATCAACTGATCTATGCTCATGGTGAAGCCCTGTGACACTCCAAGTGATGAAATGATATACAGTGGAGGCGAAGAAGTACGTAATAGCTTACTTCCACTTGTTCCTCGTGTGGAGACAGTTATTCTATCTATTTCCGTGTTTCAGCAGTAACATATTGTTCCATTGAGCTAAGGTCCAAAATATGGAAGAAAGAACTGTTTCCACCTCTTTCTTTGTTTTTTTAGCTAAATTGACCCATGGTTCAAGATTTGGATCACGTTGTGGACTATCCACTTCGTGAAGGGGTGACATTTTGGGAGAAGGTGGTCTCTTTGCTGCTGTTGCACTTCGGCATATCGAACAAGGTCTTGATTTTAAGGTGTCTCGTGCAGACACTGGTCGGGTATACATGCAGATAGTGTCGCCAGTTCCCTTTTTTCTACATGCTTCGTTCAACAGAGAGGTATTATGGGTTGTGAACAACTTACATGCCAAGTACATATGTAATTGGGATTTATGGCAGATTGGCTCAATGAAATTGCGTGCGAAGGAAAGTCGCAACTTATGTTGCACGTTGAATGATAAAACCGAAAAGAAGTTATGGAATCTCTCTAGGTAGAGTTCTTCTTTCACACAACTATAGTATAGTTCTACGAGCACGCAGTACTGATATGGCGATGATATTTGGGTGACACACAGATTCGTTCAAGATTCTTCCTCGTAACCTCTATGTACTGAAAACAACAAACCCAGGCACTATCACTATTCTCGAAGTTGATTCTGATAGTCATTTCCAACAATTATTCTTTGCATTTGGTGTTTCTGGTGCCCATTGATACTCAACCTCTGATTAGTATAGCAACAGGTATCGAACACAGGGAACGGAGAATTTTAAACCTAAAATTCCTATTAATCGAGATTTTGGTTAGCAACCACGCAAGTTTTTTTTGGACTCACTAAACTAGGCACGAAAATAAATAACAAAATTAAATGTTCAAATTTATCAAGCAAGAAAAATGGGTTCAACAAAATGTTCGACACGCACGAACAATCGATCATTGACACTAAAGATAAATTAATCCACTTAAGTCAATTAGTTGTAGACACCATAATTAAACTGACACGTCCCTTATTCCCCCTTAATTATTCGGTAATCGCCATGGTGAGAATTGAAACGACTACTACCCTAAATTAAATGCAACCTACGTTGGTGGGCAACTAATAAATTTAACACCTAATCAACCTTAAGAACTAAGGGAACCCAATTTAGGAGTCTACTCGTATGGTGGGCATCTAATAGTCTCCTAACAAATTAATCATATTGTTCAAAGAACAATTACGCTACTTATTTAGCCTAATCCCACGAGAAACGATGGAAGTACTAAATTAGATATTGTTGGGAGATGATTCAGTCTTCTCACAATCAGTTGAGACATAACTCAGTAGCCCTGTGCTCTGAATATTTACTGAAGATTTGAAGATCCCAAAACCCTATCTTGACTGATGAACCATTATGTTGTAATGTGTTATGTTTTGTCTCTAAGGTTTCAAACTCAGTAGACACTCTTCGTCTGGTTCAGGCGCTCAATAGATTACCTGCCTCGGTCACGCAGTAGAAGACTCGGTGATCTTGGACTCAGCGGGCAAGACGATCGAAAGGAGTCAGTGAAACTGAACTCAGCAGGAGTAGTTCACTGAACTCGAGTTGATCTTCCGTAGAGCCAACTCCGCCGGGGCATGCTAACGAACCGAGATCGACTCAACAACGGCGGGGACCAGTCTTGTGACTGTCAAGATTCTCTAAAGTCAAATCAGCAGAGTCAATACGAGGAAGAGAGAAGTCAACTTCAGATCTCCTTGAAGTCTGTTCTGTCTCACCTACTTTCCTGAACCTCGACCAATGACAAGCAGCCAGTTGTCCATATTCTGATTAAAGCTGCAAGTCAACACCTTTCCAGAAATGGAGGGAAATAGCACTGCAACCATATTTTGAAAGAGCCGTTACCTACCCAAAAGAGAGAGACACAAAGATCGTCGTCTCCAACGGATCTATCCTTGCCTCTACTCTATAAATAGAGGGATACAATTCAAATTGAAGCTCACGAGTGAACCAACGATACACAAGCGAACAACAAACACAGAGCATTCAAAGAGCAAATCAAAACGTCCTAAGTCTTCCGCAAGAAGTTCATAGAGTAATCTCCGGCGAAAGACGACATTCCTGCTAATAGGGAACAAAGCTGAACCAGAATTATATAGCCTCTAGTATCCAAGCGACTGAACACGAACTCAAGTCTATACTTAGTAGTTCGTCGCTCTAGAAGCCACTTTCTCGTTCCCTATCCCTCTAACCTAAGCTCAGCTGATTATATCTATAGCTTAGACGAAGGAGTTCATATCTGAACTGATCCTTATTGTAAAGGACTCCTTCATAGTTGGAGAGTTTTTCAAACACTTAGTTTGATACCTTGTAAACTGAGACTTGCTCAGTATAAATCTCAAGACCAGTGTTTGTCCAGCGTACAAACCAACTAAGACTATCTCAGTATAATACATAGCCTCCTGATCTTTCGGGACAGTGGACGTAGGATTGTTGGATCCGAACCACTTTAAAAATCGTCTGTGTTCTGTGTGTTCGTTATTTACTGTTGCATTGATTATTGTGCATACTGAAAATATCTTTAAAATCATTCAATTGAGTTTCAGCAAGCTTAATCGACTGCACTAACATACTGAAACTGTTTTCTTAAAAATGTTTTCTAAACTCAACTGAATTTGGGCCTACACATTTCCGCACTACTGAACTTTATCTGAACGGTACTGAATTCTGACTCTAGTCAACTAGCAGGCCTCTGTAAAGTCAGTCACTCTGCCACGCGATTCAGAACAGCTTATTTGGTCTGATAAATTTGTTCAGTACAACACTCTCCTGAAAAGGACTGTTCGTGTTTAAAGTTGAGAAATCGGTTTTCAGGTGTATTCACCCCCCCTCTACACCTGAACGCTTACTCTCGGGACCAACAATTGGTATCAGAGCAGGAGTTCTCTAAGACTCTTGTTATTCTGAAACTGGTCTACTTGAACGGATCCAGAAAATGTTTTCACTGCATATCATTCTTCATTCATATCATTATTCACTATGTCTGATATGTCAGGAATCAGGATGGTACCCATGTTCTTAGTAGAGAACTATGGAGTATGGCGGGTTAGAATGGAAGCACATCTGACCTCCCTCCACGACAGCATGACAGAGGTTCTAGAGGACGAACCTATAGTTCCAATGGTTGATAGCGTCGTAGCTCAGGACCCAGCACAAGGAGGAGGAATGGTGACCGGGAAGAAGATCCCTAAAGACAGAAGTCTCTTCACCCCTGAGGAGAAGAAGCTTCACAACTTAGACCGAGTCGCCAGAAACGCCATACTAACCACTCTGAGCTATTCTTATCTCGGAAGAGTTCAGGACTGCAAGTCCGCGAAGGAACTCTGGGATGCTCTAGCGCTACTGAGTCTGGGGACTCAGAAGATCAAAGCGAACAAGCTGGCGCTGGAACTTCAGAAGGTGGAGAGACTGTCTCTCATGCCTGGTGACTCCATTGAAGATCTCAACGTCAGATTCACGGATCTGACGAACTCTATCAACGGGCTAGGAAAGATATTCTCCAACCGAGAGATGAATCTCAAAATTTTGAGGGCATTTCCAGACGGTCACTGGACTCCCTTTGCTACTTTATTGCGACATTCTCATTTAGATATTGTTACTCCTGACCATATCTTTTCAGAACTTAAAGCTGAGGAGTTCGAGTTTGGCCTACGTCAAAGAAAGCAGCGAGCTGAAGCTGACACCCAAATCGACCATGCTTTTAAAGCATCAGTCAGCACAGCAGCTCCGGCTTCTAGCAAGACTGAACCTTCACTTAGCGATCTACAAGAAGGAAATCTGGCCAAGAAGTACGCGCTGCTTGCCGTGAAGTATCAGAAAGAGAAGGAGAGGCGCAGGAAGCTCTCAAGAATCGTCAGAGACTCCAAGTGTAAGACTGAATATACACCTAAGCGCACTCCTGACTCACATACTTCTGAATGCAGGAAACAGGAGGACTCAGCTCAGTCGAAAGACAACAAAAGCAAAGAAGAAAGAGTCACAACCTGCTATAACTGCAAGAAGCCAGGACACTATTAGTAAGACTGTCCTAAGCTCAGCACTGCTGAAAGAGCAGCACGCAATGCTCGAAGGGAGAAGTTCATCAAGAAGCGACAAGCATATATTGCCGGTGAACTCTCAGACGGCTCAGATGAAGTCGACTCCTTCATGGATTCATCAGATAATGAAGCGGCATTCATGGCCGTAGAGCTTGAAGCTGAAGAAGACACTGAAAAGTGTCTCATGGCAGGAGAAGAGGATGAGGAAAACTCTCACGCTCCATTTAACTCCTATTCACACTGCACACACAACACTATTTCAGGTGTAGATGAGAATCTGGACGTCGTGATTGCATACGAAGAACTACTCGATGAGCAGATTCAGATGAGTCTGCAGTTCAATAAGACTCTTCAGGAGTTGGATACCCTGAAAGTGGAGAATCAGAGACTTTCTCAGGAGAGTCAGGTTGCTACTGAGTCAGAAGGACTTGTGTTGAGACTCAGGGAGGAGATAAACTCTCTGATGGCCAAGTCTCAGCATCAAGAAGATCAGATCTCAGTACTGACCAATGACTTGACTCAGAAAGATACTGAATTGAGTCTACTGAAGCAAGAATTGTCAGGACTTCAGACCGAGCATGAACTGCTGAAGAAAAGTGATGATGTTTGGAGGAACCTGATGACAAAGCATTACACGGGCGCTGAAAAGAAGCTGGAGGCAATGCTAGCAAGCAACAAGCCTAAGCATTGTAAAGAGGGACTTGGATTCAGCCAAGGAGCCTCCTCATCTGCCCCCGTACGCTCAGAAAGCCGGCTAGCTGATAGGTTTGTTCAATGGGAGACCATCAACGCAAAGATTCTGAACCCCCTAGCCAAGAACAAACAAAAGATGAAGGCACCTCATCCCAGCTATCAGCATTCTGACAAGAAGATCAGTACCAAATCACCCCAGTTCAGTCAAGGGGGAACCAGCAAAGCAAAGTGGGTTGATTAGTATGGACCTCCACAGCTGCACATCCAGCTCAGTATGTGTCATATTACTATGATCCTATAGTCAGGAGATGACCTAAAAGTCAGAAGAAGAAAAAGAAAGCCGTACAGAAGGCAAAGGTCAGGAGTCCACCTACTTAGAAGATCAGGACTCCTGAACCTGTAAAGCCTCAGAAGTCAGCATCGACCAGTCCAGTGGTCAAATATGTTGATCAAACTGGGAAGAAACTGTCTGAGACCACCAGGGTCGTAAGACGGATCTGGGTTTCCAAAACTAACATCTAAGGACCCAAAATCAAAAATAAAGGGTGCCTAAATATAATTCTGTTTTGTAGGTGCACAAGGACCCTTGGTATGTGGACAGCGGATGCTCAAGACATATGACATACCAAAAGGACCTACTGAAGAATTATACTACTGAAGAAGGACCCCGAATCGAGTTTGGAGATAACGCAAAAGGCTATACCAGAGGCTATGGAACACTCAGCATTGGAACCGCAATAGTTCCAAGAGTATCATATGTTGAAGGACTTCAGCATAATCTTCTCTCTGTTAGTCAATTTTGTGATAACTCGAATAGAGTTATTTTTTACGCTGGTTTCTGTGATGTTATTGATAAATTTACAGGGAAAACAGTGTTGTCAGGTTCGGGCAAAAAGAATATCTATGTAGCTGACTGGAACTCAGCTGAACCTGAAGCTTGTTTGTTGGCAAAGAACGACAACAGAACGGGGTGGCTCTGGCACAGAAGACTCAGCCATCTCAATTTCAAGACGCTTAACAAACTAGCTAGAAACACTCTAGCAAGAGGACTGTCGAATGAAGTATTCAGCAAAGACACTCAGTGTGAAAAATGTCTGAAGGGAAAGCAAACAAGGAATCAAAATCCTCCTGTTCAATCTCCTTCCACTGATGGAATCCTTCAGCTGCTACATATGGGTTTGTTCGGTCCAGTCTCTCCAGTGACGATCAGAGGCAAGAAGTATGCTTTAGTGGCATTGGTGACTACTCGCGCTATACATAGATCATATTTATTGCCAACAAGTCTGACGTCAAAACAGAGTTACCAACGCTTCTGAAAAAGCTTAGTGTCGAGAAGAACACCAAGATCATCAAGATACGTTCAGACAGAGGAACTGAGTTCCTGAATTCTATGGTGGAGGAGTTCTGCAAAGCAGAAGGCATAGAGCATGAGACGTCTGATGCGCGCACGCCTCAACAAAATGGGGTTGCAAAAAGGAAGAATCGAACACTCAAAGAAGCAGCAAGAACCCTGCTCGCAGACTCAGGACTCCCAACCAAATTCTGGGCAGAAGCTACTGATACTGCATGTTATACTCAGAACAGATCTCTACTGACAAAGCAGTATAGTAAGACACCATATGAATTATGGAACGGCAGGAAGCCTTCTTTATCTTTTTTCCATATTTTTGGGTGTTCGTGCTTTATCCACAATAATGGGAAGGATCAGTTGAAGACTTTTGATAGCAAGTCAGACCAGAGAGTCTTCTTAGGATACTCTCGGCTCAGCAAAGCCTTCAGAGTCTTTAACTATCGAACCCTTTGCGTGGAGGAAAGCCCTCATGTTGTTTTTAATGAGTTTGCTACTGAAGACAGGAGCAAGAACTCTAAACCTGAATCTGAGGACATCAGTAAGCAGCTACAGGATCTGAGCTTAAAAGATAAAGTTGAAAAGATCCAGCTATGTTGGGATGATGATTCAGATGAAGAAACTGAAGATAAGTCTTCTGAATCTCAGCCAACAGCAGAAGTAGCTGAATAGATTGACTCTACTGAACAGAGTCAATCCCAGGTAACTCAGGTCGATGAAGAAACCTAAGTGGTAACTGAGACCTCTACTGAGAATAATAATTCAGGGGGAACAAATGATGTTCCTGAGCTAAATGCCCCTGAACCTGGTGACTCAGTAGATCATACTCTTGTAACTGAATTGCTTCAATCTCAGAATAGTACGACTGAAATGCCTAACTCACCTACTATCTCTGTTGAACAAATTTCAGATGAAGAGTTGAAACATCGTAGATCGTGGCTGGACGCTCACACTTCTGATTTAATTATTGGAGATCCTTCAGCAAGTGTAAAGACAAGATCCAGATTCTGTCAGGGAGAAAGCGCTTTATATTCCTGATTCTTGTCTACTGAAGAACCTTAGTCAGTTGAGGATGCACTTAAGAACGCTGATTGGATCATAGCCATGTAGGAGGAGCTGAATCAGTTCACGAGAAACGAAGTATAGGAGCTTGTTGACAGACCCCGGCATTAACATGTAATTGGAACTAAATGGGTCTTCAAGAACAAGCGAGATGAAAACAACGTTATAATAAAGAACAAAGCAAGACTCGTGGCAAAAGGCTACTGTCAAGCTGAAGGGATAGATTTCGACGAAACTTTCGCTCCAGTCGAAAGGTTGGAGGCAATCAGACTATTCCTAGCCTTCGCAACACATCAGAGATTCAGAGTTTATCAAATGGATGTGAAGTCTGCGTTCCTGAACGGCGTACTGAAAGAAGAAGTCTATGTAGAACAGCCTCCCGACTTTCAGCAGGGACATCAGGTTTACAGACTCAGAAAGGCTCTGTATGGGTTAAAACAAGCACCCAGGGCTTGGTACGATACCCTATCTGAGTTTCTTCTTTAGAAAGGTTTTCAGAAAGGCACAGTAGACCGCACATTATCCAGCATTCGACTTGAAGACGATATCCTAATTGTGCAGATCTACGTAGATGACATAATCTTCGAATCGAAGAACGTCATCATGTGTCAGCAGTTTGAGAAAATGATGAAGGACAAGTTCGAGATGTCAATGATGGGAGAGATGAACTATTTCCTCGGCTTTCAAGTTAAACAATCTGAAAAGGGAACTTTCATCAATCAAGGCAAATACACTCGAGACCTCATCAAGAAATTCGGTTGTACATCCGACAAACCAATCAAGATCCCGATGAACACGAACATGAAAATCGATCTTGATAAAGAGGGAGTGTCAGTAGACCATACTGAATTTCACGCTATTATTGGTTCTTTATTATACTTAACAGCTACTCGTCCTGACATAACTTATGATGTAGGTCTCTGCGCTCGATTTCAGGCGAATCCTAAGCAGAGTCACATGGACTCAGCAAAGAAGATTCTCCGCTATCTCAGAGGAACATCTGACATGGGTTTATGGTATCCAGCTGATGATAATATTGAACTAACTAGTTATTCTGATACCGACTATGCAGGATGTAGAATTGATCGAAAGTCAACAACATGGGTTCGACACGCACGAACAATCGATCCTTGACACTAAAGATAAATTAATCCACTTAAGTCAATTAGTTGTAGGACACCGTAATTAAACTAACACATCCCCTATTCCCCCTTAATTATTCGGTAATCGCCATGATGAGAATTGAAATGACTACTACCCTAAATTAAATGCATCCTATGTTGGTGGGCAACTAATAAATTTAACACCTAATCAACCTTAAGAACTAAGGGAACCCAATTTAGGAGTCTACTCGTATGGTGGGCATCTAATAGTCTCCTACCAAATTAATCATATTATTCAAAGAACAATTATGCTACTTATTTAGCCTAATCCCACGAGAAACGATGGAAGTACTAAATTAGCTATTGTTGGGAGAAAATTCAGTCTTCTCACAATCAGTTGAGACATAACTCAGTAGCCCTGCGCTTTGAATATTTACTGAAGATTTGAAGATCCCAAAACCCTATCTTGACTGATGAACCATTCTGTTGTAATGTGTTCTGTTTTGTCTCTGAGGTTTCAGACTCAGTAGACACTATTCATCTGGTTCAGGCGCTCAGTAGATTACTTGCCTCAGTACCAGAAGTAGAAGACTCAGTAATACTGGACTCAGTAGGAGCAAGATATGCGAAAGGAGTCGATGGAACCGAACTCGGCAGGAGTAGTTCATCGAACTCATAGTTGATCTTCGATGAGAGCCGACTCGGCGGGAGCATGCTGCGAATAGAGATCGACTTCAAGCAACGGTTGGACAGTCTTCTGACTGTCAGGATTCTCTAAAGTCAAATCAACAGAGTCAATACGAGGAAGAGAGAAGTCAACTTCAGATCTACTTAAAGTCTGTTCTGTCTCACCTACTTTCCAGAACCTCGACCAATGACAAGCAGCCAGCTGTCCATATTCTGATTAAAGTTGCAAGTCAACAACTTTCCAGAAATGGAGGGAAATAACACTACAACCATACTTTGAAAGAGCCGTTAGCTACCCAAAAGAGAGACACAAGGATCATCGTCTCCAACGGATCTATCCTTGCCTCTACTCTGTAAATAGAGGGGTACAATTCAAATTGAAGCTCACGAGTGAACCAACGATACACAAGCGAACAGCAAACACAGAGCATTCAAAGAGCAAATCAAAACGTCCTAAGTCTTCCGCAAGAAGTTCACAGGGTAATCTCCGACGAAAGACGACATTCCTGCTCATAGGGAACCAAGCTGAACCAGAATTATATAGGCTCTAGTATCCAAGCGACTGAACACGAACCCAAGTCTATACTTAGTCGTTCGTCGCTCTAGAAGCTACTTTCACGTTCCCTATTCCTCTAACCTAAGCTCAGCTGATCATATCTATAGCTTAGACGAAGGAGTTCATATCTGAACTGATCCTTATTGTAAAGGACTCCTTCATAGTTAGAGAATTTTTCAAACACTTAGTTTGATACCTTGTAAACTGAGACCTACTCAGTATAAATCTCAAGACTAGTGTTTGTCCAGCGTACAAACCAACTGAGACTATCTCAATATAATACATAGCCTCCTGATTTTTCAGGACAGTGGACGTAGGATTGTTAGATCCAAACCACTTTAAAAATCGTCTGTGTCCTGTGTGTTCGTTATTTACTGTTGCATTGATTACTGTGCATACTGAAAATATCTTTAAAATCATTCAACTGAGTTTCAACAAGCTTAATTGACTGCACTAACATACTGAAATTGTTTTGTTAAAAATGTTTTCTAAACTCAACTGAATTTGGGCCTACACATTTCCGCACTACTGAACTTTATCTGAACGGTACTGAATTTTGACTCTAGTCAGCTAGCAGGCCTCAGTAAAGTCAGTCACCCTGCCACGCGATTCAGAACAACTTATTTGGTCTGCTGAATTTGTTCAGTACGGCACTCTCCTGAAAAGGACTGTTCGCGTTTAAAGTTGAGAAATTGGTTTTCAGGTGTATTCACCCCCCCCCTCTACACCTGAACGTTTACTCTCGGGACCAACAATTATGAATTAAATTAACATAGGGTGATCAAGCCTAAATTAATTAATCCAATTAATTAACCTAGATTAATCTGGAACCTAAGTGATTAATTATTAAGCCTAAGTCTCACGAATTAAGTTCTGCGCGTTTCACATTTTACCGAACCCTAAAAGGAAATTAGCCACGCATTTCGGTCTAACTGGGCAAGCAGACCGTAAAACTAGACATATTAAATAACATGCTGAAAATCGAATTTATCTTATACGAAAAGTACAAAAATTCAAACTACCAATCTGAAAATTAGAAACACGAAATTTAAGTCTAATTAACTTCAAAATAAAATCATAAATCTATGAACCCTAGTTATCCAAATCAATCCAACCAATATAATCCCAAATCAAGTATCGAAAAATTAAATAACATGAGTTTGTTTTCTAGAATTGCACCTAAAAATCGAACGGATGAAAACGAAGGCTGAAAATAACTCGGAATCCCTCTCGGCTTTTGAAACGACGTACGGTGGAACTATGAACGGTTGATGATCGGTTTCTCTCACGGTGGTCGACGGCTAAGAATCGTGCTGGAGTCTCCTCGTGCTATCGGCGATGATGATGAACGGGATGAAAATTATGATCTGATCGTATATGTCTCACGGCGCGCATGCATTAGATATATATATCTAGGGTTTTCCTTCTCAATCCTTGTAGAATTAGGAATCTTATCAAACAAGTATGGAAAGATTTGATGATATCTTTACATCTTTTAAACCTTCCTTATCCATTCCTTCCTTCTACGTAGAATTGCACCAAAATTAGCCATTTGTTGGTCCCGAGATTAAACGTTCAGGTGTAGAGGGGGGTTGAATACACCTGAAAACAATTTCTCAACTTTAAACACGAACAGTCCTTTTCAGGAGAGTGATGTACTGAACAAGTTCAGTAGACCAAATAAGCTATTCTGGATCGTGTGGCAGAGTGACTGACTTCACTGAGGCCTGCTACCTGACTTGAGTCAGAATTCAGTACCGTTCAGCTGAAGTTCGGTATAGTACGGAAATGTGTAGGCCCAAATTCAGTTGAGTTTAGAAAATATTTTTAATAAAACAGTTTCAGTATATTAGTGCGATCGATTAAGCTTTGCTGAAACTCAGTTGAATGATTTTAGAAATATTTTCAGTATGAACAGTAATCAATGCAACAGTAAGAGGACAGAACACATGCAATTTTTAAAGTGGTTCGGATCCAACAATCCTACGTCCACTATCCCGAAAGATCATGAAGTTATGTATTATACTGAGATAGTCTCAGTCGGTTTGTACACTGGACAAACACTAGTCTTGAGATTTATACTGAGCAAGTCTCAGTTTACAAGGTATCAAACTAAAGTGTTTGACGAACTCTCCAACTATGAAGGAGTCCTTTACAATAAGGATCAGTTCAGATATGAACTCCTTCGTCTAAGCTATGGATAAGATCTGCTGAGCTTAGGTTAGAGCGATAGGGAATGAGAATGTGGCTTCTAGAGCGACGAACGGTTAAGTACAGACTTGGGTTCGTATTCAGTCGCTTGGATACTAGAGGCTTTATAATCTGGTTCAGCTTGGTTCCCTATGAGCAAGTATGTTGCCTTTCGCCGGAGATTTCTCTTTGAAGTTCTTGCAGAAAGCTTAAGTCGTTTTTTGAGTTGCTCGTGAATGCTCGTGTGTTCTTGGTCTCTCGTGAGCTTCAATTTGAATTTATCCCTCTATTTATAGAGCAGAGACATGGATAGATCCGTTGGAGACGACGATCCTTGTGTCTCTCTCTTTTGGGTAGCTAACGGCTCTTTCAAAGTAGGTGGCAGAGTCCTTTCCCTCCATTTCTAGAAAGTTGTTGACATGCAGCTTTAATCAGAAAGTGGACAGCTGGCCGCTCGTCATTGGTCGAGGCTGAAGAAAGTAGGTGAGACAGAACAGACTTCAAGGTAGATCTGAAGCTGACTTCTCTATACCTCGTATGACTCTGCTGATTTGACTTAATAAATCCTGACAGTCAGAAGATTGTACAGCCGTTGCTGAGTCTGATCTATAATCAGTAGGATACTCCTGCTGAGTCAGCTCTACTGAGGATCAACCCTGAGTTCAGGGAACTACTCCTGCTGAGTTCAGTTCCACTGACTCCTTTCAGTATACTGCTCCTACTGAGTCCAGTATCACTAAGTCTTCTTCTTCTGGTACTGAGGCCGATAATCTACTGAGCGCCTGAACCAAATGAAGAGTGTCTGCTGAGTCTGAAACTCTTAGAGACAAAACAACAAATTACAACGGAATGGTTCATCAGTCAAAGTAGGGTTTTGGGATTTTCAAATCTTCAGAGTACTAGGCTACTGAGTTATCTCCCAACAAGTTGTGGAGGGACTGAATCATCTCCCAACACCCTTTAATTCCCTAGTTTTGTGCATGCCGCCACATCATCAAATCATCGCCACATAAGCTCGGGAATCTGCAAAACATCACAGAAAAGCAATCCAATCGCCAAAAATTGCGCTAAAATAATGGAATTTGAATAGTACGAATTAAGACTCATCAAAAGTGGCAAATCTGAATAATAAATTCAAATCCAAATATTGTCAAAGTCATGCTCGTGAAATCCCCCTCGGCAAGCGGGACTTCAAATAAAGGCAGCGAGAATAGTGTTGAGGGGGACTTTCTGACACGTGTTCGGTAACCGTTGTTGAGCAGGATACGAGCGGGACTCGAGCGGGATTTCATTCTAGGAGCGGAATTTCGTACAATAATTATACTTATGTGCAATATTTGTTTGTTTTATGTTTTAAGTTGTTTCGAATTCAGGAAAATACATGAAAATTATTGATGTCATCGAGCGGGACTGCTGACACTTGTTCAGTAACCGTTGCTCAGCGGGACACGAGCGGGATTTCATTCTAGGAATGGAACTTCGTTCAACAATTATATTTATGTGCAATATGTGTTTTATGTTTTAATTTGTTTCAAATTCAAGGAAAAGACATGAAAATTATTGATGTCCATCAACTTTTTCAAAAAGTAAGGCTAATGTTACTAAAATTGGATATTTTGTATATCAAATATAAAGTTTAAATATTTTTGTCTTTAAGAAAATGAGTAAAAATAGTACTTTGATTGACATCCTCTTTTATATACATTTTCATAATAATTTCCTATTAGAACATTTGACAAATATTAACTCAGTCCGCACAGTCGCGGAACTAAGATTGTACAAAATAACTTTTTATGACAAAACACTTACTCCCTCCATCTCACTCCATTGGTCGCATTTCTCTTTGTTAATTGTCTTATTTTATTGATCTCATTTTCTTTTGTAACTTAAATACTACTATAACATATCTAGTGGGTCCTACAACTTTATCTAATTTTACATAGAGGCGAAAAGAAATGGAACCAATAAAGTAGGATGGAGGGAGTATAAATTAATCAAATATATAATGTAAAAAAATAAATATACTAGGTGTTTGAAGTGGCCCACCAATAAATCCTCATTATCGGCCCAATTCTTGAGTTGGAACTACGGACCATGGATCCCATTGGTCGACGTGGACCGCATCCGTGTGGATTTTCATCTTGATCCACTCTCTCCATGTAGACCAATAAGCTGATCGATAACAATGTGACGACAAAAATGATGAGTAAGATATTCACTTTAATACAAAATGATGGAATAATCAAGTGTACTATCAATGTCCTCTCAATAATTGAGGACAATTGAGACAATTATTTGGACGTATGTATAAAGTAATAACATTAATTTGAAGGAGGAAAGTGATGAATGTATGGAGAGTCAGATTGGTGAATAAGGCAATGCAAAACGTAAGTTATAGAAAAGGCAAAATAATGGCATTCTTCAAATGGAATCTCACTCGTAACATGCCGCAAAATGAGGAGTCAAAACAATTACTCATCACCTACTTCACCACCGAATTCATACATATGACTTTGAATAACTAATAATATAGGGGGAAAAAACCACAAAAGCATATTATCCTAGAACTTAGGTAAATTACATACGAGTCTTTTATATTGAATCTTTTGCTCGTGGCATATAGTTGATATAAGGACCAATTTGCAAATAAAATAACAAAAACATACAAATAAAAGTTTAATGATAAAATGGTAAACCCTGCTTTAATTAAAAATAAAATAAAATTATAAAGCTAAAAACAACAAAAACTCTGTATCTAGTAAAGATTTGACACTACCAATTATACTAGCACATTTAATCATGCTTAAGACAGAGGCTAGGTGAGCTGTTTTTATTTTGAATTTTGAATTGCAGCTGCATGATTTGATTTCCTCGCAAAAAAACCTCATAAGAACTAGTATTAAGATCTACACTAATATTTCGCGTATCCTGCTGAGGAAAACAAAAATTTATTTAGTGAAAAAAAATAAAAATAAAAAATAAGAATTTGATTAGTTAAAAAATGTGAAAAATGAAGACAGGTAGGCGATGAGTGAGATTTGGCCATGTGATATCCGACCCCTGTTATTCTCTGCCAGCTTCATTTTTAACCAGATGTCTTTGACCTTTTAATTTTATTTTCTTGCATTTTAATTTAATCCCACTTGTATGTACCCTCTCTGGAAATCACTCTCATTATCTTATAAATTGAAATTAAATCTTCAGCCTCTATCATTACGTATGAGATATTAGGTCAATAGATCATGCAAGTATATATTAATCTATGTAAAATCAAACCAACCGCCACGCGTAGATTGCTACTATTTTCATTAATTAATTGATTGTTCTGGAGAAATTTGAATTTAATAAATTGGGCATGGGACATAATTGAATTAATTTCAAATTTGAGCATACATATATCAACCTTTTGGCAGTCAGCCAGCTGGTCAGTTCTACAAAGTACGAAATGTTACACGAATTTTCCCAGAAATATTCAACCGTCAGAGTGTACGTCATCGATCTGAAATGTTATTATTAAACACCGGTAAATCTAGCACCATTTATATGTTGCTGTATTATTTTTATTTTTATTTTTATTTTTTGATAACGAGGAACCCGCAGCGCTACCTTTGGTACGTACAGAGTAAACCTCGCTCCTGTGCAATAGTCTGCAAACCACACGTTGCTGTATTAATTTGTTAAGCAATAGAAGGGTTCACTAATAATGTCTATGACAAACACGTCTGTCTTCAAATATTATGTGTGGATTTGTATTATAAGAAAACATTTCACCCAAATTTTACCCAAAATTTGCAAATTCGCACTCTCTTAATCTTGGATACATATGCTGACTACAACTGATACACTAGTTATGTAAAATGGGTCAAAAGATCTTCAACCCGGCCTGTAGCGGGATTAGAGTGGCTAATAATGTATGACCGAATCGACTAGATGTGTTGGAGAGATTCAGAAAATAATATTTTATGTGCATGCATGACCAAGTATCCTAGGAAATTAACATGTGTAATTAGTTTTGTGGATTCGCTAGCTTATTATTAGAGTATATACTATATTGATTGATTGCGTGCAGTATTTAAACACTTGTTTTCCAAACGAATTAAATTTTGGAGATAATAATATAGTATTTGAGTTGGTTTATTTGTTGATTAACGTTGGATTATACTTCTGAACGTTATGTAATCGTGTCAAACATTCGTAATTGGTGATTTTAATTCTTAGATTATATAAATCAATAATGTTCTTGGATTTAATTGATGCATTCAATTATACCATCACTTCTCTCCAAAAGAATTAATGTCATCATACTATAAAGTCGAATATGCTTTTCTTATTCATCCATAAAAAAATACACGTATATAATTTATCGTATTGACATTCGTTTGACAAGAAACTAAATAACAAATCATCAAAATAAAATAAAACTGATGATATTAGAGAACGCCATACGTGTTAGTTAGATCAAAACACGTGTATTATAATTTTTGTAGCCGAGAAATGCGTACAAAAAAGTTTCTGTTAACCTGTTAGCTGAGGTTGCAGTTATATGGCGTAGATGACTACGTGACAACAAAGGGTTGAACATTAGATCCCAACGATCATGTGAAGAGAGAGAGAATAATTTATACGATGGAAAAAGAAAGAAAGGGAGGCTGCCGCGCCTAAGGATCCTCTATCCTAATTTTTGATGTCCCATTCGGTGGCTCACCAATCACGCGGTGTCACGCGTGCATTGATGGATCATGTTATCAATAAATAAATAATATTTTACTGGTAACATGGCTCACCAATACACACGGAACACCGTGTGATTGGTGGGCCACCGAATAAGACACCAAAAATGAGATAGAAGATTCGGACTCGACTGCAACGACAAGGACGTAGTGTGTGATAAATCAACCATGCTCGAAGACAGCCCACAATAAAAATAAAAGTGATAAAAATGCATGTATGACAGAGAGAGAGAGAAAAACCAACAAAGATATCAAATAAGATAATCAATTTTACACTCCAATCTAATCATTTAAATATTGCACCGTAATTAATTTGGACTCTCACACCAATCGATCTAAACCCGCTATGATTGCCCCCCCCCCCCCGGCGTATATATCTCTGTCGTTTCCCCTCCACTTAATTTCTTGCTTCCACTCTTCCCTTCATTGCTTCATCTCCTCATCTTTGCTTGCTTCAATCCTCGCATTCTCTAATTATATAATTTCGGCTGTGATGTGAGATAATATGGTTACCTGCACACGGCAAGCATTCTTCTTTTTCTTGTTTATTTTCTATTTTGTTCTTTCAGTTGATTCAGAGGGGGTCAAGTTTCAGTTGACTCACCGCCACGATCTGCATCGTAAATGGCGCGGCGGCGGCGGAGCACCACTGGAGAGGCTGAGGGCGCTAGTTCACAGTGACACGATTCGGCTGCGCGGGATATCAAGGCGGAAAGTCCAGGAGGAGAATGGCTACGAGCCGGCCTGCAACAATGGGAGCAGTAGCGGAGCTAATAAGGCCTCCGGCGAGCTGCCAATGCACTCCGGCGCCGACTACGGCGCGGGGCAGTACTTGGTGAAGTTCAGAGTTGGATCGCCGGCGCAGAAGCTCGTACTCATTGCTGATACGGGGAGTGACTTGACTTGGAGCAACTGTAGGTACAGGTGCCGTGGCCGCGGATGCAGCCAGCGCCGCCGCATCTTCCGTGCCGATCGTTCGTCGTCTTTCAAGACTGTGCCTTGCTCCTCCGCCATTTGCAAGATTGATCTCGCTAACCTCTTCTCTCTAGCTCGCTGCCCTTCTCCGCTCGACCCCTGTTCCTATGATTACCGGTCCGTATCCTCTCTCTCTCTCTTCTCTCTCATTCTCTGTCAAAAGTTAGGCCGCACATGTTCTTCATTAGTTGCCAAGTAGAGACCGAGTAATGAGCAAGATTCCCAACTGCCGCCAACATGTACTGGAAAGTAAAGAGGGCTGTAGATTTACAATTAGCTAAATATGTGGGAGACTAATTTAGTTGATTATAGTCCGACCAAACATACTAGTAACCAACAGTTGTGGTAATAACAAAAGTTGTCTAATTAGGACATGGATTACATACTAAAGATGTTTTTTTAATTTTAGATTCTCTTCTAATCCCAGCAATGTTTCCCAATCCAAGTTGGGATTTTGTTAAGACCAGTCCATTATTGCTCATCTTCTAGTTCACTATATGAAATATGTGTGTGTGTGGGGGGGGGTCTGAATAAAAAATCTCCATCGCTATAAATGCTTGAGCAGTACAGTTTTGTTTCAGCAAACCTGCATTCCTTGCTGTTGGGAGTCATTTACATCCCCTACCTAAATACAACTTGGCAATAATGGCAAGTAGATTGCCTCACATGACTATAGATTTCTGCGCCAGTGGTTGAGTTACTTTGATTGTCCTATGACTCTCTCTGCTCCTCGATCACTAGCTAACATACATAATTGACCCCTTTAATTATATACTTTTAGGTACTCTGATGGTTCGGCTACTCTCGGCCTATTCGCCAACGAGACAGTCACCTTCACCCTCACCAACGGAAGGAAGAAGAAGCTCCACGACGTACTGGTCGGGTGCAGTGAGTCCTCCCGCGGCCAAAGCTTCTTGGCCGTGGATGGAGTCATGGGATTAGGATACAGCAACTATTCCTTTGCTGTGAAAGCAGCAGACAGATTTGGGGGAAAGTTTTCTTATTGCCTTGTTGATCATTTAAGTCCCAAAAATGTATCGAGTTATCTCATATTCGGCTCACACGAGACCGTTAATATCTCTCTCATCAGAATGCACTACACACACCTAATCTTGGGGGTTATCAATCCATTCTACGCTGTAAGCATCAAAGGCATCTCAATTGCAGACTCAATGCTCCAAATCCCATCCGACACTTGGGACTTAAACGGTACCGGAGGTGTGATCGTCGACTCGGGAACGAGTCTCACGGTTCTGACTCAGCCCGCGTACCAGCCGGTCATGGCAGCCCTCGAGCGAGCGTTGATCCATTTCGAGAGGCTGAATTTGGATATAGCCCCGCTCGAGTACTGTTTCAACTCGACCGGGTTTAATCAGAGTGTGGTGCCGAGATTGGTGGTTCATTTCACCGACGGAGCCAGGCTCGAGCCGCCGGTGAAGAGCTACGTGATTGATGCGGCGCCGGGAGTTAAATGCCTGGGATTTGCAGCGGCGGCTTGGCCGGGGGTTTCTGTTATTGGAAATATTATGCAGCAGAATCATTTCTGGGAGTTTGATATTGCTAATAGTAGATTGGGATTCGCTGCTTCTTCATGTGTTTAGGATTGCCCTAATTCATCATTGTCAAATGTATCATCATCCCCTTCTCATTCAAATTTGTATACACAGAACAAATTCATATTTGTATCTCTTTTTTTTTTCGAAAAATCCGTTGCGTTTACGAATTAGATTAGAATGTGCCGACAAACATTGTTCAGTTTGTGATCTTGGAATTAGGACAGCACAGATTGTGCGTCTAACATTGGAAACAAGAAGACAAAGGTTGTTATGATGCATTGCAGTTAATTGGCATAACACAAGCATGCTATTCTTCTCAACCACAATCCACATAAAATTCTTTTGAAAATAATACCACAATCTAACTGACGAATATGACAAAGACTGGGCCCTCCTGTCATTAATTCATCATGCTTCTCTTACACTGGAATTTTTGTCCACAATTCTGGATCTCATGATAAATGTTCAATTAAATTCTAAAACAGCTGATGGGCTCACAAACGTAACGCCAAAAAATTAACTAAATAATTATTAATATTGTTAATAACGGTGATGTGATGAATTAATCAATGATGAAAAAGTATGTATAAATATTAAAGGAATTTCTGCATTCGAAAATCTCGCCACTTCTTCCGCTATCAAATTGCTACGGTGCTACCTAATAAACTCAATTTCATATTATATCGGAGTAAAATGTAAATGTGACTTGTTTTGTTTCAAATTTGAAATAAGTTAATTCTTTCTTTTTTTTCGTAAATTCTCCGAGTTTTTTTTTCTTCACTTTTTTTTTATATATTATTTGAATAGAAAGAGTAACCGGGCCTTAATATGTGAAGTTGGGCTTTTTGAAAAAGCCAGAGAAAGAATCGAACAGTCAACCGAAACATCTCCAACATTCTATCATCTTCGGCAGCCAGAAATTTCAAGAACGTGCTCGATTTCCACTCCAAAAACACCTTATAAATATCGAAGAATTCTGGAATTACAATCCAAAATTAGCTATTGCCGTGTAAGAAACCCATATTCCAAATATTCCTGCAGAAATCACCCAAACTTTTCAAATCCTTAGAAATCAAAAAATTAAACCAGTGATGTCGGATTTCCTGCTGCACTCACTGCTCTCCGATCCTTTCTTCTCATCACACGGGATCGGGCCGGCTATGGACTGGAGAGAGACCCACGAAGCCCACATATTCAAGTTCGATCTCCCGGGCTTGTCGAAGGAGGATGTGAAGCTCCAAGTTCACGATGACAGAGTGCTGCACATAAGCGCTATTAGTCGAGACGAAGAAGATGGCGGCGAGTGTAAATGGTATTGTAGGGAGCGCGCCGATGTCGGCAGTTTGCGCCGGGAATTTAGGTTGCCAGAAAACGCTTTGGTGGATGATATAAAAGCGTCGATGAGCGACGGAGTGTTGGTGGTGACTGTGGGCAAAGACAAGAGCAAGAAGAAGAAGAAGCATGCCAAGAAACATGCTGTTGAGATTGGTGGTGAAGGTGAGCATGGCAAGGGGCTTGCCCGATTTGCCTGCTTCAAAGCTTGACTCTTTCAAATTACGACAATTTTTTTCTTTTAATGGTTTTGTAAGTGTTATTATGAGATTTTGTATTTGTGGTGTGTAATTGTTTCTTAGTTTGCGCTGTTAATGAACCACGATCAGTGGATGGTTGCATACTGTTGATGTAAAAACATTGGACCTGTGATCACCCGTTCTTATTAATGTTTTAGCTTGATTTTTAAAAAATATGGACTTATATGTGTAGGGGTGGATCAAAGATTTTGTTATGGGAAACGTGATTGTTGTCTGGGTTTGGGGGAGGAGCTCTCGAAAAAAAAAAATTAACATCCCAATCGACATGAAATCGTGTTCGATTCATCAATTGACTATTTGGGTGTTATCGTTCTCGAAACCGTATTCGATCGTTCAATTGGTTCACTGATGTATATGGATGAATCCAAATCCGCGGAGGTGGCTACGTTGGCGTCGCTGTCGGAGGAGTTGGTGGCTGTGTTGGAGGCAGAGTTAGCAGAAAGATATGAGGCATCAATGGTGGCATACTTCGATGAGATGGAAAACTCGATTGTGCAACCTAATCTAGATGAGTTCATAGCCATTTGGGTTCCGACTTTTGGTTAGATCTTTCCCATCATCTCTTACGCATGTTTAACTATACCTTCATTGGTGTCTATGTGCCTTGATTGGTTTTACATGATCTACCTTGATTGGTTTTATATGATCTACCTTGATTACAGTTAATGTTGCCTCGATGTATTTGATGAAAGGCATGCTTGGTTGGTTGAGTTGATTTATGAACAGACTTCTACCTTGATTGGTGCCTATGTGCCTTGATTGGTTGAGGTTAATCTGCCTCGATCATGATTTTATGCTGCCTTTGATGATGTTTTAATACTTAATGGATGTATTTGCTGAAAGGCATGCTTTGGTTGGTTTAGTTGATTTATGTCTTCACTGTTGTCTCTATGTGCCTAAAGGATTTATTTGCTGTCTTTATTTAAGTTGAAAGGAGTGTTTGTTTTATGTGTTCATGGGATCATGTTGCCTTGAACTCAAAGTTTTAATGCTTAATAGATGTATTTGATGAAGGTTTAATAAATGTTTTATTCTCGTTTGTTGAAAGGACACTGAAGAGCCACCATAAGCTGCCTTGCTGAAAAGTTGAAGAGAACTTCTTGTATAGTATATTATAGATGATTCTATTTTAGCCTAGAATTTGTCTAAATGAAAAATTATTAGGTATTTCAATTTGAATTTGCCAATGTAAAATAGATTTTAGCGGATGTAATCTTGAAAGTTATGGAGCCCTACTACTATTTTCTCTCATGGACTAACATGTTATGATAATATTTTATTATTGAGATTTATGTAATTTGATTGGAAAGTGGACGTGTTTGAAAATAAAAAGTAATTGATCAAATAATTGTCTTATAGGGTCAACCTTTGTACTTGCATAATATGGTAACCAAAGTTTGTACTACGATAGTGGAAGGTAAAGTTAGAGATATATAAACTGAAGAGTAAGAAACTTGCGTATTTAAAATAGATTGCTTATAATGAAAGTTCATGTACAATGAAACCAAGATTCCCATACATCTAAAAATTCAGATCCAAGAAGTGGAATTCAATTTGCAGTTTCCCTCACAACATTCTAAAATTACAATCAAATTTTAAAAACAGCTCAAACTTTGAGAGGAAAAATCTGAAGTTTCCCTCTCAAATTTAAGTTGAAGAGGAATCAAAACTGTAATCAAACCTCTCCCATAAACACAAGAAAATGGTCGGAAAAAACTTGTCTACAACAAAAAGGAATGCACTAGTTCAATTCCTACTACAAGATTCTAAAAATGGAAGAATTATTTGAGGCAAAGCCATTGAAGCAAGAAACAAGTTCAGCTGCTCTCCTAGGACAGTCACTCGGTTGTGGGCAGAAGCCAAGAAGCAGCAAGCAGCCAGTGAAGTCATACATCTCTACAAGATTTGCAAGCATTGAAGTCAAGACTTGGATTTTAGGCATAGATTTCATAGGTTGTTCTAATTATACTTTATTTCTAGGGCCATATTATTATTTTGTAGTCCTATTATAATTGCTTAATTAGTTTCTAAGTAACTATCAACTTAGCTTGTAACAATCTTTCGTAAGCAGTAAATTGTTTTATAAGTATCTATATTTATGGATATTTAAAATGAAGTAGTGCAAGTCATAATGGTATGTAATGAACTATGCAGTAGCTAGGCATCAAGAACTAGCAAATTCACCTAGATAAAAGCCTGTTTAATTCATCAATTAAGTAGTCATATTGAACCTTCAGTTTTTATATGGCTTCTTTCATTAAATCACCACATCACTCAAGCATCAAGCACCTCACATTAAATCACATTAGCATAAAGCATGAAGAACTTAGCGAAAAAGTTTAGTTTCTAAAACAAGCATCAGAACATATACTTTTAGGCACTGTAAAACTATTCATTCCTGCCCATCAAAGCCACAGAGATAAATTTGTTTAAGAACATATCTCAGAACTTGAATAACATCATTGATACGAACACGTTATCACTAATATGTTTGATTTCATATCTCACAAGTAAACAATCATCATCTTAGAATACAATCACCACATCGATCCACATATATAGTGCTCTTAACCACAACCAGCAGCAGAAGTTAACTAAAGAAGTAAACATAGGGTAGTTCGTAAGATCTTACCTAAGTGGATCGTCTTCTCCCTCACTTCCTCATGCCGCATCACGCTCAATCGTCCTCAGCCCGTGAAGAGCCAAATTTGCTCGATCCACTTACAGATGTCGAATATTAGAGATCCGAATATTTTCCGGCGGCCAACCCACCACTCAGATTTGGGGCTTCATCCATGGAGAACAACCAAGGGTAGTATCTGTTCCAATGAAGGTAGGATGTAGAGAGAGAGGGACAGATCAGAGGCAAATGATTCGTAAATGGCCTCCAACTTCATGACTGTGGTGGTAGGCGATGGAAAAGAAGTAGAACGAAAATGGTAGAGGGAGAGGGAGGTGGCGAGAGAGATAGAAAGAAGAAGAAGGTCAAACCAGAGGCAATAGAAGCGTAGCTCGCCTCCGACTTCATCATTGTAGTGGTGGGCGACGGAGAAGAAGCGGGATCGACAATGGTGGAGGGAGAGGGAGACGGAGGCGGCGTGAGAGATAGAGAGAAGAAGAAAGGGTGAAAAATGATTTAGATTTTTTTTAATTTTGATGTTTTTTACTTTATTGCTTAATAAGTTTAGTAGTAAAATTAGTCAAGTTAATTATTTGCTATTTACGAAAAGAAGTCAAGTCGGGTGGGACGGCTAAAAAAAGAATAGAAGCCAAGTCGGGCGGGACAGAGGGAATATATTTTTTTATTTAAATTTAATTATACTTAGTTCTTGACTTATTTAAGAATTATATTCTTCTTTTATTAATAACTATTATTTTTTATATTATTTAAAAAATATAGTACACAATTTTATTTTGACATACTCTAAATTTAGTTGGAGGAAATTATGAAGAATAATAATATTTAGCTATCTGAAAAAAGAAAATACAAACATAATATATTAATTGTATATAAAATTATAGTATATGTTAATTCTATTAAAATAGATATCCAAAATTTCAAATTCTAAGTGATATTTAGTATACATTTATAAAAAAAATTCAAAGTTAGCATAACAAATTTAAAAATTTTGTAGGTACGAATTTAAAAATTTATGTGGAACAAGCATAAAAACAACTCGAAATTAAAAAAAAAAATCGTAATAATACACAAAATGCCGGGGCGTGAGGGGAGCTTACACTCACCCACCGCCACCCCTTTGGATCTGCCGTTTCTTATATGTGGGTTTTTGGAAAAATAATTCATGACCATATAGTCTTGAACTCAAAGTATTGTAGTTATAAAAAGTAAGACTCGCAGCACCCATAGGGCCGTGGAGATTCAGTTACACCGTTAAAACAAGTGTTAATATACACTGTTAGCCAAAAGAATAAATTGAAAAGCAAATGTAGCTTTTAACTAAATAAAAATACATATCTAGTCATTTGTTCTCTTGTGGCGCAGAGTGCCAGGGGCCGATGGAGGGCCGATCTCCATCGGCCCTCAACATATTATTAAAAAAAAAAAAAAAAATTTTGATGGCCGATGACCTTAACTTAAAAAAAAAAATTACTGATTGAGGGCCATCGGCCAGGCCAAAATTTTGATTTTTTTTTTGATGGCCTATGGCTTAAAAAAAATGTTTACTAATTGAGGGCCATCGGCCCGGCCAAAATTTGATTTTTTTTTTTTATGGCCGATGGCCTGAACTTTAAAAAAAAAAAAAAAAGGTTTATTGTTTGATGGCCGATGGCCATCGGCCAAAAATTTGAATTTTTTTTAGGGCCGATGACCCTCCTGCTTAACATTTTTTTTTTTAAAGTTCAGGGCCGATGCCCTGTTAACATTTTTTTTTAATATGTTGAGGGCCGATGGAGATCGGCCCTCCATCGGCCCTCGGCCCTGGTAATTGTTTCTGCAGAATTCAGTGGCTCGGCCGATGAATTTGCTCGGCCGACGGGGAGTTTTAGATTTTTTTCTTTAGGGCCGATGGACTCCATAGACCCTCCATCGGCCCTCCGCCGTATAAATTTCTACTGAGTTATTTGTTATAATAATGAGTTATATTTATTTTTAATTTCTACTGTTTGACTAATAGTAGAAATTCATCTTAAAACAAGTATTAATAGTAGAAATTCCTCTTAAAACAATTCAAAACCGTGCCACATCAGCAATTTCTTAGAAGTTGACTTCAACATATGGGAGTTGAGCTCACCTTCAAACAGGCGCGTCGGGAGACTCGGGACTCGGGCGTAGAAACGCGACGCGCTATTCGCTGGTTGATACGAGAAAGCAGGCTAGTGCGGGTCCCGCTTTTTCATGAATGTCGGTCACATTATCTTTTGCATTTTCCTCGATATTCATATTATGATGTTTTATGTTGTAATATTATAATATTGTTGCATTTTTTTTAGTATTGTCATGTATTATTCGGTGCTATATTTTATTTTATTATGCCCTCAACATATAATTCTTATTATTATGATTATATTGATGTTTAATTTTATATACATATTCTCATTTAATTTAAAATGCTATAAATAATTTTTGTACGTAGTGCTAACAAATTCTAACTAGGTCTTTTTGGATGATCTAACAGTTGAGTTACTTAGTTTGTGGTCAAAGATCATAAATTTGAAACTATTAATGTTGTTCTATGATGTCTCCTATGATTATGTAATGGTGGTTTTCCTACTCACTATTGCAGAAGCGGGATTTATAAAGTGTGCAATTTAGTAGAGACTACAAGTTTCCATTGTCATACTAGAAATCCCTCTAGGATATATGTACTTGAAAAGACACAAGTATCACAATTTCATGAATGAGCATAATTGAACACGAAAAAATTAATGTTATCCTATTATAAATATAGTTTATAATGTCATTTGTATTACAAAATATTTAAAGATAAAATGGATATAATTTTTATCAATTATAATATATTTTAAAACTAAATTAAATATGTAACTTGGGATTGAATATGTTGTACAATTTTTCTATGTGCAATTAGTGCTTAATTTGTACCAATGATAGAATAGTGACATATATTTTTTTTTTTATTTTTATTTTTATTTGAGGAATAGTGACATATATTTATTTTAATAATTACACGCCTTAGTTGAGATTTATTAATGATAGTGATCGAGTTATTTTAGGTATTTGAATTAAATAAAGACACATATCATTATTTCATTGATGGACATCAATTGAACACAAAAAAAAATAGACATCAAATTGAGTAGCTTTTACTGCTTAATTTTTTTCTTAAATAAAAGTTGTCCGTGTTTGTATCACTTAAAAAAAACAGCTTAATTTTAGAAAGAATAATGAATATAAGTGTTTGCAATATACTACCTCCATCCCACTATTTATGTCTCACTTCTTTTCGATACGGAAATTAAGAGCGTAGATGATAAAGTATGAGAGATTGATAGATGATAAAATATGAGCTAGAAGATGAGTGAGAATAGATGATAAAAAAATATATATATATAATAAAGTAAGAGAGAGTAAGAGAGAGAAGATGATAAAGTAAGAAATATGATAATACTCCCTCCGTCCCTATTTTATATGTTCATTTGTTTTTTCACATAGATTAAGAAAAAAATTAATGATATGAAAGTTAGAAAAATGTCAGTATTGAAATTTGAGTAAAATTAAAGTAAATTACTAAAAAGTTAATATCATAATTGTGTTTGCTATTATAAAAATTGGATAAAATAGTCTTTTTCTATATTATCATATTAATTAGATATATTAAAGTTGGTGAAAGATTTAGTTAGATACAAAAAAAATTGCTAATATGCATATAAATTTGGGACAAACGAAAAAGGAAAGTAGACATATATATTTGGGACTGAGGGAGTATTATTTTTTAAAATTGGGAAGTGAGACAGAAATAATGGGACGTCTATTTCGGGAAAGTGAAATAGTAATAGTGGGACGGAGGTCTTAAGCTACTATTTAGTTTTATCGTGTCTTCTACTTTTGAAAGCACCTCATTATCCAATTATGTGTTTCTACTTATTGTGACTTATTTTAAGCTAAAAACATGCATCTCGAACAATAGAAAGGTACTCCCTCTGTCCCTTAGAAAGGGTCATGTTTTCCTTTTCGGGATGTCTCATAGAAAGTGTTCTATTTCTAAGAAAGGAAGTGGGTCTCACACCTTTACCAACTCAAATCAATTCAAAATCATTAATTAATTGCATGGGTCCTACCTCTTTACCTCACAAACCAATTCTAAATACTTAATTAATTGTATGGGTCCCACATCTTTACCCACTAAAATCAACTCTATTAAACTTTGTGCCCCATAGAAACAAGACACTTTCTATGGGACGAAGGGAGTATTTTTTTTTTAGCGAAAAAGCCCAATAGTTGCTTAATTAAACTAATATTCCAAACACTACTTATATTGAGATCACTATACAGTTTTTATATTTCAATTTTTTAGCACTTTGGCAGCCTAAGATTCGCGAAATCAAAATTTAAGTACTCATTTCGTCTCATTGGAAGTGTCATGCATTCCGTGTTCCATTGAAAGTATCATATTTCTATAAAAGGTAAATAATATATGGGCAAGATCTAACAAATTAAAAGTCAAACAATATACTTTACACAATATTATTTTCTTAATTTTCGTGAAAAAAAAAAGAATACGACCCTTTCAGCAGAACACAGAGGGACTAAATACCTTCAACCTGAAAAAAGTATTTTGAAATACAAAAGTAATATTATTACAAGATATTATATTTAATATTTAAAAGTATTATATTTCGTAATCAAAGATTGCCAAGCTAATATGAAACTGGTTTTCGGAACATGGGGGCTTGTCATCTCAGCTAGTGCTGCTCACGTTTTTGCAAGCAGATACGCCTTCAAATCTTCCCCAGTCCACAATCATATACATACACATATATATAAAGAAAACGTACCTCCAGCAATATCTCAGAACGATAGTTGACTGCGCCACCCATCACATTAATCTCACAATAATGAGGTTGTTTTCTCTAGCTATTTTTCTTCTCAGCCTTTATGTCTCCGCCGTGGCCGCAAACTCCGCCGTGAAGCTGCCGGTGCCCAAGGCCAAGACGCCGCTGCTGCCGCCGTCTGCTTATCTGAAACCATCTTACTATATGAACTCATGTCCCCATCTTGAATCCATAATCAATCAAAAAGTGAGCGCTTGGGTCAAGCAAGATCGCACTTTGGCTGCTAGCATCATCCGCCTCCACTTCCACGACTGCGCCGTCAGGGTATCTATATATATATATATATATTATTCAAACTCACTTCTTACCTTCTTCAATCTAAGTAACGAATCATACAATAACTCGTAACGACGACGTTTTCGCAGGGGTGTGATGCTTCAATCCTACTAAACTACCCCGGCAGCGAGAGATCCGCGGAAGCTTCTAGAACCCTCCGCGGCTTCCAACTGATCAACGAGATCAAGGCGGAGGTCGAGAAAAAGTGCCCCAAAACCGTTTCCTGCGCCGACATCCTCACGGCCGCAGCCCGCGACGCCACCGTCCTCGCTGGCGGCCCTTTCTGGGAAGTCCCGTTCGGCCGGAAAGACGGGCGCATCTCCCTCGCCAAAGAAGCCAACACCGTCCCACAAGGCCACGAGAACATCACGCAGCTACTCACCTTCTTCGACAACCTGGGCCTCACCTTCGTCGACATGGTGGTGCTGTCGGGGTCCCACACCATCGGCCGATGCGAATGCTCCGCCATCAAGGATAGGCTCTATAACTTCAAAGGCACCGGCAAGGCTGACCCGTCCATGAACGTCAACTACGTCAATTCTCTGAAGAAGCAGTGCAGGTACGACGCCAACTACGTTAGTCTGGACGCCACGACGCCTCGGACTTTCGACGTGCAGTATTACAGGAATCTGGGGAAGAAGATGGGGTTGCTGTCGACGGATCAGCTGCTGCGGTCGGACATGAGGACCGGGGGGATGGCTAGCTTGCTGGGGTCGCAGCCGGAGCTGTTTACAAGCCAGTTTGCGGTATCGATGATCAAGCTGGGGAATGCTAATGTGATGGTTGGGAAGAACGAGGGTGAAGTCAGACTCAACTGCAACTATCACAATTCTTACTGAATCTCATAAATTAATCTTGCTGTTATGGAGGGATAATAATGTTTGATTCACTTTGAGTTTCTTTTCCTCTTGTAACATTACGATTTGAATTGATTTTTTTGTACTATCTGCATCCGGTACGTTTGCTGTGTGCATTGGCTGAACCTTTTCTATATAATATTCCCTAAACAACACATACCAATTTATGCTGTTTGTATGTGTAGTATTTCACTAATATTTTCTATAATTTGTTTGGTTTATATATAGCTTTAGTTTTGCATTATATATATTACAAACATGTGACCTTAAAATTGTTTATTACTACTCCCTTCATCCCACAATTGTTGCTCCACTTTCCTTTCTGGCAGTCCCATTGTTGCCCTATTTCTAAAAATAGTAAATTATTACAAACACTTTATTTCAGAGTCGCCACATCTTTAGACACAACTAACAACTCTTTCTAAAAATCGTACAGAAAATTTTTGGAATAAGAATTGGAGAACGGAGGGAGTATTATTCATCTAGGCAACTTTACACGGTTATATGAAGAGTATGGTCAAGTCTACATGCATATATTTAAAAAATTCGGCAAAATCCTATGGGAGGGGGCGACCTCATCCAAAGTCGGGTTGGGTTCTGATCCACGAAAAACCCACCTGGCATATAAATATTAAAAAACCGCTCCACACCCACAACTCTCTTCACGCGTCCATGAAAAACATCCGAATATCCTCCTCCTAGAAGAATTATTTGCCTCCTGCACACTCTCTGCCACCCTATGTTGCCGCAGTCTTCACACCCCACACTCGATCTGCCACCCTATGTTGTCGCAGTCTTCACACCGCATACTCTCCGCCATCCCACAACGCCGCAGTTTTCATACTCCACATCGCCGCAGAATGCTCCTCGTCGAACTCACCCACTTCCGCTGTCATCGTCCACTTCTCCGCTGCCAGAAGTTAAATCTTACGCCACTGAACATGAGGAAAACGTCATTCATCTATTCGTCATAGCTTCAATGGTGAACCTTTAAATTTTATTGAGCTGATAGGCCCAGCCCATCAGCACCTCGTGCCCAACCCAACTTCATTACTAGCCCACTATGTGTGCGGCCCAGCTCTTATTGTTGAGCCCGTAACGGCCGCGTCCGTTACTACTGAGAGCCCGCTCTACCATTTCTTAACCTAGCTATATAATGCTGAAGATTGAGAAATGAAGGGGGCGCAACTCTTCTATCTCTACCAATCTCTCTGTTCTCTCTTCGTTCTAGTTCTCTTTGTGAGATCTTGTGTTTGTGAGATTCTGTGAGAGGTATTCAGTAATAGAAGTAGGGCTTGTTGGCGCTGTGCTGACTATGATGTAGTGGTTGTATTAGTGGTCTGAGCCTCCATAAACTTGTGTAATAAACGATCCTATTAGTGGTATCAGAGCGGGTTTCATCACCGCCTGACCACCTCCGCCTTAGACAACTTAGATCGCGAACGGGCGGTTGCTGAACCGTAACCCTAGATCTAAAGTTGTCGCCCATTCAGGTAAAAACGAGGTTCAAGTCTCCGAACCTCGCTCTGGTAAAGCGACTAAGACCTCTTATTTTTAAATTTCTTAGATCTGCCGACTGGTGCAGTTAGGTCTGGGATTTGCTTGCTGATAGATCTGCCGACTGGTGCAATTAGGACTTTGTGTTTTCTATCTGCTTGCTCTTGCCAAACTTGTGTTCCTATTCTGTAGATTTGTAAATCTGCATACTTTCGCTGCTCTTCTGAATTTTCTTGGGGATTTTATTTGCTGTGTCTCTGATCTGTAAAGATCAGATTTTCAACCGTAATATATGGTTACTCTTCTTCCTTAATATCTTAAACCGTAGCTAAGGTGACCCCCTGCGCCCAGGACTTGATCCTGCGATTGTGATCTGGGAAATCCCTTAGCAAGATATACTGTTAGATATCAACCCAGAAGTGTTAATATCTTTTTCTGTTATCAATGGCTTTGGTCTCCTCCAGTGGAATTGCCACTTTTGATGGGAAATCTGATTTTAATCTGTGGAAAAAGAGAATGACTGCAATATTGATTGAAAAACGTATGTCTGCTGCTATTACTCATAATTATGATGCTGACTTATCTGAAAAGAAGAAAGTTGAAATGAATGATCTTGTCTTGTCTGCTATTACTCTGAACTTATATGATTATGTGCTTAGGAAAGTTGAACATCTTTCTTCTGCTAAAGAAACGTGGGATAGATTGAATGAACTGTATACTGAAACCTCCCTCCCCTTTAAGATGTATTTGTTGCAGAGTTTCTTTAAATTCAAACTAGATATGTCTAAGGTTATAGATGAGAACTTAGATGAGTTTAATAAACTGTTACAGTTAATTAAACAAACTGGTGATACTAGTATTGACAACTATGCTCCTATTGCTTTGTTAAATGTCATTCCAGAGTCTTATAATGACGTCCAATCTGCCATTGAGTATGGAAGGGATAAAATAGATCTTGAGACAGTTATTAGTGCTCTTAAGAGTAAGGAAATGGATTTAAAATTCAATAGAGAGGTTAGAGTCTCTGAACATAGTTCATCTTATCAAGTGAGTGTTAAAACTAGTGAAAGAACAAGCTCTTCTTACAGTTCTAAAAGGGGGGGGGAGAAACCGAACCCTAGGTTTAGATCTAAGTCCAAAACCAAAGGTAGGAACTGTTTTAATTGTGGGGAATATGGGCCATTACATGAAAGTCTGTCCTTCTCCTAGAAAAGGAAAACAGAATGCTAATCAGAAAAGTGTTTCCAATGCCATTTTAGGTGATGATTCAGAGAGTAACATTCTAGGCAAGTATTTTATGGTTACTGAAACTAACTTTTCTTCTGTGAATAATGTGAATTCTGATTTAATCAATGAATGGATCATGGATTCTGGCAGTGCATATCATGTTTCCCCTTTTAAAGAGTGTTTTTCAAAACTAAAAACTGGTAATTTTGGCTTTATTATTGTTGCCAACAAACATAAGTGTTCTGTGATTGGAATAGGTGATATATGTCTAAAATTTTAATCTGGCTTTGAGTATACCATGAAAGATGTTAGGTATGTACCTGAAGTTGCATGCAATCTTTTGTCTTTTACAGCTTTAGAAAATGATGGTTTTGGTGGGAGTTGGGGGAATGGGTGGATGAAAGTTAAAAAGGGTTCTTTAGTAGCGTTTAAATCTAAAAGAACAAATAACTTGTATCCTTTTACTGCTGCCCCAGTAACTCCTGCTTCTAATGTGCATGTTTCATTTTCTGATAAAACTATTTTGTAGCATAAAAGATTAGGATGCCAGCTCTAAGAATCTGTCTATTCTAAGAAAAACAGGTGTATTTGGTAAAGATAAATTGTCTGATTTGCCATTTTGTGACTCTTGTGTGCTTGGTAAACAACATAAAGTCTCTTTTCCTGTCACTGTCTCATCTGATAGAATAATTTCTTCTGATATACAAGAATATATCCATGCTGATGTGTGGGGTCCATCCAGTACTCCAACCCATAGTGGTTGTAGGTATTATCTGTCAACTATGAATGATATTTCTAGGAAAACCTGGCTTTTTCTGTTAAAACACAAGTCTGGAGTGTTTCAAATATTTTCTGACTGGAAATTGAAAATTGAAAATCAAACAGGAAAAAGAATTAGGTTCTCAGGACTGATAATGGCCTTGAATTCTTCAATTTTCCATTTGATAACTTGTGTGTGAAGTCAGGTATTAGGAGACATAAAACTGTTCCTTATAATCCTCAACAAAATGGGGTAGTGGAAAGGATGAATAAGACCCTGTTAGATAAGGTGAGATGTAAGTTAGAAAGTTCAGGATTGTCTAAACCTTTCTGGGGTATAGCTGCTTTGACTGCTACATATTTAATCAATAGGTTACCTTCTAGTTCTCTTAAGGGTCAGTGCCCTGAATCTGTATTTCTAGGAAAGCCATTAGATCTTTCTCACCTTAGAGTGTTTGGTTGTGCTGCTTTTGTACATCATAAGGGTGATAAATTAGACCCTAGGTCTAAGAAGTGTGTTTTTCTTGGTTATCCAGAAGGGGTGAAGGGATATAGGCTCTGGGATAGGAGTCAGACTGATTTTAAAGTTATTATCAGTAGGGATGTGGTCTTCAATGAATCTGAATTTCCTTGTCTAAATGTTTCTGTCTCTCCTTCTGAAAATACTGACACTCCTCCTAAGTCGGAGCCTGAACCTTCTGAGTCTGAAGCTGAACCTTCTGAGTCTGATGCTGAACCTTCTGAGTCTAGTACTGAACCTGTTGGGATTTTGTGTACTGGAAGCAAATTTTATGCTTGTATACAATGTGTTTTATCCCTACCACTATTTTATTCTCCTATCTAATAAATAAATATATTTGCACATGTTATCATTTATCTTGTATAAAAGTTAGATTTGTGTGGTGTGTCGGGTATCACAGAAGACAACACAAATTGGTTGAACTGACAAGATATAAACAGTTATCACAGCTGAGACAACTTAAGGATAAGTTGATGGTTTAAGCTGCAGTTTAGATAAGAAGTGGCTTGTCTTAGCTGCTTGTCTTTACTGGTACACTGAAGGTGGTGTATTGATGGATCACAGTGAGATGTGTTCTCCTAACTGACTTTAGTGAAGAACCAAGATCTCGGTGACTTAGTTGGTCTTAAGCTTGGTAAGACTTCAGCTGAGTGCATTTGACTATCTATAACTTTGACCTACTATGGTGAAAGTCATCGCGACCGAATCTACGTATCTTGGGTGCTAGTAGTCATTTGTGGCTCAGGCTGGTTGTCTGTATCTTACAACCGTATCCTAGTAAAATGGGTTGATAATATACCCTCAGGAACTCAAAAGGATTAGCATACTAAACTCGGCCATTTGATTAAGTTCAGGTGTGTTAATAAGGTCGAGTGGTACTACTCAGGAATATAAGATGTTAATTAATTTAAGCTATCAGTGAGCTTAAGTAATTAACGGATATTTATATCTTAAATACGGAGATCGATTAAGTCTAAAATACAAGCCCTTGCTCAATTTGGGATAAAGAGGTAAGTCAACACGGATTCTCTAGTGGAATGAACCTGTGTTTATTAATTAATTTTGCTCTGGGCTGAGCATAGATAATTAATTAATTTGAGGCCCAGCTTTATTTCTTGTATTAGATCCCTGATCTGGCCCAATTAGTTGCCTAGTTATTTATTGTCTCTTAGAAATCATTATCAATGGATTAATGTATTTTTACATTATTTAGTAATGTTATTTATCTGGAATTAATTGGCTGGGCCAATTAATTGATAAATATTAGTAGCCCAGTGGATTAATTAATTATATTATGGGCTAATTATGTGGAAGCCCATTAGAAATATAATTAAACTAATGGGCTATAAATATATTAATATTATATTGGCTTTTGAAGCCTATATATATTAGTATTCTGTTCAGAAACAGAACACACACATTCACAAATTTACACACGCCGTGCATGAGTGAAGGAGAGACAGAAATCTTATTTTCTCCAATTCTCTGACCACCCAGAGGGAGAAAAAGGCCGGGACACAGATCAGAAGATCTGACACGCGAGCAATAATCAGAGCTGCGACAACATACGAAGGAGGAAGGTAATCGTTTCTATCCTAATATTTCCTTCAGAACCTACTGAGCCTAGTACTGAATCTTTTGAAGATCATACTGAGTCTAATAGTACTTCTGAGTCTTTAATTGGAGATACTGTACCCTCTGATTATTTGTTGTCAAGAGATAGAACTAGGAGAAATATGCATGCTCCTTCTAAGTATGATGATTATCTGATGTATGCTCTAAATGTGTGTGAGTCTTTGGAAAATGAACCAACTTGCTATTCTGATGCAAAACATTCTGCCTCCTCTGATAAATGGTGTTGGTCCCGAGAGTACGTTCAGGTGTAGAGGGGGGGGGTGAATACACCTGAAAACCGATTTCTCAACTTAAAACATGAAACGTCCTTTTCAGGAGAATGTCGTACTGAACGAGTTCAGCAGACCAGATAAGCTATTCTGAATCGTGTGGCAGAGTGACTGACTCTACTGAGACCTTCTAGCTGACTTAAAGTCAGAATTCAGTATCGTTCAGATAGAGTTCAGTAGTGCGGAAATGTGTAGGCCTAAATTCAGTTGAGTTAGGAAAACGTTTTTATCAAAACAGTTTCAGTAGATTGGTGCAGTCGATTAAGTTTGCTGAAACTCAGTTGAAAGATTTAAAAGATATTTTCAGTATGCACAGTAAATCAATGCAACAGTAAAATACAGAACACATAGATTTTTAAAGTGGTTCGGATCTAACAATCCTACGTCCACTGTCCCGAAAGATCAGGAGTCTATGTATTATACTGAGATAGTCTCAGTCGGTTTGTACACTGGACAAACACTGGTCTTGAGATTTATAATGAGCAAGTCTCAGTTTACAAGGTATCAAACTACGTGTTTGAAAAACTCTCCAACAGTGAAGGAGTCCTTTACAATAAGGATCAGTTCAGAAGTGAACTCCTTCGTCTAAGCTATAGATTTAAACGGTTGAGCTTAGGTTAGATGATAGGGAACAAGAAATTGGCTTCTAGAGCGACGAACAACTGAGTATAAGCTTTGGGTTCTTGTATCATCGCTTGGATACTAGAGGCTGTATAATTCTAATTAAGCTTGGTTCCCTATGAGCAGAAATGTAGTCTTTCGCCGGAGATTGTCTCTTCGAATTACTTGCGGAAGACTTAGGCCTTTTCGAGTTGCTCTATAGAATGCTCTGAGTTCGTGTCTTAGGTCTCTCGTTGGTCTCGTGAGCTTTAATTTGATTTTATCCCTCTATTTATAGAGCAGAGATTAGGATAGATCCGTTGGAGATACGGCTCTTTCGAAGTATGGTAGCAGTGTCCTTTTCCTCTATTTCTGGAAAGTTGTTGACTTGCAGCTTTAACAGATATAAGACAGGTGGCTGCTTGTCATTGGTCGAGGTTCAGAAAGTGGTTGAGACAGAACAGACTTCAAGGAGATCTGAAGCTGACTTCTCTCTTCCTCGTATTGACTCTGCTGATTTGACTTTAGAGAATCGACGGTCGGAAGATGCTGTCGGCCGTTCTTGAGTCCGATCTCCGATTCGGTAGCATGCTCTCGCCGAGTCGGCTCTATCGAAGATCATCTCCGAGTTCGGTGAACTACTCCTGCGAGTTCGGTCCCCACCGACTCCTTTCGGATATCTTGCTCCCGCCGAGTCCAAGATCACTGAGTCTTCTACCTCTGGTGCTGAGGCAGATAATCTACTGAGCGCCTAAACCAGATGCAGAGTGTCTGCTGAGTCTGAAACCTCAGAGACAAAGACATATTACAACTGAATGGTTCATCAATCAAGATAGGGTTTTGGGATCTTCAAATTTTCAGTACGTATTCAGAGCATAAGGCTACTGAGTTAATTATCAGTTGAGAAGACTGAATCATCTCCCAATATTTTGTGCTGTTGCTGGGGACTGAATCATCACCCAACATTTTCCCCCTATTTGATGATGCCAAAACCTAACAACTTAACACAACGACTTATCAGAAACATAGCTCCTTACAAATATTACAAGTAGGATCAGTGGAGTTGTTCTTCAAGTCCTAGACTACTGAGGGGATCAGGGCAGAAAGTCAGAACCTATACAAAATCTAATCAACATTTTCTCCCTTTCTAACAACATTTTCCCCCAAACACTAAGCAGTCTATCAGAATCTAGCTAAGCAAAAACTGACAATAAATAACAACAGTGAGTGTGTGAGTCAGTAATCACTTCAGTGATTCCGAGTAATAAGCATAAACAAACAAGGCTATTCAGACAATAAGGAATTGTCAAAGCCAAAAATAGAGATGTTTTATATATGTAAGCAATTCAGTACAAATACATCATCTGCTACACTAAGAAGAGCAAAAGAAAGATACAAAGAGATAAAGAAGCAAGATAGTCATCTGAATTGCTTAATCCTGTCTTTGAAGTCCTTTGATTGGGTTTCAGGAAGAGGCAGTCCATACATCCGGTAAGTGACCTTCCTCAGCTTCAGTATCTCAGCGAAGTCAACTGGATCTTCTTCATCTAGGAATTTGGCTTCAGCAGCGTCCTTCACTTCCTTCTCTATTACTCCGTAATGAACAGATCCGTCTAATCTCAGTGGGGGCGGCAGCATTCTTGGAGCTGGCACTCTGACATCAACTTTGTCCTTGAAAGCCTTCTGAAGTCTGGCATACATCTCTAAGTCTGCTCTCATTATCCATTCAGCAAAGGCAACTGACTTGTGCTTTTCAGCCCAGAATCTCCAGAAATAGTTCCTCTTGATGAATTCAGCTTTCAGCGCTTCCCACATCTGAGTAACTTCCCACGACATCCACTCATCTACTCTTGGCCATCTGTGAGTCTTGAGATCAGTAGGCTTCCTGAACTTCCTGTATCTGTAAGGAATGTCAGCTTTCTCTGGAATCCTATGACTCGCTTCTTGTTCTGCTTTCAGCCTAAGAGCTTCGAGATCTGCAAGCCTGAGTCTTTCTCTGGCTGCTTTAATCTGTCTGGCCTCTTCTCCTCTTTACAAGTACCTCTCCATCTGAGCCCATATCTCATCCATTTCCTGCTCTTGTTCCTTTGAGGCAACATAGGAGGGCTTGTGAGGCTGTTCTTCTTCTGAGTCAGCAGGTGTGGAGGATTTTTCCTTAGATGTGCCCTGCTGCCCAGTAGATTGCTGCTGCTGCTACTCCTTCTCCTTTTCTTTCTCAGCTTCATCGCTGAGCTTCAGTGTTCTAGGAGGCAGCCTAGATCCAGTCTTTTTGCCTCCAGCTGGAGCCTTTGTCTTGCCTTTAGAAGGCTTCTTCTTAGGCTTGTTCGCAGCTTCGACTTCAGCTATTTCCCTTGCCAATTTCTCATCGGCAGCTATCTGAGCTTCCTCCTCCGGAGTAATATACCTCATGGGTCCTTTCTTCTTGGAGGGAGGGATAGGAAGCTTCAGTACCTTCTTGCCTTTCCCGGCAACTGGAAGAGGTAGAGGAGCTTCATCCTCTTCTGACTCCTCGTCGGTGCACTCAACAACCTCTTTAATAATATCAGAGGGTGTTTGGGTTGCGTGAGTCGCGACTTCCTTGGCTCCTGAGCCACTTGGGCCAGTCTCAGCAGGCACCAGAGCTCCTGCTGCTGAGATACCCTGGGCCTCGCCAGTCTGAGTAGGTCCAGTGGGGGCAGATGACTGAGTCTGAGTCGCCCCTGCCACTGTCCTTGCTCTCTTTGGCTTTCAGTTTCAGTTCCTTAGCTCCTTTTTCTATTATTCCTTCCCCCTTTTTGGCATCAGCAAATCGGGTAGGGGGTGGAACTGACACCTTTTTATCCAAGCTTTTGTAAGCTGCAGATAGATCATCCAAAGTATTATGCAGCTTGGTCAGCTTCTCATGCAACTCGTTTCTCTCATCTGTGAGCTGAGTGTTGTACTTCTTGTGAGAGAGATCGGCTGCTGCCTGGAATTCTTTTAGCTGTTTCTCCACCTTCTCTTCAATCGCCTTCTGAATATTTTGCAGTCTAAGATCAGCGGCTTGAGAGATGGCGGTGACGGATTCAGTGTGTGTTGTCTGCCCGACCTTGTAGTCATTCAACAATTTGGCTTGGCCTGCCTGAATCGTTTTCAGCTGTTCCTCAAATTCAGCTTTCTGTGTAGCGAGTGCATTCGTCAGAATGCTGGAGAAGTCAGGGACTGGGGATGTCTGAATGGCAGTACGGAGTCCCTTGAGTTCTGCACTTTGAGATTTAGTGGTTTGCCTCCACGTTTTGTGGACGGTGCGGGCGAGGAAATGGTTTTGTTTGCCTTATTCCTCAGCGCCCTGGCCACTATCTTTGATCGTCGGCTCTTCGGGCTGGGCGCTACTTCGAAAGAAGACTCAAGAAGGAGCTGAGAAGGATTAGCTGCCTTCAAAGTACCAGCCACCGACTGCCCAGGTCCAAGGATGCTGAGTGGCGGTTTAGCAGTTGATGTAGGAACATCCTTGGCCGATTGAGATCCCTCATCAGGCTTCTCAGGGCCTGAATCACGGGGTGGGTCCTGACCGTCGGGGTCAGACCCATCTGAGGGAGCAGATGCTGAGACAGGTTGTGTTGGTCCCGAGAGCACGTTCAGGTGTAGAGGAGGGGGGTGAATACACCTGAAACCGATTTTCTCAACTTAAACACGAACAGTCCTTTTCAGGATAGTGTCGTACTGAAAGAATTCCGCAAACCAGATAGCTGTTCTGAATCGTGTTGGCAGAGTGACTGACTCTACTGAGATGCGCTAGGGCGGCCGAGCGTCGAGTCGGATTCGGCGAGATAGAGTTCAGTGGTGCGGAATAGTGTAGGCCCAATTCAGTTGAGTTGGAAAAACATTTTTAATAAAACAGTTTCAGTAGATTAGTGCAATCAGTTAAGTTTGCTGAAACTCAGTTGAATGATTTTAAAGGATAGTTTTCACTATGAACAGTTAAAATTAAGACAACAGTAACGAGAACACAAATAAGAGACACTGAGATTTTTAAAGTGGTTCGGACACAAAAATCCTACGTCCACTGTCCCGAAAGATCAGGAGGCTATGTATTATACTGAGTTAGTCTCAGTCAGCTTGTACATTGGACAAAGCTGCGTCTTGGAATTTATAATGAGCAAGTCTCAGTTTACACGGTTATCAAACTGAAGTGTTTGACAAACTCTCCAACTATGAAGGAGTCCTTTTACAATAAGGATTAAGTTCAAATATGAACTCCTTTGTCTAAGCTATGGATATGTTCTATTGAGCTTAGGTTAGAGGGATAGGGAACAAGAAGGTAGCTTCTAGAACGACGAACAGCTGAGTTTAGCTATGAGTTCGTGTAACGTCGTTTGGATACTAGAGGCTTGTATGTAATGATTTAAGCTTGGTTTCCTAAGAGCTAGAATGTAGTCTTTCGCCGGAGATATATTCTTCGAACTTCTTGCGGAAGACTTGGGCTTTTCGGATTAGCTCGTTTGAATGCTCTGTGAGTATCGTTTGTTTTCTCTTTTTTTGGTGTCTCGTGTGCTTCAAATTTTGATTTATCCCTCTATTTATAGAGAAGAGATTAGGAAAGATCCATTGGAGACGATGATCCCTTTATCTCTCTCTTTTGGTAGCTAACGGCTCTTTTGAAGTAGAGTGACAGTGTCCTTTCCCTCCTTTTCCGGAAAGTTGTTGACTTGCAGCTTTAGTAGGTGTAGGACAGGTGTCTGCTTGTCATTTGCCGAGGTTTGGAAAGTGGTTGAGACGGAACAGACTTCGAGGAGATCTGAAGCTGACTTCTCTTATCCTCGTATTTGACTATACTGATTGACTTTCAAAAGATCTGATAGTTCAGAAGACTGTCTGGCCGTTGCTGAGTCTGATCTCTGATTCAGTAGTGAACATGCTGAGTTGGTTCTACTGAAGATCAGCTCTGAGTACAGTGAACTACTCCTGCTGAGTTCAGTTCCACTGACTCCTTTCGGATATCTTGCTCTGCGCCGAGTCCAAGTATTGTTGAGTCTTCTACTTCTGGTGCTGAGGCTGATAAGCTACTGAACGCCTGAACCAGAGCAGAGTGTCTACTGAGTCTGAAACCTCAGAGACAAAAATAAATACAAAGTAATGGTTCACCGATCAAGATAGGGTTTTGGGATCTTCAAATCTTCATAGACTCGTTCAGAGCACAAGGCTACTGAGTATATGTCAGTACGGAAGACAGAATCATTTCCCACTATATGCAACAGTGTTGAGGATAGAATCATCACCCAACAGGTTGTCTATCATTCAGCATTGCGAGCATCGCTGCCCTCAGGTCTTCAAGTGTTCTAAGTAGCCAATCTTTCCCCTGATCAACAGCTCCTCTTCGTGAAGCTGTTCGCAGGAGTGGTGGATGATAAGTCTCTTCAGGTTATGCCACTCCTGGAATCTGATTAGCATATGGAGCCTCGCCTGCCTTGCAAGTAGTACAAGGTCGTTGTGGCTGGCGATCTCTCGAATCACTTCAGATATTTCTCTGGAGGCTCTTGATTTGAGAGCAGAGGCCTCCATCCCGATCGACTCTGATTCTAAGGCGGTCTCCGAGTCCTCTACTTCAATCGGAGACGGCTGTTTCTCAGCAGACGGTATACTGCTGAGAGGTGGAACATCCAAGGGGCTCTCTAGAGTTTGGATCTCTTCAGCTTGGACCCCTTGGTCCACAGTTTCACCATGCTCAGCGGAGACTGCCTTCTCCACTGTTGGTGTTTTCTCGGATGACTCAGTTTCATCCCTCAGCTGCAGAGGAGGCTCAGCAATCACAGCCTCTGGCTCTGCTTCCGGCACAACCTCACTGACTCTCTTCAGCTTCTTGGTTGGCGTCTTAGGAGTTGATTTTGGAGGGGACCTCTTCTTAGAAGGTGTGGAGGTCTTCTAAGTGACGGTCCTTAAGTCAGCGGGCCCTGACCCTATCTACTGAAGGGCCGCTGCCCTGCTCTGGAATCTGACCTTTTTTGGATTGAAATATGATTTGTCAGCAAATGTGATGCTTTCTGATCCGCAGAAGTCTTCAATCACCACAGAGAGCTTCAGTCCGTATAGAAGCTTGCCTTTGACGCTCAGTCGCTTGGATGATTTGTCGAATTTAGCCGGCTGCATCATGAACTCTTTAAGAAAGAATTCAGTCCAGTTTATTATGGCTCGATCATGAATGGCCATCATCAGTTGTAGCTTGGGCCTTGACACTTGATCGAAGGAGCCAGCTTGACTCGTCAGAAGCCGAGTCACAGTGTAAGCCAGTGCTTTGTATTGAGGGAGCATGGCGTTCTTTGGAAAAGCGGCTCTGAAGGTTGTTGGCTTCCCGCAGAATTCAGTCAAGTACTCATCCATGAGGTCATCTTTGTATGACACCGTTGTGAATCCTTCGTTAGGCAAGTTGAAGCTTTTCTGGAGAGGGGTCGCCTACTGAATGGACATCTGCTTGATTACAAACGTGTCTTGAGAGGGGTCGCCTACTGAATGGATGATGAACCGGCAATGAATATCTCCCTCTACGGTCTCTGAGTTCAGGTAGACTTCAGCTACCTGGCGCGGAAGGAAGAACGAAGGCTTTCTCATTAGAAAACCTTCCAGCCCGGTTTCACGGAGGGCGTAGAAGATCTCTTCCATGTAGTCGAGATCACAGGCGTCGAATTCCATCATCAGTTCGCACCAGACCCGATCCTTTTCAAGGATCTCTTGCATATCAACAGGAGAGTCTACATGTGTTCCTGTCATTTTCGTAATCTGCAAACACAGTATAAGTCAATATCCAATAAGATATAAGAAAAATAAAATCATACGATACTGAATGATCATTGAAAGTTACCAAGGATTTTCTGAGCAGTTTTAAAGGATAGGTTTTTGTAACGAAGTAGGAGATATTCTCAGAAAATCTAGGGTTCTTAAGATATTTGCAGAGTTGAAATGGCGGTTTCAAACATCTGAATGCATATATATATATCTTAAAGAAGATAAACAGTTAAATATCAAGGGTTCAGTTTGAACGCGCTTTTTGAGATCGACGGCTAGGATTATATTAAGTTTTATAAAATAGGCAATGATCATATTAGCCGCCTAAGTCAAGATACAGTTGTATATAGCCAAAGAAGTAACTTGATACGACATGCATTTAATGCATTGCAGAGTTCAACATGCTTTTACATAGAATGTCGTGTAATAAATGTAAATCGTTAATATTAAATGACATTTTCTAAGGCATTGAATATGATGCTGAATCTGATTCATAAATGCACAGAACTGTTCTATTGGCTACTGAGTAGAGATACGCAAACCTGTCAGCTGAACATCGTAGTCAGCTGATACCTCGTGTAGATGGTTGCTAAGTCTCTACGTACTATTTTTTTTTTTACTCAGTACTGAGAGATCCTCTTACTGACTTGAGTCAGTAGGGTCCAGCAGACCTAGCTCTAGTGAAAGTTCTTTGAATCTGGCTTCAGCTAGAGGCTTGGTCAATATATCAGCCCTTTGATGGTCAGTATGGATCTTTTCCATCCTGATATCCTTCTTTTCGACATGGTCACGAATGAAGTGGTGTCTGATGTCCACGTGCTTGCATCTCGTATGAAGTAGAGGATTCTGAGTGATTGTAATGGCACTGGTACTGTCGCAGAAAATTGGCACTTCATTCTGAATGACGTCATAGTCACGTAGCTGCTGTCTCAGCCAAAGGATTTGGGCGCAGCAACTTCCGACAGCCATGTATTCAGCTTCAGTAGTTGACGTTGCTACTGAATGCCGTTTCTTTGAAAACCATGAGATCAGCTTACTGCCTAGGAACTGACACGTTCCAGAAGTTGACTTTCGGTCAATTTTACATCCTGCATAGTCAGCATCAGAATAACCAGTTAGTTCAATATTATCATCAGCTGGATACCATAAACCCATGTCAGGTGTTCCTTTGACATAGCGGATAATCTTCTTTGTTGAGTCCATGTGACTCTCCTTCGGATTCGCCTGAAATCGAGCGCAGACATGTACAACATAAGTTATGTCAGGACGAGTAGCTGTTAAGTATAATAAAGAACCAATTATAGCACGAAATTCAGTTTGGTCTACTGATACTCCCTCTTTATCAAGATCAATCTTCATGTTCGTGTTCATCGGGATCTTGATAGGTTTGCCAGATGTGCAACCGAATCTTTTGATGAGGTCTCGAGTGTATTTGCCTTGATTAATGAACGTTCCCTTCTCAGATTGTTTGACTTGAAAACCGAGGAAATAGTTCATTTCTCCCATCATTGACATCTCGAATTTATCCTTCATCATTCTCTCGAATTGTTGACACATGGTGACATTCTTTGATCCGAAGATAATGTCATCTACGTAGATCTGCACGAGTAATAGGTCGTCTTCCAGTCGAATGCTGAATAGAGTGCGGTCAACTGTGCCTTTCTGAAAACCTTTATGAAGAAGAAACTCAGATAGGGTATCATACCAAGCCCTAGGTGCTTGTTTTAACCCATACAGAGCCTTTCTGAGTCTGTAAACTTGATGTCCCTGCTGAAAGCCGGGCGGTTGTTCTACATAGACTTCTTCTTTCAGTACGCCGTTCAGGAAAGCAGACTTCACATCCATTTGATAAACTCTGAATCTTTGATGTGTTGCGTAGGCCAGGAATAGTCTGATTGCCTCTAATCTTGCAACTGGGGCGAATGTTTCGTCAAAATCTATTCCTTCAGCTTGACAGTAGCCTTTTGCCACGAGTCTTGGTTTATTCCTTACTATGACGTTGTTTTCGTCTTGCTTGTTCTTGAAGACCCATTTTGTTCCAATCACATGTTGATGCCGGGGTGTGTCAACAAGCTCCCAAACTTCGTTTCTCGTTAACTGATTCAGCTCCTCCTGCATGGCTATGATCCAGTCATCATCTTTTAGTGCGTCCTCAATTGTCTGAGGTTCGTCAGCAGACAAGAAGCAGGAATATAAGGCGCTTTCTCCCTGACAGAATCTGGATCTTGTCTTTACTCTTGCTGAAGGATCTCCGATAATCAGATCAGAAGTGTGAGCATCCAGCCACGATCTACGATGTTTCAGCTCTTCATCTGAAATTTGTTCAACACAGATAGTAGGTGTGAGTTAGGCATTTCAGTTGTACTATTATGAGTTTGAAGCATTTCAGTAATGAGAGTGTGATCTACTGAGTCACCAGGTTCAGGGGCATTCAGCTCAGGAACATTAATAGTTCTTCCCCCTGAGTTGTTATTCTCAGTAGTGGTCTCAGTTACCTATGGGGTTTCTTCATCATATGCTGAAGTCCTTCAACATATGATACTCTTGGAACTGTTGTTGTTCCAATGCTGAGTATTCCATAGCCTCTGGTATAGCCTTTTGCGTTGTCTCCAAACTCGATTCGGGGTCCTTCTTCAGTAGTATAATTTTCAGTAGGTCCTTTTGGTACGTCATGTGTCTTGAGCATCCGTTGTCCACATACCAAGGGTCCTTGTGCGTCTGCAAAACATAATTATATTTAGGTACCCTTTATTTTTGATTTTGGGTCCTTAGATGTTAGTTTTGGAAACCCAAATCTGTCTCACGGCCCTGGTGGTCTCAGACAGTTTCTTTCCACTTTTGTCAACATATCTGACCACTGGACTGGTCGATACTGACTTCTGAGGCTTTTCAGGTTTAGGAGTCCTGATCTTCTGAGTGGGTGGACTGCTGACTTTTGCCTTCTGTACGGCTTTCTTCTTTTTCTTCTGACTTTTGGATCCTCTCCTGACTATAGGATCATAGTAATATGACCCATACTGAGCTGGATGAGTCAGCTGCGAAGGTCCATACTGATCAGCCCATTTTGCTTTGCTGGTTCCCCCTTGACTGAACTGGGGTGATCTGGTGCTGATCTTCTTGTCAGAGTGCTGATAACTAGTATGAGGTGCCTTCATCTTCTATTTGTTCTTGGCCAGGGGGTTCAGTATATCTGCATTGATGGTCTCCCCTTGAACAAACCTATTAGCTAGCCGGTTTTCTGAGCGTACGGGGGCAGATGAGGAGGCTCCATGGCTGAATCCAAGTCCCTCCTTGCAATGCTTTGGCTTGTTTCTTGCTAGCATAGCTTTAAGCTTCTTTTCAGCGCCCATGTACCGCTCTGTCATCAGGTTCCTCCCGACATCATCACTCTTCTTCAGCAGTTCATGCTCGGTCTGAAGTCATGACAACTCTTGCTTCAGTAGACTCAGTTCAGTATCTTTCTGATTCAAGTCTTTGGTCAAAACTGAGATCTGATCTTCTTGATGCTGAGACTTGGCCATCAGAGAGTTTATCTCATCCCTGAGCCTCAACACAAGTCCTTCTGACTCAGCAGCAACCTGACTCTCCTGAGAAAGTCTCTGATTCTCCACTTTCAGGGTATCCAACTCCTGAAGAGACTTATGGAGCTGCAGACTCATCTGAATCTGCTCGTCGAGTAGTTCTTCGTATGCGATCGCGACGTCCAGATTCTCATCTGCACCTGAAATAGTGTCGTGTATGCAGTGTGAAGAGGAATTAAGTGGTGCATGAGAGTTTACCTCAACCTCTTCTCCTGCCATGAGACACTTTTCAGCATCTTCTTCAGCTTCAAGCTCTATGGCCATGAAAGCTGCTTCATCGTCTGATGAATCCATGAAGGAATTGACTTCGTCTGAGTCGTCTGAGAGTTCACCGGCAATGTATGCTTATCACTTCTTGATGAACTTCTCCCTTCTTGCTTTATGTGCTGCTCTTTCAGCAGTGCTGAGCTCATGACAGTCATACTGATAGTGTCCTGGCTTCTTGCAGTTGTACCAGGTAGTGACTCTTTCTTCTTTGCTCTCACTGTCTTTTGACTGAGCTGAGTCCTCTTGTTTCCTGCATTCAGAAGTATGCTGCATTCAGAAGTATGCAAGTCAGGAGTGCGCTTAGGTGTATATTCATTCTTACCCTTAGAGTCTCTGACGACTTTTGAGAGCTTTCTGCGCCTCTCCTTTTCCTTCTGATACTTCACGGCAAGCAGCACGTACTTCTTGGCTAGATTTCCTTCTTGTATGTCACTGAGTGAAGGTTCATCCTTGCTAGACGCTGGAGCTGCTGTGCTGACTGATGCTTTGAAAGCATGGTCGATTTGGGTGTCAGGTTCAGCTCGCTGCTTCCTTTGAGGTAAGCCAAACTCGAACTCCTCTGCTTTAAGTTCTGAAAAGATATGGTCAGGAGTAACAATATCTAAATCAGAATGACGTAATAAAGTAGCAAAGGGAGTCCAGTGACCATCTGGCAGTGCCCTCAAAATCTTGAGATTCATCTCTCGGTTGGAGAATATCTTTCCCAGCCCGTTGATAGAGTTCATCAGATCCGTGAATCTGACGCTAAGATCTTCAATGGTGTCACCGGGCATGAGAGACAATCTCTCCAGCTTCTGAAGTTCCAGCGCGAGTTTGTTTGCTTTGATCTTCTGAGTCCCCCGACTCAGTAGCGCTAGAGCATCCCAGAGTTCTTTTGCGGACTTGCAGTCCTGAACTCTTCCGAGATAAGAATCGCTCAGAGTGGTCAATATGGCATTTCTGGCAACGCGGTCTAAGTTGTGAAGCTTCTTCTCCTCGGGGGTGAAGAGACTTCTGTCTTTGGGGATCTTCTTCCCGGTCACCATCCCTCCTCCTTGTGTTGGATCCTGAGCTACGACGCTATCGACCATAGGAACGATAGGTCCATCCTCCAGAACCTCTGTCATGCTATCGTGGAGAGAGGTCAAATGTGCCTCCATTCTGACCCGACATACACCATAGTTCTCTACTGAGAACATGGGTACCATCCTGATTCCTGACATATTAGACATGATAGATAATAATATGAGTGAAGAATGATATGCAGTGAAAACGCTTTCCGGATCCGTTCAAGTAGACCAGTTTCAGAATAACAAGAGTCTTAAAGAACTCCTGCTCTGATACCAATTGTTGGTCCCGAGAGTACATTCAGGTGTAGAGGGGGGGAATACACCTGAAAACCGATTTCTCAACTTAAAACACGAACAGTCCTTTTCAGGAGAATGTCGTACTGAACCAGATAAGCGGTTCTGAATCGTGTGGCAGAGTGACTGACTCTACTAAGACCTGCTAGCTGACTTAGAGTCAGAATTCAGTATCGTTCAGATAGAGTTCAGTAGTGCGGAAATGTGTAGGCCCAAATTCAGTTGAGTTAGGAAAATGTTTTTATCAAAACAGATTCAGTAGATTGGTGCAGTCGATTAAGTTTGCTGAAACTCAGTTGAAAGATTTAAAAGATATTTTCAGTATGAACAGTAAATCAATGTAACAGTAAAATACAGAACACAGAGATTTTTAAAGTGGTTCGGATCCAACAATCCTACGTCCACTATCCCGAAAGATCAGGAGGCTATGTATTATACTGAGATAGTCTCAGTCGGTTTGTACACTGGACAAACACTGGTCTTGAGATTTAAACTGAGCAAGTCTCAGTTTATAAGATATCAAACTAAGTGTTTGAAAAACTCTCCAACAGTGAAGGAGTCCTTTACAATAAGGATCAGTTCAGAAGTGAACTCCTTCGTTTAAGCTATAGATTTAAACGGTTGAGCTTAGGTTAGAGGGATAGGGAACAAGAAATTGGCTTCTAGAGCGACAAACAACTAAGCATAAGCTTTGGGTTCGTGTATCGTCGCTTGGATACTAGAGGCTGTATAATTTTAATTAAGCTTGGTTCCCTATGAGCAGAAATGTAGTCTTTCGCCGGAGATTGTCTCTTCGAATTACTTGCGGAAGACTTAGGCCTTTTCGAGTTGCTCTATAGAATGCTCTGAGTTCGTGTCTTAGGTTTCTCGTTGGTCTCGCGATCTTTAATTTGATTTTATCCCTCTATTTATAGAGCAGAGATTAGGATAGATCCGTTGGAGGCGACGATCCTTTGCCTCTCTCTTTTGGGTAGCTAACGGCTCTTTCGAAGTATGGAGCAGTGTCCTTTTCCTCCATTTCTGGAAAGTTGTTGACTTGCAGCTTTAACAGATATAGGACAAGTGGCTGCTTGTCATTGGCCGAGGTTCAGAAAGTGGTTGAGACAGAACAGACTTCAAGGAGATCTGAAGCTGACTTCTCTCTTCCTCGTATTGACTCTGCTGATTTGACTTTAGAGAATCTGACAGTCAGAAGACTGTCTGGCCGTTGCTGAGTCTGATCTCTGATTTAGTAGCATGCTCCTGCTAAGTCGGCTCTACTGAATATCATCTCTGAGTTCAGTGAACTACTCCTGCTGAGTTCAGTCCCACTGACTCCTTTTAGTATACTGCTCCTGCTGAGTCCAGTATCACCGAGTCTTCTACTTCTGGTGCTGAGGCAGATAATCTACTGAGCGCCTAAGCCAGATGCAGAATGTCTGTTGAGTCTAAAACCTCAGAGACAAAGACATATTACAACTGAATGGTTCATCAATCAAGATAGGGTTTTGGGATCTTCAAATCTTCAGTACGTATTCAGAGCACAAGACTACTGAGTTAATTATCAACTGAGAAGACTGAATCATCTCCCAATATTTTGTGTTGTTGCTGGGGACTGAATCATCACCCAACAAATGGATAACTGCTATGCAATCTGAAATGACTTCTTTGCATGTGAATAATACTTGGACCCTTGTTCCTAAGCCTACTTCCTGTTCTCTGGTGGATTGCAAGTGGCTTTTCAAACTCAAGCATGAACCTAGGTCTCTTAGATACAAAGCTAGATTAGTTTCTAAGGGGTTTACTCAAAAAGAGGGGGTAGATTACTCAAAAATCTTTGCTACTGTTGTTAAATTGACTATTGTGCGCATCATGCTCTCTTTAGTTGCTCATTTTAACTGGGAACTGAAACAAATGGATATAACTTCATGGTGATTTAGATAAACAGATTTAAATGAAGCAGTCTGAAGGCTTTATAGATCGTGCTAAACCTAATCATGTGTGTTTGCTGAAAAAGGCTTTATATGGTTTAAAGCAATCTCCTAGGCAGTGGAACAAGAAATTTGATCAATGAAATATGCTGTAAGGATGTGGAGGAGGGGGCGATGATGACAGATTTAAGATCCATACAAACCTTTCCTTCACTTATTTGAAGGCACACCACCACTGGGCTTAAGGTGGAGCATATTGAGCTGATAGGCCTAGCCCATCAGCACCTCGTGCCCAACCCAACTTCATTACTAGCCCACTATGTGTGCGGCCCAGCTCTTAATGTTGAGCCCGTAACGGCCGCATCCGTTACTGCTTAAAGCTCGCTCTACCGTTTCTTAACCTAGCTATATAATGCTGAAGATTGAGGAATGAAGGGGGCGCAGCTCTTCTATCTCTACCAATCTCTCTGTTCTCTCTTCGTTCTAGTTCTCTCTCTGAGATCTTGTGTTTGTGAGATTCTGTGAGAGTTATTCTATAATAGAAGTAGGGTTTGTTGGCGATGTGCTGACTGTGGTGTGGTGGTTGTAGTGGTGGTCTGAGCCTCCATAAACTTGTGTAATAAACGATCCTATCAAATTTAATCTCAACCCTTCACTCTATCGCTCTTATGGAATTTAATCATTTTCTGTGCACTGCACTTTAATTCAAAGAAAAGAGTTTGGAAATACTAGCATTCTAAACCGGACCGTATGATATGTCATTCCCCTCTAGTGTATAATATAATCATTGAAACACTAGGGTAGCTTTTTCTATATAATAGGACTTCGAAATACAAGATTAGGGATTTTGTAGATTGTATGCAAGATTAAGGATTGGAGATTTGGTAGGAATAGGAATTGAGGAAGAGTTGGGTTATTGGGTCGACGAATTTGGGTCTGTAGATTGGATCAACGAGTTCGGGTCAGATCCAACCTGGCCTTATGTTAGGTCAACCGCACACTCCACCAGCTCAAAAAAACTAGCATCTACCTGACCAACCTTTTCATGTCTTATGTCTAATTTGTTCATTTAATAAAAATATTCTTTATGTATGAATTTGTTTACCTAAGCAATAAACTATTTTAAGTAAACTGGGATTAAATGTCACTAATCAATTGGTAACAGAAAGTATACACAAATTGAATACAGAAATTGAATTGTAAATTCATATGCATCTTTATACTTTTATGCATATTTCTTATTTTTTTTTATGCATTACTCATATTAATTTTACATTTTTGCTCTTATGCTTAAAACATACAGGAAAATATCTATATAGTAATACTCTATATAGTAATAACCTATTTATAGTAATAAAAAATCGTGGTCTCAACTCGGGATCAATTATAAATAGTACACCCTCTGTCCCGCTATACATAGCCTCCTTTCCCGATAGTGACCACTTTCCGAATTTAATAAATAATTATTATCATCTCTCTTTTTTTCATCTTCTCTCTCCTATTTTATGATATTTTCTCTTTTACTCTCTCATTATCTTACTCATCTTCTCTCTCATACTTTTATATCTCTCTCTCAAACTTTATCATCTATTCTCTTAATTCTCGTGTTGAAAAGAATGTGACCACTAATAACGGAACGCAGAGAGTAATAAACTCTATATTGTAATATTACATGTTTTTTCTAGGTACAACCTTAACAAATTCACCTCCATATAGTAATAAAACACATTAAATTTCTAATATGTTAATAAATATCCCAAACTATATAACTATTTAACATAAATTTAAGAAAATATGAAATACTTATCTAGAGTTATTTGTGAAAATAACTTAAATTGTGTGTTCGTAGTAACTCTTCAACACAATCGCATTATTTTAATTAATATTTTTTTAGAATAGGATACGTATGTATGTACATATATTTTTTTTACATTGTAGTACATGAATGAAAAGTACATACATTTGTTATTCTAGAATTCATGTGTTTATATATGTTTCAAATTCATGTTTTAAAACAAGAATAAATAAATTTTCTAGTGCTAAGAATGTACATTAAGTATTTCTAATATATAATAATTTTTTTATGTAAACCTCTATTTAGTAATAACTTCTTAGTAATATTTTTCTTCAGTTATGAGGATATTGTTGTATAGAGGTTTTACTGTATAAGGAATATGCATAACGATAATCAAAGCATATACAATATGGACCATCCAATGATAAGATGAAGGATGCAAATAACTTCTTATTTCCTATTGTAATTGTAAGAAGTCTTCCTATATGATCTATTTCCTAATATATATGTATATATAATAAAATACATTGGTGTAAATTTAAGTTTTTTTTCTTTTCAAGTTCATAATTATTTAGTTTTGGTAAAAATAGGTATGTCGTTGTTTTGTTTGGTTCTAAGTAGAGATGACAATGGATCTTGGACTCAGTTCAGATCCATAGATTCAAAACCATTTTTTTGGATCTGGATCTTTAAAATTTTGGACCTAATGGGTCTGGATCAGATATGGACTTATTTTTTAAATTCCAGATTTAGATTTGGGTTTTGCCTTTTAAAATCCAAATCCAGTTCAGATCCGTCAATATTATTGGACTTATAATAATCTAATCAAAAGATTGATGTGCTTAATAAGCCCATCTAATCAATACAAATGAGAAAATTGGGAAATTAGTTACGGACTTTGGTCTTTGACATTTTCTTGGAGCGGAGTCATAAAGATTTATCAGAAAAAAGTTCAAGTACGTGTTTACTTGGACAATTGTAATATTTTGATAGTGTTATACTTCCTTCGTCCCCTAAATCTTGTCTTGTTTTCCTAATAAGGTGTCTCATAGATCTTGTCATCTTTCCTAAAATGTTAAAATTATGTGGCTAGAATTCATCCACAATTTGAGAGACCCACCACTATACACACAACTAAATACTCTTCTAAAACTTTGCCCCCAAAAGAAACATGACAAGATCTTTGGGACAGAGAGAGAGTAACTTATTTTAGATTATTGTATCGTTCTTTATGGATTATAATGTTATTATGAAAATAGTTAAATTTACTAAATTTTAATGAATTTAAGATTTAAAATAATTTTAGCTAAAAAATATCTGGATTTGGATCTAGACCCGAGACCCTGTGGATCATATGGATCTGGGTTCAAATCTCATTCTTTGGGATCCACCAGTAAAAAAAACTCGAATTTTGATATGGACCTAGGCATATCCTGTCCGGATTCGGTCCATTGCCATCCCTTCATTTAATAGTTATAAAATATTAATTAAAATGTATGTTAGAGATAGAGAAAGGGAGAGAGTAAAAATACAATGTTGTACAAAAATATGATTCAACTGTTATAAACTAAATAGAACGGGAAATAGATATATCTTATAATGAGGATGGAGACCTCTATTTATAGAATACAAGATGGGTTCATCGACGTTTAAGGTTTACATAGTTATCATAATATATGGTAAGTATATATATATAAAAATATATATACAACATTCCTCCTTGATTGACCATCCCTAAAAGAAACTACTGCCTCGTTAAAACCTTGCAAGAAAAACCACCATTAGGATAAAAACTAGTCGAAGGAAAAGGAGTACAGCTGCTCCACCTCAATATAGTCATTGTTAATCCTTGAGTCGGCGCATATCAATCTTGTGTACCAACTTCTTGAATGTTGACGTTGGTAATGTCTTTGTAAAAGAATCCGCCAGATTGTCACTTGAGCGAATTTGCTAGATGTTGATGCCGCCACTCTTTTGGAGATCATGTGTTGCATTGACTCTTTCATGAATCAATCTCAATGACTCGTTTACTCATGTGTTGCATTGGATACCTCGTTAAAAACCTTAACTAAGAAAACCCTTTGGGCAAAACTTAGAAAGGGGGGAAAAAAAAGTACAACCGTTTGACCTTCAAGGCCGTTTGACCTTTAGGGGTGAGTCTCATCTTCAGGATTATTTATAATTTATCACTCCTCAAGATAACAATCTTCAATGTTATCTTCAAGGTCTAAACTAATATGTGCAACACAAGTTTAACTATCTTCATAGAGAATAGCATGTTTGTCTCGAAGATAACAAATGATGGTCAATACCACTTCAAATTCTCCTATTGCACATAAGTAAGAAACTTCTGGTCCTAAAATATTTGTGTTATCTTCTATAGGTTTAAATGAACCTCCATCCACTTCAAGTGATTGAAACAACCATTAGGTAGCTATATGAATGCAATACAATAAAATCTCTTTAAAGACCTTTCAGGTAGGTCAACTAGCATAACTTCATCAGGGAGATGCTCGATCTGCAGGTCGAGATAATTATTAGTTCAACCTAAGTCTTTTGATTCTAACTCCTTCTTAAGGAATGAGTGTATTTCCTCAAGTACTTTTTTACATAATGATTCACATATCCTCTTCGGGAGAAATTGAGAGTGATGTGATCTAATTTTGTACGCCGCGGACTTTATATATTTAGCACCAACAAATCTCTCACGCTTCTGGCATCAATGAGAATTAATTGATTTATTTTATCTATGAGGAACTTCAGTTCTTTCATGGTACATATACAACAGGTGTATGAGATTTTAGTGACTTCTTTTGCACTAAATAATTTGATGAACTTCTAGTTCATAGTGTGTGAATTTAAATAATTAATCCAACGAAATAATTGTGGCATTCTATCATTTATATTTCATATCTCCCCCTAATGCTGACAATGATATGAGTTGGATTATCAATGAATAAAATAATTCATAATTATTTGCTCTATGTAAGTCATTTGGACGGAGTATAAATATAAGTATTATGCTCTTGACGAGTTTCAATCAAATTCAAGTCATCATTTTTGTACACTTCTGTCAAGGGATACTCGTCGTTCTTACTATATCATATACGATTGTACGATTTCAGCCCTTACAATTAGGGGTGTCGGTCGGTACGGGATCGGGATCCCAATCCCGAAATTTCAGGATCCCGATCCCAAAATTAGGTAAAATCTGATCCCAATACCGATCCCATAGCGGTATTGGGATATTGGTATTTGGGACGGTAAAATTGGGATCGGTATTCGGGATTACCGAAAATTCCGAATATTGATTTCCTTTAAAAAAAATTGCTCCTTGCTAGATTGAAGCTTCGAACCCGAGTGAATACTAACTACAATCGAGCAACCAATGACGCTACATATATCTTTGTTAGGAATTAGGATGTGTAAATTTTTTTACTAATTAGTCTACATTATTAATCTCATTTCAAGTGAGGCAGTTTCTGTAATTATATTTGCTAGCAGAAAGAAGATTAGATCTGCCTCTTTGACGTTTTCAGAGGTATGCTGTTTTTGTTCCCAGAAAATGATCTGCTTAACTGAAGGAGAGAAAGAACATACCCCGAAATCATTTAAGAGTGAGAGAGTCAGAGAGAGACATAGTTAATACTAGTTAGACCTAATTAATCTAATTAATATTTAATATTATTATTTCATATTAACTTATTATTAGTTAATATAATAGTTATAAATTATAATTATATTTATAAGTGTATAAATGTATTAATTATTTTATAAAAAAATTAAAAATTGGTATTTCGGTAATCCCGAGTTCGGTATCGGTTATCCCGAATCCCGATTACCTTACGAAAATGAATCCCGATACCATCCCGTATCCCAAAAAATGGTATTTCGGTATCTCAATCCCGTCGGTTTCGGTACGGTATTGGGATAATCCCGAATCCCAATACCATTTAGACACCCCTACTTATAATGACTTTTGCAGTCTAATTGAAAATATTTTTTTGACTTACATGCTTTGAGCCAGTTAAATCCTTCAGGGATCTTCATATATATGTCACTATCTAGTGAATCATATTGATAGATATTTACTACATTCATAAGACGCATAACAAGCATTTTGTGACATAAGTAGATTAATCAAAATATATAATATAATGGCGTCTATTATAGGAGAGTACATAATTAATTCCCGGTCTTTGAGAGAAATATTGTGTTACGAGTATTGTCTTATATCTCGTAATTTTTCATTTCTCTTTGTAACAAAGACACATTTATACCCTTCTAGCATATACTTTTCGGATTTTGAACTACAGGTCCAAATATTTCCGGTATTCTTGGGAATTCTAATTCACCTTATATGACTTTGTTCCTCTTTGGCCAATTATTTCTATCCTGCCAATTTATTATAGATCGTCGTTGAGGATCCTCTTTTATCATTTCAAAAGTCATATTAAAGACGAATATATCGTTATGCGTCCACGACGATATTTAATCTCTCAAATATTTTGAGATCTCATTATTTCAGACGCTTGTAGTTCTTTAGAAACTTCATTTGATTGATTAATTATTTTCTTCATTATTTGGTTCATATCTTGTACCCTTTTATCTTAGGCACAAAATCTCTTTTAAAATTAATTGGTCAACCATATTTTTTTGACGAACTTTATATTCATTTGTTGTCACTGTTACTTGTCCTTCAGGGACAATAATTCTTGTTAGGGGTATTTGCAGCAAATGTATAACATTGTCACGTCTTATATATGTTCAAAAGCATCCAGAAGTTGGTTTGCAATCTTTTGCAAGTGAAGCTTTCTACTTCTTGTTCACATTAATTACTTTTGGAAACCAAATGTGACTAGTTTGTTCTTGTGCTTTTTGTTGGATATAGATTTCACATTATTACGTCAGGAATCCAAATGTGATATATGTTTCACTTAATGTTGGAAATGTCATTTCATGAGCAAAAACCATTTTGAGTATGGACATGAGCAACAAAGTGTTTAATCTCATTCCAAAGCTATATAATATTAAATCCTCTTCAGGAGGAACTTGGAGTTTAATAAACTCACTAGCTTTATCAAGACAAACCTTCTTGGGGGAATTGAGTTCTTTATTATTTGAACTTGTAGTTCTAACAAGTGCTACATTTTCCTCTAGAAATCAAGTAAATCATGAAAATTCTTTTATTAAGAGATTCTTCAAGATCTCTATGTTGCGCGAATATGAATTCTCAATTTTGTTGCGCATCATAGTTGCTCGCAGATGTCCAAACATATTATGTCAAAGCATAAAACTATTTGAACTTCCGGTTCATGAGATGGTTTGTCTCACTGTTTTCATAAATGTGCAATACATTTAAAATGGTACTGTGAAAACTTTTCTTTTGTTAGCTTCTGGCTAAATACAAAATCATTTGATAGAATGACACATGCTCTTCTAGAGCTTTTAATAATTTCGATGCACTAGATTTTAAAATCTCGCAGTTTAGGATGCATCTACTCGTATCGAGCTTTAGGGAGGACAAACAATTAATATTTTTACGCAATCCTGATGGGATGCTTCGTTTCATTATATTATTATCTCTCTCATGCCTCTTATTGGCAGATGAACATCGATATCAAGGCTGCATTAATATCAACAAGACATAAATAATGTTTTTCATTAAGGAATAACATATATCATCGAAAGTACGAGTTGCTCTTTAAGAGCATCTAATATTCTTGTGGAATATAAATGATGCTACTTCAGCAGCAAAAGCTAAATTGTATATAAAAATACTATATTTGAGGCATTTCCACAAATATGTGATGGTAATATTACTTACTATCACAACATGGTCATTCTTTAGGAATGTAATTGTGCTACTTCCAGAGCAACAATTTAGTTTCACGATAAGTGAAATCAATGAAATTACGAATTTTGAGTTCTACCGGATCTCACATCTCTTCTTGAAAGAAATTAAGCCACAATAAGATGTTGGAAATGCAGTTGTCAAGCATAGATGAACTCTTGCTACCACTCCATATAATTAGATAATACTTTAAATTATAACTAATATTCTTCAAGAATATTAATTGTGCTAGAACAACAATTAAAGTATGGTTGTGATATATTATTTCAAAATAATAAGTTTTAGTTGTTCCAAAAACATATAGAGTTAATTGTGCTACTTCAAGAGCAACAATTAGAGTTATTATGAACATATATCATTAATAGAAATCTCTTCAACGCCAAAATCAAGACCTTGAAGTGTTCTTCAAGGAACACGTAGTATTCTTCAGGAATACAAATTGTGCTACTTCAGGAGCAATAATTTTAGTTTGTATTAAACTAGTTCAGGCGAAAGGTTAATATTTTCTAGAAACTCAAATTGTGCTACTTCTAGAGCAACAATTAAATCATTTTAATAAATAATTTTGAATTGTTATTCTTTAAGAGCTTATAATATTCTTCAGGAATATGGATTGTGCTATTTTAGGAGCAACAATCTACATTCAACATTAAATAAATAAATAAAAGCGTATGTAAAATAAATGCTATTTAAGAGCATGTAATATGTAGGTCCAGAGACGAGCTTCAGGTGTAGAGCTGGGGGGGGTGAATACATCTGAATGCAAATTCAAAACTCAGAACGCGAAAGAAAGTTGTTGCTGAAGATTGCTACTGAACTTGTCTGTTAGAAAAATAAGCTTTCTTGATCGTGTGGGTAGAGATTCTCCTACTTAGTACAGTCCTACTGGCTTATGCCAGTGAACAGGAGTTCAACAACAGAAGTTGTGTGCGGAAGTGTAGGCCCTTAAAATAATCGTCTCAGTGAAAATTCGTTTTTGGCTTGTTTGATTAAAACTCAGTTGTATGCAGAATGAACAATTAATCAATGCAAGAGTTAAAATCAACACAGTCAATTTTTAAAGTGGTTCGGACTCGCTGGGTCCTACGTCCACTGTCCTAAACTAAGCAAGAGTTCTTATATTAATTATACTGAGCAAGCCTCAATTGATCTGTTCACAGGACATATTCTCACTTGTTTGCTTATACTGAGCAAGCATCAGTCAATCTGTACGCAAGACAGATATCTACTTATAGTCGTAGTGATTTTACAGTTCTTAACCTTTTAAGGTTAGAATTTCTCTAACTAAGAAGGAGTTCTTACAATAAGAACATTTCAAAAGATGAACTCCTTCGAGGTTCTAAGCTATTGAATATTACAATAAGCACGCTTAGATAGAGAAAGGGAACAAGTATTTCTCTAGAGAGAAGAACTAAAGAAAATCTAATTTTAAGTGCAAGCTCTTCGCTTGAATATCGCTGTAAGTTCGCTAGAGAGTGTGTGAGTTTTGATTGCTTTGTTTCCTTGTTGGTTGTCTTTCTGCATGAAGACCCTTATCTATTTATAGTCTCCGATTTGTGAATATATCCCTTGGAGGGAGTCTAGACACGTGACGAATAAGACAATGAAAACAACCATAATAATTTGAACGTTGAGTAAAGGTACTGTAGAGATTTTCTCTTTTTCCGTCTAGGAACAACTTTATGGCAAAGCAGGTAAGGCGATGTTGGCTCCTTATTGGTCAAGGTTTATGAGAGTTGGGGAGGCTTGTTCAAACTCAAAGTATGATGAGTTGACTTCCTCTGAATCCTCGGACCTTCAACTGGTGTACCTCCATTGACATTCGATTGAAAGTTCAGTTTGCAGGCTCGAAATCCTTTGCAGATTCAGTAGGTCGATAGTTGTCCAACTGAGTTCCTCGATACTGAGTTCTTAGGCTGAGTGCAGAATCTTCTACTGAACGCACAACTACTGAACTCTAGCCTACTGAGTTCCTAACAGCTGAACTCAACTAAGCTATTACAATATCGAAGGTTCATCATTCAGCTAGGGGTTTTGGGATCTTCAAATCTTATCATACTCTCATCCCAATAATTTCCCCCTATTTGATGATGCCAAAACCTTTTACTAACAACTACTACTGACTATGCTAAAAATAATATTACAAGGTAATCTAAGCACATAATTAGAGCAAATAGAGCAATGAAGCTCTTACAATAAGGTTATCTCTATCAGCAAGGCTGACTATCTAATCAAAACAGATGCTAACACTATCTCCCTATCATACTTAACAAAAATTTCCCCCTATAAAGGATGTCCAACAACTGAACCACAGTGAGAAACATATAAGCATATATATGGGTGTGTGATCTGATTACTTCAGTAATCAGTAGTGTTGAAAGATAAAAACACAGCCAAGTGACAATGAGTAGTTGTCGAAGGCCAAAAGAAAATGATGTCATAAATGATCTGAGAAGATTACTAGTACATGACAATCTAATTCTAAAAGCTAGAAGACTAGAAAACTATCAGCTGGACTTCTTCTTGAATAGTTGCATGTGCGCCTTGAAGTCAGCAAACTTCTTCTCTGGAAGATCAAGGCCATAAGCTGAATATACACGATTCCTCAGGGCCTTGATCTCTTCTCTGCCTTCATCATAGTTGTTGTTCATGCCTTTTCTTTTGATAACTTCAATGATTTCTTCCTCAATCTCCTTACAAATGTTGTCTTGAAGCGTGGGAGCAGGAGGTAAGATTATGAACTTGGGTGCCTTAATAGTTTTACCAAACTGTTCCAGTAGAGTTTGAATCTCAACGTAGAGTGGGGGATCCATCTGTTTCAGAATTTCTTTGAATAGCTCCTCAGGATCAGACTGCTCATCGAACATCTTCCAGATGTAGAATCTTTTGATGTAGTCTATCTTCACCTGTTCCCATCATTGATTGATCTTGTATGGAATCCACTCGTCGGTCCTCTTGTAAATTACTCTCTTCACCTCATTCATAGGTTTCCTTCTCCTGAAGAACTTGGAGGTGGTAGGGACACTCCTGTCTTTCACTAGAGCTCTCTCTTGAGCTTCCTTCTCTGTCCTCAGTCTGAGCGCCTCTAGATTAGCTAGACGTAATCTCTCTAGCTTTTGTAGGTGGTCTAGGCTACAATGATTTTATAGAACCGTTGAGGCCTGGGATCGCTCATTTATACTTGAGTTTTGATTCCACTTGTTACAAACTTGTTTGACTGTTCGGAAGATGATCTACATACTTTGGAGTTTCTTAACAATATTAAAGCGCCGTTGGTCGAGGCCTGGGACCGCTTTTTAGCTTAATGAATAAACTACTGTTCTCCAATACAGCAAACACGCAAGCATCGTTTTCCTTCAAACTATGCTTCTCAACAAATGCCTTCCAATCTGAATCATCGAATGCGGGTATGTCTAAGGTACCGTCGTATCATAGACGATCCTCCTCACCACGATGCACGACCGTGACTTCAACAATAACAGAAGACAAAACATAACTGATAAAAGCAGCAAATAGGCTACAAGCACCACAAAATAAATTAACAAAAAAAAATCATCAATTCTAAAAATTTATTGATATTATACATATAGGACAGTAGAGCAGTAGAGAAAGATGGAGCATAAGATTTACAGGAGAACGAATAGTTTGAGAATTATCGAGAAAAATATCAACGAAGGGCTTATTTGGGGGTAGGCAATCGAGCCCATCATCTACTGATCCGGGATCCGTCGACATAGTTCTAATCCTACAAGGAAATCAATCAGATGATAAATTTAGTATCATATATATACGTCATAAACGTTAATAATGTAATATTTGGAGGAAAAGATTAATGTTCTGTTTATCCGTATTAGGCTTCTAGGTGTCGATTCTCTATTTGTTTAGACGAACATTCGCGATTCTGATTATCAGACCATTTGATCTTGTGAATAACATCGGACGATAACTTAGAATATAAACACTCTTCCACAAAATACTTTCTAAATGTCTACGTTCTTTTTATTTTTCAATCCGGTACTTGCTTAAAATAGTATAAACTTCATAATTGATTACCTACTGACAACCGGCGACCAAACCGTCAAACCAAACGAATACCCAAACCACCGGTCACCGTTAATAGAGGCATCAAAAAGGGTTTAGAAATACCTGATAACCGAATATGCATAGGCCTGCAACAAAATAAGAAGAAAGAGAAGCAATGTCGTTAGATAAACCCCCGAAGATGAGGCTTTAATTTTCACCGCGGGGGTGCTTACCCTAGTATTCTCTAAATCTCGATACATAAATGACGACTTGGAACTTATGATAAATAAATTATCTCTCTCTCCCATTAAAACCGTCGGTACGGACATTAAGAAATTTAATTTAGATATATATATATTTTATGCTTTTTAATTGTATTAAGAAATTAATACAGTTTTCGAAAAATGGTTTTTTTTTTAATTTTTTTATTTATATTATAATTAAAAAAATATTCTAAAGTTTTCAGAAAATTAAAAATCATAATTTATGAGTTCGGAGCGGAACCAAATCATGTTAAGATAAATTTTTGGAGAGAAAGTGTGCATAAGAATGTGCGAACGCGTAGTGAATAATAAAGGTCCACCTCATTTTTGAATAGGAAGTTAATTTTTATTTTTGAAAAGATGATATTGAGACTAATTGGGAAAAATGCTTTTTTAATTATATGGATTTAGTATTTACCACCAAGAGGAGATGAGATGGCCAACGCGTTCATTTTGGAGATGTTATTTCTTAAAATAACTTAAATTAAAAACCACTAACCGTCCACGCAGTCTACGTGGATGCGACACTGCAATTACACTCTCTTTCTCTCATCTTTTCTCCACCAATCAATCGAATTTGGAAGTCTCTCTCTCCTCAATAAAGAAAAGGTTTTAGAATCTTTCCCTTAAAAGTTTCTCAATCTTGTCTTAAAATACACTAGTATATACTCTCACATCTCACTCGATTTATTGATTGATGTAATAAAAGAAGACCGTTTCAACCATAAAAATACCCCCCTCTCATCTCATCCAAAATCAGAATTAAGGCTCGCTAAGAAAAAAGAAAAAAAACACACTAATCATGGCGAAGAAGGCAGTGTTGATCGGCTGCAACTACCCGGGAACAAAGGCGGAGCTGAAGGGGTGCATCAATGATGTGCGTCGGATGCACTCTTGCCTGCTGGAGCGTTTCGGCTTCTCCGAGGAGGACATTAAGGTGCTCATAGACACCGACGATTCTTATACGCAGCCCACCGGCCACAACATACGCGCCGCGCTCGCCGATCTCGTCGATTCCGCCCGCCCTGGGGATTTTCTCTTTGTCCACTATAGTGGCCACGGCACCCGCCTCCCGGCTGAGACCGGTGAGGACGACGACACCGGCTACGATGAATGTATTGTGCCCACCGACATGAACCTTATCACTGGTTAGTGATTACCATTGTCTATTTCTCATGTTGTAGATTCATGGTTTATATGATTTCAGTTTCTGTTGATATTCTGGTCTGAGGATGTGTAATTTGGTAATAGCCTAATAGGGAATAGATTGTGAATTGGGATTATTCAGCTGATCAATCTAGGGCTTTTGTAAATTGGGATTATTTAATACATGAGTTGTGATAAATTGATTTTGCGATCAGATGATGATTTCAGAGATCTGGTTGACAAAGTACCGGATGGATGCCAGATCACGATCGTATCCGATTCATGCCACAGCGGAGGATTGATCGACGAGGCCAAGGAGCAGATCGGAGAGAGCCATAGAAAGAGCGGCGAAGAAGAAGAAGAAGGAGACGAAGAAGAGGGGTCCAGCTTCGGATTCAGGAAATTCCTCAAAAAGAGTGTAAGAGAAGCATTCGGTAACAATGACGGAGAAGAAGGAGAAGAACCCAATCTAGGTGAAGGTATAAAGAACAAATCTCTACCTCTATCAACTCTCATTGAGATGCTCAAGCAAAAAACCGGGAAGGACGACATCGACGTGGGCAAGCTACGCCCGACCCTTTTCGACGTCTTTGGTGAAGACTCTAGCCCCAAGGTTAAGAAGTTCATGAACTTCATCTTTGGAAAAATAAAAGGCGGCAATGAAGGAGGAGCAGGAGATGGTGGTGGTGGATTTTTGGGTATGGTTGGAGGCCTAGCTCAGCAGTTTCTGGAGCAGAAGCTTGAACAGAACGACGATAGCTATGCTAAGCCTGCATTAGAAACCCATGTAGGGAGCAAGCAGGAAGCCTATGCCGGACCGGCCAAGAGAGGACTACCGGATACCGGCATTCTCATCAGCGGCTGCCAGACTGATCAAACATCAGCTGATGCCACTCCTGAAGGCGATGCCAGCAAAGCTTATGGCGCATTGAGTAACGCAATCCAGGCTATAATTGCTGAGTCGGATGGCAGAATCAGTAACCAAGAGCTGGTTAGCAAGGCCAGGCAGATATTGAAGAAACAAGGGTTTACTCAGCGCCCAGGACTATATTGCAGTGATTACCATGCTGATGCTCCTTTTGTCTGCTAATACATTTGGAGACAGATGTTTGTGATGTTTTCCATTAAGTGTGTGGGTGTATGCTGGTTTTGTTTTCTTGTTTTTGTGTTTCAGTGGATAATAAAATTGTCGAATGGATTTGCAGTATTTTTGAAGAGCAAAAGGAATGTGTGTTGAAAACTGTCTTATCAAAAGATGAGTTTGAAAGTTGTATTCACATGAAAGCTATACAAAATAGAAGATGCGGCGGGCTAAAGATGGATATGAACATATGATTGAGCAAAAACAGCCCAGAAATGCCGGCGTAACTTTCACTTGTAATTCCATATGCATGGCTTCAGAAAATCACGTTAAGTCCTCAGTTCTGCAGCACATACCAGAAGTATCTAGAAATCGCTACTTAACAAAAAGTTGGAACTGGTAACTCGCATTCTTCGTCAGATTCGAACCCATGCCAGATCTGCCAGAATACCAATTTTATGGTTACAAATCCAAGTTCACAAACATGAAAGAGAGGGAGGGAGAGACCTTGCAAAACTGTATCAACAGCTGCATTTGGGATGAGCAATCCGACAATTCGTTGATTGTCAGAGGTGGTCTCTATACGCACAACCCGGATTCTCTTATGGCTTTGCCGAGCCTGTGAAACACAGAACACAATGAATGGATCATTACATAAACAGTATTCAAAATCAACATTTTCCAAAAACATCTTCAATCATTTTTATGTTACTGGAATATATATTAAAAATGCATACTGGAGTTACCTGCTTGGAGAGAGCCTTCTCAACAGTTCCCCAGACAGGTAGAATGAGGCCACCCAAAACATTCACTTCCTGTAACCTTTTGCCTGTAATGCAGAAGCTGCCCAGTCTACAGTTGGGGCCATGCATGCACTGCACGTCAAACCTCAAATAAGCACTTGCCAAAATACAACACCACAACAGATATTACAAGGCAACATGTAAAATCTGTGTAGATTTTGAAATCAGTGATATGAGTGAGTCTAGCACACTCCTTTCTCTACCCACCAAAAAAATACACTTGCCCAAATAACTTTTATCCTATCAGGTTACCTGATTAAATGAAGCATCATATTCCTTATTCCAGCCACTTCGAGCTTTCTGTAGAGCTGAAGGTTTTCTATATTTGTCCTTTAGCTCTGGTAGAGGCATCTCCCTGGAAATTGTAAGTGATATCAAGAAGCTTAGCAGATAAACTAATAACTAAATCATGTAAAAAAATTCTGGACGGAATTTAGAGATACCTCATAGCTTCCCCAAGATTTGGACGGAAAATTTTGTACATTCCAGAACAGGAGCTGAAACAAGAATTAATAAAATTTCAAAGATTAGAAAGAGCAAAATATGCAGCTGCACATGGTCTATCCACAATACATATAAGTTTATTTCAGAAATCAGAAAAATAATACTAGAGAAAATAAGAAAAGTCGGCATTGCAAAACAAATAAAATTTGATAAAACATCTGGGAGCGGAAAAAGTCGGGAGTAAGAAAAAATATAAAATGATCCTCGTATCAAAGCTCATTTTGCTACTTGAAGGGTCCTCAAAAGTGGTTCTTTGTCTACATGTTATGTGTATACTTATACTAAAAAAAAGTGCATCTAATCAGGTTAGTGAACTATTGGAAATTAATACATTGTCTACATGCCACAGCGGTTGACTGAAAATATTTCTTGTACAAGTTTAGATTTCAAGCCAGACCGACCAGTTTAACCAGGGATTGCTGGAAAGGCTAGTCCACTTGCCCCTCCTCAAAAGATTGCAAGAGACCCAACGTGAACTGTCAAAACGTTTCAAACCTGGAATGTTGCCAACCAGGAAAACCTAGTTCTGTGCTTTTCACTTTCAACTCGGATAATTAATGACTAAGATTGGATATTGAAGCAAAGGAAGTGGTGGATCGACAATGGAATTGAAAGGAAGGAATATGTAGGGTTCATACTATCACACGACAAAACAAACCAAGGAATAAGGAATGTAAGGCACCTACTCCTTGAGAAAAAGATAAAACCGAGTGGCAACCACGACCAATCCGGTCTTAAACCTAATAATTCTCAACCATCACAATGACAACACCAAGGGATATGATAAAAGCCTTAGGCATTATATAGTATGCCTCACACTTCAAAGCAAAACTCTACGAAAATGAGTAAACAAGAACATACTTTTCAAATGCTAAAATATAATGCCGTTTTCCCATCCATTCTCTCCTTGATTCGTAGAATCCATTGCTACGTGACCCAGCGTCATCCCTCTGCTTCTCCTCAAGCAACGAGGAAGCAGCCTATATAAAATAAACATGTAAGTTGTGAGCTTTCATGAACTATTGTTCTGTAAATGAAAATACCTCCCATGTCATTCCTCGATCCAATGTGAAAGTAAACAACACAGTGGATGCCCCAGACATATTGTCAACATGAACAGTCTGATAGATGTATATGTTAATAACTGGTTATAATGTTAAAACACAAAAATCACTGAGTAATTGTAACCTTCGGTGCTCCCTGCAGCTCGATTGTGTTAGCCTTCATATCAACAATACCAGAATCCAGCTGCCCTTCAACACGTGCATTCTGAACAACAAGATCAAGGATGCCAACAAATAACTCAAACAGGCTGCAAGAACATCAGCAGAAACAGTTATTAATAAATGTCAAAGAAGAAGAAAAGTTATAACTTGCCAAATACACCACCAAACCTATTCTGAATCTGAGGAGGTAGCCCTAAAAGTCTGTTCAGGAAACGTCCAACATCATGCATGTCTTTATCAATTATGCGGCCAGAAATCTGTCCAGAGTCCTTTCCATTACCTAGCAGTGTCAGTGGAAAACGTCAATTTGGGTCATGAGATCCCATAATTCATGAAGACTCCATATGTGAGAGTTGTGCTATGTAACTATCTTCTAAAAATTGGCACATATACAAGGATGAATAAATGAAACAGAGAAGACTAAACAGAAATGGAATAGTAGTCAAGAGAAGTTTAATAAATGCATCCAGATGGCTAAGTTATTACCAAGAACCGAATCTCGAATAATCCCAACAGACACAAGTGCGACATTTCCCTTCATAATGAAATCTTGGATTGCTTCAGGATCCTCAGACGAACACCCTGGTGGAACAATGGCGAAGGGTTCCTATTAATTCAAAATAAGATCCCAGTAAGAACTTCAAGTAAGTATATGGTTTGGATGATTTCATTAGAATAAAAGAACATTAGCACCTGTTCCATGAGTCCCCTATACAACATCGTTAAGGCCCTCTTTCCAAATGCACTATCATAATTATAAGCACTGAGAGATGGTCCAGCTCTGCAATAAAAGATGCTGTAAGCCTACCAGTCTGGGTAATGTAATTAGTTACTGAAATATATCTTATTGGTACAGGATTGGCATTACCTACGGTCTCCCTGTGTTAATGCTCCAAGAGATTCAAGTCTCTTGGCAACAATGGAAGCAAACCGTCGTTCACCACCAAGATTTGTGAAAAGTAGCCTGTCAAATTTAAAATTAGAAAATAAATACTATAATCATCTGATTCAGATCCATTTCTTATTAATATTTTCTGGGCTTTTGAACCTTTAACAATTCATAGCATGCCAAATAATACATCAAAAACATAAGGATTACCTCTAAGGTCTTGTGTGGCGTAAATGAAATATAATTTGATGCTACATTGCTAACTTTTTTCTAGGTAAGGACTTTCATAATGAAACTCATAACGCCCTAGACTGTGATGAAAACTATCAGTTTCTTTACAAACTTCAGAACTTCATAGAAGAAGTTTCTTCTATACCAGTTATATATGATATGCAAATAATTATCTAGTCATAATTTTCTCTTACAAACTTAAAAATGACATTTCATGACCGGCAATGTAAACATAATTGTCAAACTCATTATAACTGTATCCATGGACATTTTTCTCCTTTTTTACTAGATAAGTACCAATTCAGAATGGTTTTAGTGGTCAGAATATCACATTGGATCTTAAGAATAAGCACTGTGTGCAGTAATCTTGACTCTTGAGGATGCGCTTAACGAGCATATTCCAAAAAATCCAAATGATAGGTGCTTGTTAGCCTTCATGTACAAAAGGGAGATGTAGAAGTGGTGCATTTTAAATGTAAGTAGGCTCGATATGCACCAAGGTCGGGTGTAGTCCTGGAATAATTGCCATAGAGGTATTTAATCAAGAAATTTATAACAACCTGTACTCCGGTGCGGAAGCTTGATTTGATCTGTGAGTCCTTCCAAATTGTTGAATTGCTCTATCAGCACTCCAAGGTAGTTCTAGAGTTAAATGTACTCTTCTTTTCTGTTCCCATAACAAAAGGATCCAACTTTTAGTACACGGAAATGAAATAGAAGAAATAAAGCATGATTCAAAGGCACAACAAAAACCACAAACAAAGGTCCCAAATATGATCACCTGGTTGGCTGCTCTTTTATCAGCTTGCAGAGAAACACCGGCAGACCCAGCCTCAGAAATAATAGCTACTAATTTGTTACCATCCATGAAGAGCTGTTTCTGATGCATATTAACCATTTCCATGGCCACATCCTTCCTGAGTTGTGAGGATATAGCATATCAATTAGGCACCATAACTCAAAATGACGTTATAGAGACATCCGGACTCACGTGTTTCGTGCCTGGTAAGTAACGCCTTTTCCGCCAGAAGCCCTGACTAGCATGCCTCGCCGCCCAGTAATTTCTGCTACTTTATCAGGGCCTCCAAGCTGCAGTGGTATAACAAAGCCAATAGAATAAGATGCCGGGATAAGGAGTTCTGCTTGTACCATATAATTAATGATATTACCTGATCAACTATATCATCCAATGGATTGTTAGGAAGATCCAAGGAACGTATTGCTTCTAGAATTTTCAATTTACGTTCATGTGCTCCTTCATACCTAATCAGATATCAGCAGTAAGAAATAACAGATGGACAAATAAAAGATAATCTAATTTTGAAGAAAGCATTGATAATTTTTCGTACAAACAAACCTTTTCATAAGTTCGTCATGGTAGGCTTGTGTAGCTTGGAGATATTCCTGTGTTTTCTCCATGCATGAGTGACAAGACCAATCCCGTGATATTTCTTCTACAACAGATGGAATCAAACATGCAGGATGAACAAGCTGGCTGCAACGGGAACATTGAAGCAATTTCTTCCTTTCCTACATTGTGGATAAGTGTATAAAACATCGAGGAACACAACAGACGATAAAAAAGCTATGCTGGTCTTCCGTATCGCATCAAAGAAAAATACCCCTTCCAAATTGCAAATGTTGCAGATCTGGGAATCATCATCAGATTCAGTTTCAGGATCAGTGTCAGCTGCATTTTACAGAGAGACCATTCATGATTAAAATAGTAATAATAATAACTGAAAAGCAACGTAAAACTAATCAGAAGATGTTTACCGTGATATTTTTATAAGTTAAAAATCAGCTCTCATAATAACTAGAGGTATTATACATGTAATACATTAAAAAGCATAACAGCTTGGTCCTTATTCTTCTACTTGAAAAGCCTCGTATTTTAGCAGTGACATGCAAGATGAATCATGAAACTAAAGACTACTTAAACATGAGGGCTATTGTCTCAATAAAGTTCCCAAGATAAACATATAAATTATAAAATTCTAAGTATATAGATGGGCTATTGATGAAGATCTGAGTTTGATTCAGGAAGTTGTTAAGTGGATGGGCAATGTACTTATACAGAAATTGTACTTTTTGCAATAATAAAAATGTTAAAATTGCATAAAGCTGAAATCAGGGTGACATAAATGGCTGGTGATTTTAATGAAAGCAGCTATCATGTAAGAGATTGTAATCACTTTCAGATTGCCAGTCGCTTTCATCTTCACTTTCTTCCTCGCTTTCTTCCACCCATTTAGCAACTTTCCTTGCTCTCCCTGCAAATGAAACACCAGGTGTAGCAGAATGCCTCTTTCTTTGAAGCTCTTTTAAACTTTCCCCTAAGCACAAATCAGAAAATAGGGTTACTTAAACATGGCATACAAAAGAGAAATATAAAGACTTTCACTATATAACAAATAGATACCAGCAAGTGGTTTAGGCTTCTCCGGAAGGGGATAATTTTCCTCAACAAATTTCAACAATAACTCTCGAGGACCAGATATGAAATCATCAAGCTCCGGACCCTTAATAAGATGAAAGGTTTCAAGAAGTTATTAATAGAATATGATCTCAACAAAATCCATCAGCAATATGTATGACAAAGATTAAAGACAGGAAAGAACATGGGAAATTAACCGTACTGAAGAGGAAAATTTTATTATCTTACAAAAAGCTATGCCACAAGAAAACATGGAAGTGATGCACATATGAACAAGCTTACATATTTACTAATGGCTTCTTCGGTCCTTGCCTCGCCAGTAGTCTGTAGGCCTATGACTACGCACTTATCTTCCAGCAATGCTTGTTGAGAAAGTCTAACCAGTACAGGCACTTTAGCTGACATACACATGTATCTAAAGAAACGCTGTATAGTACACCAAAAAAACAAAACAAACAAAATGAAAAGTGAACTATGAAATAAAGGCTAAAAATGTTGAGCAAAGTGTTTTCACTAATGAACCTGGTGACTTGCCCAGTACAATCTCCACAGTTGACTCATAGGCCTCTCATCTGCAAGATGTGTGCTAGCTGATAGCAATTTCACTCTTAACTCAGCCCAGAACTCTGCAGCTTTTTCATACATGTCCTGAAACCAGCAAAAAGACATGCACCAGATGGCCACATAAGAACCTGGATGGACAATTTAAGAAATACCAAACTACAAACTGAAGGAGCTGATAGTACACATACTCATTATATTCGAAGAATGTAATTAATATCATTAGTAATCAATCTATCAACTATTTATGTTGATGGAACGCTTTCCTCACTTAAAAAGAAACATAAATACAGGATAATGCAATTTAGTGCAAACAGATGATCAGTCTTTTTGTGATGAGAAACTGATTAGTTTCCACAATTGTTTTGTCGTCTCTATGTCTCGAGAAAACTGAAACCACAAAAGCAGCTCACTTGCTTTTCTTTTTCTAACAGAGGTTTACTTATTCACCTTCAGTTATTACTATGGTCAAAATCAAAGTCTATAGGGCTTATTTCACCAAGGAAAACCTCATTCTAAACAAAATCGACAGTGGGAATTGTTACACATCTTATAACAGTCAAGATCCATAAGACAATCAGAAAAGGCATATTACTGTCAGAATGAAATTTGTAACACATTACTTTTGTTGAATGAGTTGGTAAGTTAATGAAAAGGCAGCAATATTGAATAGGAGAAACTATAGGTCTTGTAAAAAAAAGAACATAGCATTTAAGATTAGTTATAAAGTTAACTATGGGACCCTCATTTCCTGGCAGCAAAACAAAGTAATAGTGTACCATCATTTTGGCCTCGAGTGGAACTTCAACAACTTCAAATTCAGCACCTTTGTAGCTCAATGTACGACAAACATACATCCCCCTAAAAATTGAAGACACTTTCACTGTAAATATGACCATTTATAGAATATTCTACAGAAATGTTCTAACCTTGCTTTCATATCCATGGCAACAAGTTCCAAAGCTCCAACACCCCCTTTCTCCATTGCACCTGCAAGAACCAACACAAAACTGTTAATTATCATTTATTGGATTACTCATATGAAAGAAGTACACAGCAAACAATATATGAAATTACATCTGTCAATGTCAAAAGTATGTAAACGTTGACACATTCCTGAACAACTAATGTATGCCACACCAAAGGGCCTCAAAAGTATTAAGAGAGAGAGAGCGAAGTACAACTCAACTGAAAGATAGACTAAAACTCAAAATCCAATAAGGATATTCTAGACTAAACACGACACAAACTGGCAAACAATCCCTCACTTAATTGGGTTTCTTCTCACGTTAATTGTATCCAATCAAACAATTACGTCAAGCATGAGTAATTCCTTCCAAACATTTGGAAGAGGTATGATCTTTCTTGACAAATTGTCTTGAATGAAATATAGAAAAGTGGAATATCTCTAACCGGCGCCTTGCAATCAGAAACAAATTTCTGGCGATAAAAGAATGATGTGCTGGTGATTGACGAAGATAAAACCTAAAGGATATTGCTCAGCAAGCACTTCTGATGTTCAAATCACATGAATATACTGAAAGATATTTATTAAGTTTCACTATGTACCAACAACATTAAGAATAAATCAAGCAGATAAGCACAAGTCAAATGAAAAATGCACCTAAAAATTCACTGAAATCAGCAAAAGATGTCCCAGATCCCCAAAGACCAAGGCGGACCATATATCCTAAATTACGTGGTTCAGAAGCACCAGTTGCAGAGCAATATATAACTCGAGCTTCTGGAAGTTTGGCCTACATTAGAAAATTGAGAAGCAACAGAAAATATTTATTTAAATCGCACAATATATATGCTATATAAGTATTATAACAACATTATCAAGTGCAAATGATAAGATGGAGAACAAGTGGTGCATGCTAGTTCCTCTCCAGTACACAGGTATTAGCAGTGAAGATTGTCATGGAGCACACATGTGAATCAGTAGTAGATAAATAATTAATAACTAGCAAACAAAAAGCAGTAGAAGAAGCAACACTGTGTAATTAAGAAAAAGCAACAAATAGTTCAGGAAGCTGAATCAGAAAGCTACCCTAGGCCAGCATAATCGTCTTGGTGCCTATTGTTTACATTAATTCCTTGAGGACTTCATGATAGCCTGGTTTCCTCTTGCAGTGATGTATCATGCTAGCAGAAACAACTGACACTAAAAATTCCATATAATGTTCTAACTTCTAAGAGCTAAAACCAAAATAGTGATTGGTTAATTAATCAATATATGTATCTAGCCCAAGGATTCAGAAGAGGCGAGGTAGAGAAAACAAAGATGGACCAATCATGGCATCAAGTAGAAGAACCCCGGTGGAGCAGTTGCTCTACTTTCGAAACAAAAGAAAAACTAAAAGTATCACAACAGACACGCCTTAAGAGTACTAATAAAAGAATAAATCATTATAGAGAAAAAGTAAAGAAGTGCCACCTGGATACCGAGAACAGCTTCGCCTGTCTTCGTTGGCCGTCCCCCAGATTCAGGAACCAGATTTTTTGCTTTATGACACTAAAAGAATGAGTTTGAGATTTAACATAAGAGTTCATTGCATGAAAAGTATGAAAATCATCTGCATCATAATAGCCAATAGAAGTCAAAAGGATGCCTTTCAATAACCTACCTCATCAAATACAATAAGTCCATCAGATTGACCAAACCATTGTGAAAGCTGATGCAAACGTGAACATCCTTTGTCAGAGGATGCAATAAGGCTGCTGTATGTCGAGAAAACAACTCCCTCATTAATGCCAACAGACTTCGAATCAAGCTTAGAATAAGGAAGCTTGTTCAGGGCATGAACTACAAAAGAACATTACAGGAAATGCAATGTTAGGAAAGTAGACCAATGAAATCAATAAGTATAGTTGCTTTGTTCCTAAATAAGCAGAGTATGGAACAGCATAAGCACACACAAATAACACAAATATCGCTGACAGAATAAGAGATTGAATGGAGAGTATACTTATTTTGCTATTCACTTTCAGTTTATCACTTAATTATTGACATATCCATCCTATATGTCACCCTTGAATTTGAGATAGTAAAAGCTCTAACCTAAACTTTATGGCTCCTATCATGTGATGAAGCTGAATTGATTAGAACATACGAATACACTACAATAAGGGAACAAGATTTGATATCTAAATATACAGTATTCAAAATTAATGGGCAAGGCAGCATCTTTTGTGCTCTCTCATTTATTAAACATACAACTGTTGTCGATGTCACAGAAAAATAAACTACCAAAAAAAAGAGAAAAAGCAATTCTCAGAAGAATATGGGCACACTAATGATTATAGTCTGAGCCAACCTTCGATACATGTTGCACCAACATCATCCAAGTCTCTTCTAGCGTCGAATTTCAAGTCTGAGCCTACAGATATCCACCTGCATGAGGTCATTATTAGAGAAGTACAATCATAAAGCAGTTAGCTCATAATGCCTCAAACTTAATACAATCATACAATCACCAAGGCTAGTAAAACAAGAGAGACCTCTGGCAAGTTGTTAGTGCAAAAGAACAACATATTGGAACTCGCTCAACACTTACAAAGCTTTTCTTCTCCCATGGTGCCAGTTCTCCCAAATTAACCCGGCAATTGTCCTCCCTTTACCAACACCAGCACCATCTCCAAGAAAAAAGCCAGCTCTAGCACCACCTGGTAGGTGCTGGATATGTCGCTGTCATTACATAAAGCAACTTTATGATGAGTTATGTTGGAGATGCTCAAAAGATGTTACATATCAGTTCTTTGGATTAACCTGGCAAGCATAGACCAGTGTTTCAATCTGCAAGCATGACAATGCTTTTGAACTTTCTAGCTCATCCTTAATCCTGAGATTGTATGTAGGTTCAGGAGGTTGTACAGCAGATAAGCATGATGTCTCCACAACAGGATCTGGATGAGGAGGACCAATTGATAGTTTAGGAGGTCGCTGAACAAAATAGAAGAAAACTTTATTAGAATTAGTACAAATCTTTTGAGATTGCACAAATGCAAAAGAAAGGTAAAAGAGAATACATAATCTGTAAATGTTTCTCCAGCCAATCCACCTTCATCTTCTTCCCTCTCCACTTCGATGGCCACCTTATATCAGCGACAGAAAGCATCAACATTTGACAAGATTATTGACAATAAGGGCTTATGTTTGAAAAAAATACAATTTTCATGATGAATACAATGTATTAAATGTCGCTAAACAAGGTGTAATAGTGTTGGTCCGGAGACGAAAAGTGAGGTGTAGAGGGGGGGGGGGTGAATACACCTGAGCTCTGTTTCTTTTTCTCAGTGAAGGGCTGAAGCTGATGTTTGCAACTGATGAACAGTGCCAAGTAAGCCTTCGATCACTGGGGTCAAAGTGAGTCAGCTTCTGAGCTCTTCTACTGACTGATGTCAGTATTACGAAACTCAGTCGAAGACTGTAATGCGGATAAGTGTTAGGCCCGGAGTCGTCTCTTTTGAAAACGCGTTTTTGCAAGTTAAATATTTTAGCTGTGCACTTTATAAAATACGTTTTATGCAAACTTATGATTTTCAAGTCGGTTGAATGCAATGCAATAAAACGATGAAATGAACACAAGCGATTTAACGTGGTTCGGATACGCAAGATCCTACGTCCACGGTCCCGAACAAGGCGGGAGAACTTGTTGATTATTCCGAGCAAGCCTCGGCGGGGATACTGTGCAGACCGGACGTTCCCTCTAAGTTATAGTCCTTAGCGACTTTACAATCCAAACCTAAGTTTAGAAGGGAGGGAATATTCTCCAACCGAGAAGGAGTTCTTACAACAAGAACAATTCACTAAATGTGAACTCCTTCGGATCTAAGCTATGAATCTAGCAATGAGCTTAGTCTAGAGAAGATAGGGATCAAAGTGCTCTAGAGAGATGAACTACAAGAAGTGTTCTATGAAAACTAGTTCGTCTCTCGGATAAGCTTGAAGGTTCTAGAGCGTTGTGAGTTTGAATGATTTCCCTTGATTTCGCGTATATTCCTCTTATCGAAATCTTCAAATCCTTCTCTATTTATAGTTGTGAGTTGTGACATATGTCCGTTGGAGACGACGATGCCACGTGTCACAAGCGTCCAAAGAAAACGGCCACTATTCAACTTTGTTGCGGCGGGCGCGTTAATGCACCGTTCATGAGAGCAGCTTTACCGTGTGTAGAGTAGGTAAGCGTTGTCGGCTTCTCATTGGTCGAGGTTTGTAGTTGGTGAGTGTCGAGTTGACCGTTCAAACTACCTCGTATGTCTTCTCGCCGAACATTTGAAAGGACTTTTAGTCTTTGGGTCGCTTTCTATCGGATACGATACTTGAAAGTCTCTGTCTTCTTCGGCCGAGTCGTCGACCGATAAAGTGAGCTTCGATAGTCGGTTGGTCGATCGCGAAGGTATACTGCTTGCACCGTGGTTCTTCTACCGATGACCATCGGCTTGTAGAGAATGCTTCTATCGAGGTCCGGTCGGACGATGCGGGATCTTCAAGCCGAGTTTGATATCAGCGCGACGAAGAGTGCAAGCGATTACACCGATGACGTGGGGTTACGAAAAGTATCTTCGGCAGAAGATCGGTTCAACAACTACCCCGTACGGGACTTAGACAAAAATAATAAGCATTACATCAAGTCTAACCTATACATCGCCTAATCCTATCGACACACTAATCTACCGATATTAGCTCGGTTTTGGGATCTTCAATTCCATAGTACTACTATGATTTCCCCCAATTTCTTTTAACCCTAGAACAGTGAGTATCAATCTACCGACTCATATCCAACAATTTCCCCCTAATTGATGATGCCAAAACCTCTATACTCTAATATCTATCAAGGATACTTGTCCTATCGACAACAATTTCCCCCCTTTAAACTTCCGAGGAAAAAAAAACCGATAATCATAAACGAACTTCAAGGGTGAGAGCATGGCAAGATCGAGAAACCGATGTGAGTGTGTGTCGATCACTTAGTGATCGGTTGTGTAAACACAAAGACAAAGGCCGAGAGACAATGAGTAATTGTCTAGCAAGCGAGGAACCGATATATATATCAAGAATTACGAGTTCCTATGCTATTACAAAAGATGAGGAGAAAAAATCACCGTCGCTTTGCTTCTTGAACTTCTGCGTTTTCTTCTTGAAGTCGGTGGATTTTTCCTCGGGAGGATCCGTGGTAATAGTATTTATACACTCTAGCTCGAATCTCCTCGGATCTCCAAGTTATCATCCGGCTTTTCCGGGAGCGGACTCGGATCGTAGAGCGGCTTCCTCCACTTCTCTTTCTATGTCCTTAGTGCTCGGCAGTCCATTAGCAAGTCTCGGCGGTGGAATACGTCGGAAAGTCCGGGGCACGGAAGGTTACATTCTGTGATTCCATGACTTGCTTCAGCCGTTCACCGAATTCAACATTAAATCTCGTAATCAACTCCTCAAAGAGCTGATCGGCAGGGCGATCAGTGGGTAAATGCGCCATACGTAGTAGCCTTTGATAAAAGTTTCTTTCAATCTCTCCCAATGTTCATTCATATCAGCCGGCACCCACTTATCCACATGCTGAATCGGTTGTTGCTTGATGTGGGGGCCCCTGATGAACTTAGATCCTCTCGGGATCTGCCTTCTTGGATCGGCTGCTGGTTTATCGATAGGTTTTTCATTCTTGCCGGGTCGGCCATCCTTTTCTTCTCACGGAGAGCGGCCGCTCTAGTGTCTCCTCGTCCGAGACTCGGTCCTTGCAGCCGTCGCCTCCCGTGTCGTTTGATCTTACGCTATCCGCTCGGGTGTAAGAGTAGATATGGGAATACTACGAGCGATAGCTTTGATTTCAGCCGGAAGAGCCTTAGCAAACTCTTCTTGGGCTTTCTTGTTTGGCTCTTCGACTGTATTAATGACCTTTCTCTTTCCTTCGCCCCCGACGGCTTTGCCCTTAGGCTTTTTTCGCTTCATTTGCCTCCTCTAGGCCGACGCTCCCGGTCCACGGCTTGTCTTGCGGCTCTTGGGCTATTCCCGAGGTCGAATGCCTCTTGCTCCGCTTTTGATTTAAACTTCTTGATCGGGGAGGAAGGAGTAGTGGATTCGGTAGCGATTTCCTTCCCCGACCTCTGCGGCGGTGTTGAGACTCTTCTTCTTCACTGGCTCTTCAAGGAATTGAGCGATTTCGTCTATGTGCACAATGAAGAGGAGATGGGGGTGGCTTGTAGTGGGAAATCAAGGAGAAGGACCTCGGTAGATGTACCTTTACGAGTAGGTGGTCCCGCCTCCGGAGCCTGTTCCCCCCTGAATCTCTGCGGCCGAGGGCTCTGCGGCCGAGGAGGGTCCCGCCTCCCGAGCCTCGTCCCTCGAGGATCCGGACGTCGACCGTATCCGTATCGGGTTCATCTTTCACAATATCTTCCCCCTTTTTGGCATCGCAATATTCGCCAGGGGAGGTGCGGATAGCTTTTACGTCCCCGCTCCAGTTGTGCACGTGAATCTTTGATCCGGGTAATCGTGTCATCAAAATCACCGACCAAGTTACGGTAGTTTTCCCAGTCTTTCTCCCGATCGGCTCTAGATTTCTTCAATCGAGCGGCCGACTCTCGACGGAGTTTCAGCAGAGCTTGATCATTTGATTCCCGTCATTTCTTTACGAATGGCTTTCAAGGCCTCACTTGTTGCTTGATGGTTGTTTGAAGAGAGGTGGTTGCTATCTTGTTTCTCTCATCTATGAAGCCTTGAACTGTTTTCATAGCTTCGAGTCACTGCTCCGAGAAAGTTTTATGCTTTGAGCGACAAACGCAACGACTCTGTGGCCGATAAATCGGCCTTTTGAGCACTTAGGGCCTCGCTCAACTATCTCCTTGAAATTTGGTCGAGAAGCCTCTTTAGGAGTTGAGACGTCGGCGGCCAACTTACTTAGAACTTCGTTCGAGCCTTGGTGTACTTCTCCCATTGGAAATGAACATCTTTGGCTAGGAGTCGATTTTTCTCACCTTGGCGTTTGATAGCCCTGTTGACGAACGTGAGGACACGGAACCGATGGGTTGTATCCGATAAGAGCTAGTTCCGAGCCTCTGCTCGAGAAACGAGATCAACCGCTCCCTACTCGTACTTCGGAGCGGTTGTAGCCTCACCCCGATGGGATTATGGGTGGTGTTGGGCTCTTCTCTTGGGGAGTTTGTCCCTTGCGCATTCTCCCCCGATCGCTTCCTTGGGTTTGCCATCCATCTCCTCATCTTGATCATCATTATCGCCTTTATCGGAAGGTGGAGATGGGGGCGGAGCTGTTTCGATCGGAGCTCTCAAGCTCGGTAAATAGAGCATTGCGGCTCTCAAATCTTCGAAAGACGCCACATCGGCCGGCTCTCCGAATCCAATCTTGGCTTGGAGCTCTTGCTCCTCTCGTCGCAGCTCATCCGGTGACCGCTGGGATTTGGCAAAGTCAATAAGAATGTCCCAGTCGCGAAAAACCTTAAGAGCATCCGAGCTCTTGTCCTTCTTGCTATTTCAACCGGATCTGCGTGCTCGGCAATTTCCGGTATCTCTTGCTTGAATCTCAGTGCAGCACGCAATCGAGTGGTGTCGGTTGTTGTCCACTCAGCGATAGGTTCGGGTGACGGTTCCCTCTTGTCGGACTCTGTTTCCTCGTAGCCGATCACTTGGACTTTGTCCTTGATCGTCGCTCCCTCGATTCCAAGATTCGAATCGAGTAGTTGCTCCTCTTGAGTAGGAGGAACTGGCTCAATAAAGGTAAGTGGCCGAGCCACCGTGACCTCAAGCAGGTCGATTCTTAGCCAACCTCCTCTTCTTTGGTACTTGGATAGATAGGGGGCGGAGCGGACGCAGCTCTCTTAGGCTCGGAGCGGTCCCTTGCCTATGGATTTCTCGGCTCCACTTTCGTCCGGAATTTGATAGACTTCTTGTCAAAGTACTTGGAGTCCTCAAAGGCCGAGTTCTCAACAACTGAGTTCCTCCGAACTATGCATTCTATCGGAAACGTACATCTTTGTTCCGAATAGAAGTTTACCCACACTGGCTATCCTCCTCTCGCCAGTGGGTAATGTGGTGAACTTCTGAGCCTGTGCCTTCATCTGAGTAGTATAATACTCGGCCCAGTTCACTTCAACCCCATCGTCTATTGCCATCATCAGCTGAATCCTAGGTTTGGACAGTTGATCATATGATCCAACTGAACTTGTCAGAATGTGCGATACCACGTAAGCTAGACCTCTGTACTGAGGTAGCAACATATTCCTCGGTAAAGCTGTTTTGAACGCCACATCCTTGCGTCCACATAATTTCTGCACATATGCGTTGATCTCCTTCTCCTTGTATCCAATCGGAGAAATGCCGGAGTTGGGAAGATCGAATGAGAGAGCTAGAGCATCTTGAATATCGAAGGTAAGAACAGCTGACTCCCACTCATCTTGATCGACTTCCTTCTGATAAGAGAAGGACGATTCCTCTCCTCCCGACGCTAGAGATTTCCAGTTGAAATAAACTTCAGCGACCTGTCGAGGGAGATAAGCACGGGGTGCTTCGAAACCAGCATCTCCAACCCTGAACGCTCCAAAGCGTCAAACACGGGTTCAAGGAAAGAGATCTCCACTTGGCGGAAGGCCAAGGTAGGTTCAAACAGAATCCTGGAGGCTACAATCTCCTCAATGTTGTCTGGAGTTTGAACGTTCGCCATTGAAATCTGCAAAACAACATATTAGCACTTGAAAATAGAGTAAGTTAGTAGTTGCTAACAGACATCTGATACATTACCGTGTATAGGAGCTTTAAGAGATGCGAAAGCAAAGTTGTTTAGGAGATTTGGATAAGAAAACAAAGTTGCGAGATAAGCTCTTTGAGAAAATGAAGAATGGCGAAAAATGAGGAGTTGTTAGAAGATGAAAGATTTTGTATATTTCGTTTGATCTTCGATTTGAATCGCACGGTTCAAATTTAATCTTTCAAAATCAAGGGGCGGCTAAGATTAAATGTTATAAAAGAATGATTACAATAGCCGCCAAAAATATAGATATACGTAATAAAGCTAATGGAGAAGACATGCATTAAATGCGCGACAGAGAGCATTAATTACGCAGGCGAGGAGTCCTGCTGACCTTTCCTCAAACCTTAAACATAATAAATGGTAAGGAATAAATGCTCCTAGGCAACTGAATGCAAGCGACTGATGCATTAAATGCGGCATGCTTCTGAACAAATTAAGTAACGATACTACGCAAACCTCTTGATTGAACTTATCACCGGTTACCATCATTTATCGGGAGGATGGTTGTGCTGATGACCATGTTCTCCCTTGTTGTGTACAGGTGTGCATCTCCCAACCGAGTCACTCGTACTAAGTTTTCCGACTTGTCGTGCCGATTCCATACTAATACACATTGTTGCTAAGTATATTATTATCGGTAGTCGGCTTCTACCGACTTGTCTCGGTAGGATCTAGCGAGACCTAGCTCAACCGATAGTTCTCCGAACCTTGTTCTCGGCTAGTGGTTTGGTCGATATATCGCCCTTTGCTTGTCGGTATGGATTTTCTCCATCCCGATGTCCTTCTTTTCGACATGGTCTCCGATGAAGTGGTGTCGAATGTCCACGTGCTTGCATCCGGTATGTAGAACCGGGTTCCGAGTTATAGCTATTGCCTTTGGTGGAGTCACGGTAGATGAGCACTTCATCCCGAGTTATACCATAATCTCTCAATTGTTGTCGAAGCCAAAGGATGCGGGGCACAAAGAACTTCCTCGCAGCCATGTACTCGGCTTCGGTAGTGGACGTAGCTACCGAGTGCTGTTTCTTTGAAAACCACGATATCGGCTTTGCCGCCTAGGAACCGACATGTTCCGGAAGTTGATTTTCGATCTATCCCGCATCTCGCATAATCGGCATCGAAATAACCTTGTCGGTATTAGATTATCATCGGCGAGGATACCATAACCCGACCTCGTGTGTTCCTCTTAGGTATCGCAGAATCTTCTTCGCCGAGTCTAGATGACTTCGCTTGGGATTCGCTTGAAATCTTGCGCATACACCTACAAAGCATAAGTTATGTCAGTCGGCTAGTCTGTTAAATAAAGTAAAGAACCAATAATAGCTCTATAATCGGTAGAGTTAACGTAAGCTCCCTCTTTGTCTAGATCGATTTTAAAGTTCGTGTTCATGGGGATCTTGACCGGTTTCTTTGGAATCACAAACGAATCTTTTGAGAAGATCTCGAGTGTATTTGGCTTGATTGATGAAGATTCCTTCGGCTGATTGTTTTACTTGAAATCCAAGGAAATAATTCATCTCTCCCATCATGGACATCTCGAATTTCTCCTTCATCATCTTCTCGAACCGCCGACATATGACTTCGTTTCTGCGAGCCGAAAATGATGTCGTCCACGTAGATTTGCACCCGTAGAATGTCATCTTCCGACTTTATGCTTTGAATAGGGTGCGATCTACTGTCCCCTTTTGAAAACCTTTCTCAAGTAGAAAGTCCGATAGGGTATCATACCAAGCCCCGGGTGCTTGTTTTAACCCATACGAGCTTTCCTCGGTCTGTACACACCGATGTCCCTTGCGAAAGCCGGACGGTTGTTCCACGTAGACTTCTTCCTTCGATGCGCCGTTCGTAAAAGCTAACTTCACATCCATCTCGATATACCTTAAATCTCCGATGTGTTGCATAAGCTAGGAAAAAGACGAATGGCTTCCAATCTGGCGACCGGAGCAAATGTTTCATCAAAGTCAATTCCTCTCGCCCGATCGTATCCTTTAGCAACTAGTCGAGCTTTATTTCCGACAATGACGTTGTTTTCATCTCGCTTGTTCTTGAAGACCCACTTAGTTCCAATCACGTGCTGATGTCAGGTCCGTCGACAAGCTCCCAAACTTCATTTCGACGAACTGGTTCAGCTCTTCTTGCATAGCAATGACCCGGCCAAGATCTTTAAGTGCGTCCTCTATCGATCGAGGTTCTTCGTAGACGTAAAACAAGAGTAAAGTGAGCTTTCTCCTTGATTTAATCTTGATCTCGTCCTTATAGTTGCCGATGGATCTCCAATGATAAGATCCGAAGAATGAGCATCGAGCCACGAACGCCCGAGTCGGGCTTCTTCTTCGATACCACTTCGCACGCGTAGGTGTATTAGGCATTTCGGTAGTACTTGTTTTGTGACCGTAGTAATTCGAGTAAGAAGGTTAGGATCTACCGAGTTTCCGTGGTTCGGGGGCATTTAGCTCGGGAACATTAATCGTTCCCCCCGAGTTTATATTCTCGGTAGAGGTCTCGGTTACCACGGGGGCTTTCTCATCGACCGAAGTTATCCGTTGTTGATTCCGTTCGATAGAATCAACTAGGTTAGCTACATTGCTTGTTGGTCGAGTCCGAATTTCTTCATCTTCCGACTCATCATCCCAACAATCTTGGATCTTTTCAGGCTTTGTCATTTAGTTCGAGATCCCGTAGCTTGCTGCCGACATCCTCGGTGCTTGACTTTGTATCTTTCCTCGTTCTCGGAAACAAATTCATCAAAAACAACATGAGGGCTTTCCTCCACGCAAAGAGTTCGATAGTTAAAAACTCTGAAGGCTTTATCTGACTTCGGGAGTATCCTAAGAATACTCCTTGATCAGATTTGCTATCAAAGACCTTCAACCGATCTTTCCCATTGTTGTGGATAAAGCAAGGACAGTAGAAAACATGAAAATGAGAAATAGAAGGAATTCTCCCTTTCCACAGGTTCGTATGGCGTCTTCATGTGTTCTTTGTGTCGGTAGTGATCGATTTTGAGTGTAACAAGGGCGGTGTCGGTAGCATCAGCCCCAAAACTTTGAGGGTAGTCCGAAATCTGCGAGGAGCGTTCTTGCTTGCTTCTTTGAGAGTTCTCGTTCTTACGTTCAGGCAAGTTCGTTCTGCGAGGGGGGCGCGCAGTGATGTCTCGTGCTGAATTCCCTCTTTATCGCAAGTATGTCTTAACTACTGAGTTTAGAAACTTTGTTCCTCCGTCTCGAGCGTATCTTCTTGATCTTGATGTTCTTTTCCACATTGAGTTTCTTCGATGATTAGGTAACTCGGTCCGAACATCGATTTGTTGGCGATGAAGATGACCCAAGTATATCTCGAGTAGTCGTCTATGACGACGAGGGCATACTTCTTGCCTCTTATAGTCACCTGGAGAGACGGCCCGAATAAGTCCATGTGAAGCGGTGAAGGATTCCATCGGTGGAAGGTGACGGAATAGGTGGATTGCTACTCTTTGTTTGCTTTCCCTTCGGGCACGCTTCACAATTTCGTCTTTGATAAACGATTCGTTGGGCGGTCCTCGACTTTAGAGTTCTTGACAAGCTTGTTCATGGTTTTGAAGTTCAGGTGGCCGAGTCTCTTGTGCCATAGCCGGCCCGACTTGTTACCCGATTTAGTACGTGCGAGCAAGCAAGCCTCGGGTTCTCGCGGTATTCCGGTTTGCAACATAGATGTTCTTCCTCCGCGAACCCGATAACACCGTTTTCCCTGTAGATTTGTCAACAATATCACGTAAAACCGGCGTCAAAGATTACTTTGTTAAGATTATCACGGAATTGATCGACCGAAAGGAGATTATGTTGAAGTCCTTCAACATATGTTACTCTTGGGCCGTGGCAGTCCCAATGTTCAGCGTTCCGTATCCCCTTGTGTAGCCTTTGGAATTGTCACCGAATTCAATTCTGGGACCATCTTCTTGTACGTAGTTGGTCAGCAGGCTCTTCTGGTAAGTCATGTGTCTCGAGCAGCCGCTGTCCACTATCCACGGGTCCTTATGCACCTGCAAAACAGAGGCATTTTTAGGTACCCTTTGGTTCAGTTGGGTCCTTACAGGTTAGTGGGTGATTTCGGAACCCAGATCTGTCTCGGGACCTTAGAAGTTCCAGACTTCTTCTTCTGAACCTTATCAGCTTTCTTCTCCACAGGACTTGGAGATACTGACTTTCTGCTGATAATTTTGGGTTCAGGAGCTTTCTTCTTCTGAGTCTTAGCGCTTCTCCTGACCCTGGGCTCATAGTAGTACGAGCCGTACTGAGCCGGGTGCTCATACAGTGGCTCCTTGTACTGTTCTGCCCATCTGACCTTCTTGATTCCCCCTGAATTTGATCGCGGTGTCCTGGGGCTGGAACCTTTGGTCAGTTGCTTGTTGCTACTCGGCTGAGGTGTGGTGTCAGCAGCTTGCACCTTTCCTCTGACGAACCTATCAGCCAGGGTTGCTGAGCTTTTGGAGGTAGAAGCTTCGTGTGTATAGCCTAAACCTTCTTTCACAGAAGTTGACCGTTGTGCTCTAAGCATGCTTTCAAGCTTCTCTTTCGCTCCTAGGTATTGTTCAGTCATCAATCCTCTCCAGACTTCGTCACTCCTTCTGAGTAAGTCATAGTCATTCTGCACGTCTGTGAGCTTCTGACTGAGCTTGGCTATTTCAGTCTCTTTCTCAGAATTGTCCTTGGTCAGAACTGAGATCTGAGTCTCTTGAAGCTGAGACTTAGTCATGAGAGATTCAATCTCTTCCTTGAGTCTCGCAACTAGATCCATCGACTCGAGTAGAGACCCGACAATCGAAGAAAGTCTCGATTCTCGGCCTTTACCTGTTCAAGTTCCCTGGATGGTTCTGCTTGAACTCTCTGCTCACTGAATGTTCCTCTCTAGCGGATCATCGTAGGCTTGTACCACATCTAGAGGATCATCTCGTGACCGAGCACGTGTCTTGTGTGCTGTGTAAAGAAGAGGTAATAATGCGTTTAGAATTTACCTCAGCCTCTTCTCCGGCCATCAGACAGTATTCGGCTGACTCATCAGGAATTGTCTCTGCGACCTCAACTGCGACGAACGCGGCTTCATCTTCGAAGAATACATGAATGTATCCTCCTCAATTGAGTTGTCGGATATCTCTCCGGCTATATAGGCTGTCGTCTCTCGGCGAATTTCTTTATCTCGGCTCGCCGTTCGCTCTCTTTGAGCAGCGAGAGTTCGGGACAATCGTACGATAGTGTCCCTCCTTCTTGCGGTTGTAGCGGGTAGATGTTCTGCTTTGCTCTTACCGAGTGAGTCTTTAGACGGACTGGCAGCAGACTCCGATTTTCTGCATTCAGTAGAAGGATTAGATTCTTCTTTCTTATGATAGTCTTTCTTACCTGAGGAAGAATCTCGATTGTATTTCCTCAACTTTCTGACTCTCTCATTTTCCCTCTGATATTTGAGAGTCATCGCTGCTAGCCGGTCGGGGCCCGAAGTCTCGAAGACTTTGCTACGATGTGGCCACAGCTTTGCTTGAGGAAATAGGCTTGGCTCCGTGTATTGCCGACCGTTGCCTTGAAGGCGTGGTCGAACCGTGTGTCACTGGAGCGCTTAAGCACTTTTGGGGTAGGCTATGCTCGAATTCCTCCGATTTTAATTCTGAAAATATAACATCAGGAGTTAGAGCATTTAGATCAGAGCGACGTAAATAAGTAGCAAATGGAAGCCACTTCTGTCGGGGCAACGCTCTCAAGATCTTGGTGTTCATCTCCTTGTTGGTGAATGACCTCCCGGCCCATTGATGACATTGACTTGATTGGTGAATCCGACACTCGGCTCGTCAATGGTTTCGGTAGTCGCATTGCAAAGGCGTCGAACTTCCGAAGTTCTAGCTCGAGCTTGTTTTCTTTGATCCGAGGGGTTCCATGGCTCGGTGATGCCCAAGGCGTCCCATAGCTCTTTCGCCGTTTTGCAATCTTGTACTCTTCCGAGGTGTGAGTCACTGAGCGTAGTCAGTATGGCATTACGTGCAACTCGGTCAAGGTTGTGCAACTTCTTTTCTTCAGGCGTGAAGGCAGATTTGTCTTTGGGAACCTTAGCACCAGTTTGTGCTCCCACGCCTCCTCCAGCAGCAAATACTATGCTGTCGATCATAGGAATGATCGGTGCTGACTCTAGGACATCTGACATGCTGTCGTGGAGTGACGTTAGGTGTGCCTCCATACGTACGCGCCATACCGTGTAGTTCTCTATTGAGAACATCGGCACCATCCTAATACCTGACATATCAGACATTGTAAGAGTAAGAGTATAAGGATGCTGAAAAGATGCTTATGCAGTGAAAACGGTTTTCAGGATCAGTTCGAGAGGACCAGTATTTCAGAACCGGCGATCAGTTGAACACCGTGTGCTCTGATACCAATTGTTGGTCCGGAGACGAAAAGTCAGGTGTAGAGGGGAGGGGGTGAATACACCTGAGCTCTGTTTCTTTTTCTCGGTGAAGGTCGGTGAAGGCGATGTTTGCAACTGATGAACAGTGCCAAGTAAGCCTTCGATCACTGGGGTCAAAGTGAGTCAGCTTCTGAGCTCTTCTACTGACTGATGTCAGTATTACGAAACTCAGTCGAAGACTGCAGTGCGGATAAGTGTTAGGCCCGGAGTCGTCTCTTTTGAAAACGCGTTTTTGCAAGTTAAATCTTTTAGCTGTGCACTTTATAAAATACGTTTTATGCAAACTTATGATTTTCAAGTCAGTTGAATGCAATGCAATAAAACAGTAAATGAACACAAGCGATTTAACGTGGTTCGGATACGCAAGATCCTACGTCCACGGTCCTGAACAAGGCGGGAGAACTTGTTGATTATTCCGAGCAAGCCTCGAGCGGGGATACTTGTGCACCGGACAGCCTCCTCTAAGTTATAGTCCTTAGCGACTTTACAATCCAAACCTAAGTTTAGAAGGGAGGGAATATTCTCCAACTGAGAAGGAGTTCTTACAACAAGAACAATTCACTAAATGTGAACTCCTTCGGATCTAAGCTATGAATCTAGCAATGAGCTTAGTCTAGAGAAGATAGGGATCAAAGTGCTCTAGAGAGATGAACTACAAGAAGTGTTCTATGAAAACTAGTTCGTCTCTCGGATAAGCTTGAAGGTTCTAGAGCGTTGTGAGTTTGAATGATTTCCCTTGATTTCGCGTATATTCCTCTTATCGAAATCTTCAAATCCTTCTCTATTTATAGTTGTGAGTTGTGACATATGTCCGTTGGAGACGACGATGCCACGTGTCACAAGCGTCCAAAGAAAACGGCCACTATTCAACTTTGTTGCGAAGCGGGCGATTAATGCACTGTTCATGAGAGCAACTTTTACTGTGTAGAGTAGGTAAGCGTTGTCGGCTTCTCATTGGTCGAGGTTTGTAGTTGGTGAGTGTCGAGTTGACCGTTCAAACTACCTCGTATGTCTTCTCGCCGAACATTTGAAAGGACTTTTAGTCTTTGGGTCGCTTTCTATCGGATACGATACTTGAAAGTCTGTCTTCTTCGGCCGAGTCGTCTGACCGATAAAGTGAGCTTCGATAGTCGGTTGGTCGATCGCGAAGGTATACTGCTTGCACTTGGTTCTTCTACCGATGACCATCGGCTTGTAGAGAATGCTTCTGCGAGGTCCGGGCCACCGATGCGGGATCTTCAACCGAGTTTGATATCGGTGGCCGACGAAGAGTGCAAGCGATTACACCGATGACGTGGGGTTCGAAAAGTATCTTCGGCAGAAGATCGGTTCAACAACTACCCCGTACGGGACTTAGACAAAAATAATAAGCATTACATCAAGTCTAACCTATACATCGGCCTAATCCTATCGACACACTAATCTACCGATATTAGCTCGGTTTTGGGATCTTCAATTCCATAGTACTACTATGATTTCCCCCAATTTCTTTTAACCCTAGAAACGGTGAGTATCAATCTATCGACTCATATCCAACAATTTCCCCCCTAATTGATGATGCCAAAACCTCTATACTCTAATATCTATCAAGGATACTTGTCCTATCGACAACAATTTCCCCCTTTAAACTTCCGAGGAAAAAAAACGATAATCATAAACGAACTTCAGAGGTGAGAGCATGGCAAGATCGAGAAACCGATGTGAGTGTGTGTCGATCACTTAGTGATCGGTTGTGTAAACACAAAGACAAAGGCCGAGAGACAATGAGTAATTGTCTAGCAAGCGAGAGGAACCGATATATATATCAAGAATTACGAGTTCCTATGCTATTACAAAAGATGAGGAGAAAAAATCACTGCTGCTTTGCTTCTTGAACTTCTGCGTTTTCTTCTTGAAGTCGGTGGATTTTTCCTCGGGAGGATCCGTAATAGTATTTATACACTCTAGCTCGAATCTCCCGGATCTCCAAGTTATCATCCGGCTTTTCCGGGAGCGGACTCGGGCGTAGGCGGCTTCCTCCACTTCTCTTTCTATGTCCTTAGTGCTCGGCAGTCCATTAGCAAGTCTCGGCGGTGGAATACGTCGGAAAGGCTGGGGCACGGAAGGTTACATTCTCGTGATTCCATGACTTGCTTCAGCCGTTCACCGAATTCAACATTAAATCTCGTAATCAACTCCTCAAAGAGCTGATCGGGTCGGGCGATCAAGTGGGTAAATGCGCCATACGTAGTAGCCTTTGATAAAAGTTTCTTTCAATCTCTCCCAATGTTCATTCATATCAGCCGGCACCCACTTATCCACATGCTTTGAATCGGTTGTTGCTTGATGTGGGGGCCCCCGATGAACTTAGATCCTCTCGGGATCCGCCTTCTTGGATCGGCCGCCGGTTTATCGGATAGGTTTTTCATTCTTGCCGGGTCGGCCATCCTTTTCTTCTCACGGAGAGCGGCCGCTCTAGTGTCTCCTCGTCCCGAGACTCGGTCCTTGCGCGTCGCCTCCCGTGTCGTTTGATCTTACCGCTATCTGCTCGGGTGTAAGAGTAGATATGGGAATACTACGAGCAAGTAGCTTTGATTTCGGTCGGAAGAGCCTTAGCAAATTCTTCTTGGGCTTTCTTCTTTTGCTCTTCGACCGTATTAATGACCTTTCTCTTTCCTTCGCCCCCGACGGCTTTGCCCTTAGGCTTTTTTTTGCCGTTTGCCGCCTCCTCTAGCCGACGCTCCCGGTCCAGGCTTGTCTTGCGGCTCTTGGGCTATTCCGAGGTCGAATGCCTCTTGCTCCGCTTTTGATTTAAACTTCTTGATCGGGGAGGAAGGAGTAGTGGATTCGGTAGCGATTTCCTTCCCCGACCTCTGCGGCACTGTTGAGACTCTTCTTCTTCAGTGGCTCTTCAAGGAATTGAGCGATTTCGTCTATGTGCACAGTCGAAGAGGAGATGGGGGTGGCTTGTAGTGGGAAATCAAGGAGAAGGACCTCGGTAGATGTACCTTTCGAGTAGGTGGTCCCGCCTCCGGAGCCTCGTTCCCCCCCGAATCTCTGCGGTGAGGGCTCTGCTGCTGAGGAGGGTCCTGCCTCCTGAGCCTGTCCCTCGAGGATCTGGACGTCAGCTGTATCCGTATCAGGTTCATCTTTCACAATATCTTCCCCCTTTTTGGCATCAGCAATATTCGCCAGGGAGGTGCGGATAGCTTTTACGTCCCGCTCCAGTTGTGCAAGAATCTTTGATGCAGGTAATCGTGTCATCAAAATCACCGACCAAGTTACGGTAGTTTTCCCAGGTCTTTCTCTCGATCGGCTCTAGATTTCTTCAATCGAGCGGCCGACTCCTGACGGAGTTTCAGCAGAGCTTGATCATTTGATTCTGTCATTTCTTTCTGAATGGCTTTCAAGGCCTCAGCCTGTTGCTTGATGGTTGTTTGAAGAGAGGTGGTTGCTATCTTGTTTCTCTCATCTATGAAGCCTTGAACTGTTTTCATAGCTTGAGTCAGCTGCTCCGAGAAAGTTTTATGCTGAGCGACAAGCAGCTGCTGACTCTGTGCTGATAAATCGGCCTTTTGAGCACTTAGGGCCTGCTCAACTATCTCCTTGAAATTTGGCTGAGAAGCCTCTTTAGGAGTTGAGACGTCAGCGGCCAACTTACTTAGAACTTCGTTCTGAGCCTTGGTGTACTTCTCCCATTGGAAATGAACATCTTTGGCTAGGAGTCGATTTTTCTCACCTTGGCGTTTGATAGCCCTGTTGACAGAACGTGAGGACACGGAACCGATGGGTTGTATCTGATAAGAGCTAGTTCCGAGCCTCTGCTCAGAGAACGAGATCAACTGCTCCCTCTCGTTTCCCGGAGCGGTTGTAGCCTCACCCGATGGGATTATGGGTGGTGTTGGGCTCTTCTCTTGGGGAGTTTGTCCCTTGCGGATTCTCCCCGATCCGCTTCCTTGGGTTTGCCATCCATCTCCTCATCTTGATCATCATTATCGCCTTTATCGGAGGTGGAGATGGGGGCGGAGCTGTTTGCATCGGAGCTCTCAAGCTCGGTAAATAGAGCATTGCGGCTCTCAAATCTTCGAAAGACGCCACATCGCCGTGGCTCTCCGAATCCAATCTTGGCTTGGAGCTCTTGCTCCTCCGTCGATAGCTCATCCGGTGACTTGCCGGGATTTGGCAAAGTCAATAAGAATGTCCCAAATGCGTAAAACCTTAAGAGCATCCGAGCTCTTGTCCTTACTGCTATTTCAACCAGATCTGCGTGCTCGGCAATTTACGGTATCTCTTCTTGGAATCTCAGTGCGCAAAGACGCAATCGAGTGGTGTCGGTTGTTGTCCACTCAGCGTAGAGGTTCGGGTGACGGTTCCCTCTTGTCGGACTCTGTTTCCTCGTAGCCGATCACTTGGACTTTGTCCTTGATCGTCGCTCCCTCGATTCCAGTATCTGAATCGAGTAGTTGCTCCTCTTGAGTAGGAGGAACTGGCTCAATAAAGGTAAGTGGCTGAGCCACTGTGACCTCAGCAGGTCGATTCTTAGCCAACCTCCTCTTCTTTGGTACTTGGATAGATAGGGGCAGAGCAGACGCAGCTCTCTTAGGCTCAGGCGGTCCCTTGCCTATGGATTTCTCGGCTCCAACTTTCGTGCGGAATTTGATAGACTTCTTGTCAAAGTACTTGGAGTCCTCAAAGGCCGAGTTCTCAACACCGAGTTCCTCCGAACTATGCATTCTATCGAAACGTACATCTTTGTTCCGAATAGAAGTTTACCCACACCGGCTATCCTCCTCTCGCCGGATGGGTAATGTGGTGAACTTCCGAGCCTCGTGCCTTCATCTCGAGTAGTATAATACTCGGCCCGGTTCACTTCAACCCCATCGTCTATTGCCATCATCAGTGAATCCTAGGTTTGGACAAGTTGATCATATGATCCAACGAACTTGTCGAATGTGCGATACCACGTAAGCTAGACCTCTGTATCGAGGTAGCAACATATTCCTCGGTAAAAAGCTGTTTTTGAACGCCACATCCTTGCGTCCACGAGAATTTACGCACATATGCGTTGATCTCCTTCTCCTTGTATCCAATCGGAGAAATGCCGGAGTTGGGAAGATCGAATGAGAGAGCTAGAGCATCTTGAATATCGAAGGTAAGAACAAATGACTCCCACTCATCTTGATCGACTTCCTTCCGATAAGAGAAGGACGATTCCTCTCCTCCCGACGCTAGAGATTTCCAGTTGAAATAAACTTCGGCGACATTGCCGAGGGAGATAAGCACGGGGGTGCTTCGAAACCAAAGCATCTCCAACCCCCGAACGCTCCAAAGCGTCAAACACGGGTTCAAGGAAAGAGATCTCCACTTGGCGGAAGGCCAAGGTAGGTTCAAACAGAATCCTGGAGGCTACAATCTCCTTCAATGTTGTCCGGAGTTTGAACGTTCGCCATTGAAATCTGCAAAACAACATATTAGCACTTGAAAATAGAGTAAGTTAGTAGTTGCTAACAGACATCTGATACATTACCGTGTATAGGAGCTTTAAGAGATGCGAAAGCAAAGTTGTTTAGGAGATTTGGATAAGAAAACAAAGTTGCGAGATAAGCTCTTTGAGAAAATGAAGAATGGCGAAAAATGAGGAGTTGTTAGAAGATGAAAGATTTTGTATATTTCGTTTGATCTTCAGTTTGAATCGCACGGTTCAAATTTAATCTTTCAAAATCAAGGGGCGGCTAAGATTAAATGTTATAAAAGAATGATTACAATAGCCGCCAAAAATATAGATATACGTAATAAAGCTAATGGAGAAGACATGCATTAAATGCGCGACGAGAGCATTAATTACGCAGGCGAGGAGTCCTGCCGACCTTTCCTCAAACCTTAAACATAATAAATGGTAAGGAATAAATGCTCCTAGGCAACCGAATGCAAGCGATCGATGCATTAAATGCGGCATGCTTCGAACAAATTAAGTAACGATACTACGCAAACCTCTTGATCGAACTTATCACCGGTTACCATCATTTATCGGGAGGATGGTTGTGCCGATGACCATGTTCTCCCTTGTTGTGTACGGTGTGCATCTCCCAACCGAGTCATTGTACTAAGTTTTCCGACTTGTCGTGCCGATTCCATACTAATACACATTGTTGCTAAGTATATTATTATCGGTAGTCGGCTTCTACCGACTTGTCTCGGTAGGATCTAGCGACCTAGCTCAACCGATAGTTCTCCGAACCTTGTTCTCGGCTAGTGGTTTGGTCGGTATATCGCGCTTTTGCTTGTCGGTATGGATTTTCTCCATCCCGATGTCCTTCTTTTCGACATGGTCTCTCGATGAAGTGGTGTCGAATGTCCACGTGCTTGCATCCGGTATGTAGAACTGGGTTCCGAGTTATAGCTATTGCGACCGTGGTGGAGTCACGGTAGATGAGCACTTCATCCCGAGTTATACCATAATCTCTCAATTGTTGTCGAAGCCAAAGGATGCCGGGCACGAAGCAACTTCCTGCAGCCCATGTACTCGGCTTCGGTAGTGGACGTAGCTACCGAGTGCTTGTTTCTTTGAAAACCACGATATCGGCCTTGCTGCCTAGGAACCGACATGTTCGGAAGTTGATTTTCGATCTATCCCGCATCCCGCATAATCGGCATCGAATAACTCTGTCGGTATTAGATTATCATCGGCGGGATACCATAACCCAGCCTCGGTGTTCCTCTTAGGTATCGCGAATCTTCTTCGTCGAGTCTAGATGACTTCGCTTGGGATTCGCTTGAAATCTTGCGCATACACCTACAAAGATAAGTTATGTCGGTCGGCTAGTTTGTTAAATAAAGTAAAGAACCAATAATAGCTCTATAATCGGTAGAGTTAACGAAGCTCCCTCTTTGTCTAGATCGATTTTAAAGTTCGTGTTCATGGGGATCTTGACCGGTTTGCTTTGGAATCACAGCCCGAATCTTTTGAGAAGATCTCGAGTGTATTTGGCTTGATTGATGAAGATTCCTTCAGCTGATTGTTTTACTTGAAATCCAAGGAAATAATTCATCTCTCCCATCATGGACATCTCGAATTTCTCCTTCATCATCTTCTCGAACCGGCGACATATGACTTCGTTTCGCGGCAAAAAAATGATGTCGTCCACGTAGATTTGCACCGGTAGAATGTCATCTTCCGACTTTATGCTGAATAGGGTGCGATCTACCGTCCCCCTTTTGAAAACCTTTTCGAAGTAGAAAGTCCGATAGGGTATCATACCAAGCCCCGGGTGCTTGTTTTAACCCATACTGAGCTTTCCTCGGTCTGTACACTCGATGTCCCTGCTGAAAGCCGGACGGTTGTTCCACGTAGACTTCTTCCTTCGATGCGCCGTTCGTAAAAGCTAACTTCACATCCATCTCGATATACCTTAAATCTCGATGTGTTGCATAAGCTAGGAAAAGACGAATGGCTTCCAATCCGGCGACCGGAGCAAATGTTTCATCAAAGTCAATTCCTCTCGCCCGATTTGTATCCTTTAGCAACTAGTCGAGCTTTATTTCGACAATGACGTTGTTTTCATCTCGCTTGTTCTTGAAGACCCACTTAGTTCCAATCACGTGCCGATGTCCAGGTCCGTCGACAAGCTCCCAAACTTCATTTCCGACGAACCGGTTCAGACTCTTCTTGCATAGCAATGACCCGGTCGGCATCTTTAAGTGCGTCCTCTATCGATCCGAGGTTCTTACGTAGACGTAAAAACAAGAGTAAAGTGAGCTTTCTCCTTGATTTAATCTTGATCTCGTCCTTATAGTTGCTGATGGATCTCCAATGATAAGATCCGAAGAATGAGCATCGAGCCACGAACGCCCGAGTCGGGCTTCTTCTTCGATACCACTTCGCATCCGTAGGTGTATTAGGCATTTCGGTAGTACTGGTTTTGTGACCGTAGTAATTCAGGAAGAAGGTTAGGATCTACCGAGTTTCCGGGTTCGGGGCATTTAGCTCGGGAACATTAATCGTTCCCCCCGAGTTTATATTCTCGGTAGAGGTCTCGGTTACCACGGGGGCTTTCTCATCGACCGAAGTTATCCGTTGTTGATTCCGTTCGATAGAATCAACTAGGTTAGCTACATTGCTTGTTGGTCGAGTCCGAATTTCTTCATCTTCCGACTCATCATCCCAACAATGCCGGATCTTTTCAACTTTGTCATTTAGTTCGAGATCCCGTAGCTTGCTGCCGACATCCTCGGTGCTTGACTTTGTATCTTTCCCCGTTCTCGCAACAAATTCATCAAAAACAACATGAGGGCTTTCCTCCACGCAAAGAGTTCGATAGTTAAAAACTCGAAGGCTTTATCGACTCGGGAGTATCCTAAGAATACTCCTTGATCGATTTGCTATCAAAGACCTTCAACCGATCTTTCCCATTGTTGTGGATAAAGCAAGGACAGTCAAAAACATGAAAATGAGAAATAGAAGGAATTCTCCCTTTCCACGGTTCGTATGGCGTCTTCATGTGTTCTTTGTGTCGGTAGTGATCGATTTTGAGTGTAACAGGGCGGTGTCGAGTAGCATCGGCCCAAAACTTTGAGGGTAGTCCAGGAATCTGCGAGGAGCGTTCTTGCTTGCTTCTTTGAGAGTTCTCGTTCTTACGTTCGAGCAAGTTCGTTCTGGCCGAGGGGTGCGCGCACTGATGTCTCGTGCTTGAATTCCCTCTTTATCGCAAGTATGTCTTAACTACCGAGTTTAGAAACTTTGTTCCTCCGTACGAGCGTATCTTCTTGATCTTGATGTTCTTTTCCACATTGAGTTTCTTCGATAGATTAGGTAACTCGGTCCGAACATCGATTTGTTGGCGATGAAGATGACCCAAGTATATCTCGAGTAGTCGTCTCATGACGACGAGGGCATACTTCTTGCCTCTTATAGTCACCGGAGAGACGGCCCGAATAAGTCCATGTGAAGCGGTGAAGGATTCCATCGGTGGAAGGTGACGGAATAGGTGGATTGCTACTCTTTGTTTGCTTTCCCTTCGGGCACGCTTCACAATTTCTCGTCTTTGATAAACGATTCGTTGGGCGGTCCTCGACTTTAGAGTTCTTGACAAGCTTGTTCATGGTTTTGAAGTTCAAAGGGCCGAGTCTCTTGTGCCATAGCCACTGACTTGTTACCCGATTTAGTCCTGTGCGAGCAAGCAAGCCTCGGGTTACTGCGGTATTCCGGTTGCAACATAGATGTTCTTCCTCCGCGAACCCGATAACACTGTTTTCCCCGTAGATTTGTCAACAATATCACGAAACCGGCGTCAAAGATTACTTTGTTAAGATTATCACGAATTGATCGATCGAAAGGAGATTATGTTGAAGTCCTTCAACATATGTTACTCTTAGAACCGTGGCGGTCCCAATGTTCGGCGTTCCGTATCCCCTTGTGTAGCCTTTGGAATTGTCACCGAATTCAATTCGCGGACCATCTTCTTGTACGTAGTTGGTCGGCGAGGCTCTTACGGTAAGTCATGTGTCTCGAGCGGCCGCCGTCCACTATCCACGGGTCCTTATGCACTCGCAAAACGAAGGCATTTTTAGGTACCCTTTGGTTCAGTTGGGTCCTTACGGGTTAGTGGGTGATTTCGGAACCCGGATCTGTCTCGGGACCTTAGAAATTCCGGACTTCTTCTTCCGAACCTTATCGGCTTTCTTCTCCACAGGACTTGGAGATACTGACTTTCTGCTGATAATTTTGGGTTCGGGAGCTTTCTTCTTCCGAGTCTTAGCGCTTCTCCCGACCCCCGGGGCTCATAGTAGTACGAGCCGTGCTCGAGCCGGGTGCTCATACAGATGGCTCCTTGTATCTGTTACGCCCATCCGACCTTCTTGATTCCCCCCGAATTTGATCGCGGTGTCCCGGGCCGGAACCTTTGGTCACCGCTTGTTGCTACTCGGTCGAGGTGTAATTATTTTCTCGTTTGTTTTTCGCCCGAGGTGTGGTGTCGGCGGCTTGCACCTTTCCTCTCGACGAACCTATCGGCCAGGGGTTGCTTGAGCTTTTGGAGGTAGAAGCTTCGTGTGTATAGCCTAAACCTTCTTTCACAGAAGTTGACCGTTGTGCTCTAAGCATGCTTTCAAGCTTCTCTTTCGCTCCTAGGTATTGTTCAGTCATCAATCCTCTCCAGACTTCGTCACTCCTTCCGAGTAAGTCATAGTCATTCCCGCACGTCCGTGAGCTTCGATCGAGCTTGGCTATTTCGGTCTCTTTCTCAGAATTGTCCTTGGTCAGAACTGAGATCTGAGTCTCTTGAAGCTGAGACTTAGTCATGAGAGATTCAATCTCTTCCTTGAGTCTCGCAACTAGATCCACTGACTCAGTAGAGACCTGACAATCGAAGAAAGTCTCGATTCTCGGCCTTTACCGTTCAAGTTCTCCGGATGGTTCTGCTGAACTCTCTGCTCAGTCGAATACTGTTCCTCTAGCGAGATCATCGTAGGCTTGTACCACATCTAGAGGATCATCTCGTGACCGAGCACGTGTCTTGTGTGCTTTGTGTAAAGAAGAGGTAATAATGCGTTTAGAATTTACCTCGGCCTCTTCTCCGGCCATCGACGGTATTCGGCCGACTCATCGGAATTGTCTCTGCGACCTCAACCTGCGACGAACGCGGCTTCATCTTCGAAGAATACATGAATGTATCCTCCTCAATTGAGTTGTCGGATATCTCTCCGGCTATATAGGCTGTCGTCTCTCGGCGAATTTCTTTATCCTGCTCGCCGTTACGCTCTTTGAGCGGTGAGAGTTCGGGACAATCGTGCGATAGTGTCCCTCCTTCTTGCGGTTGTAGCAGGTAGATGTTCTGCTTTGCTCTTACCACTGAGTCTTTAGACGGACCGGCGCCAGAACTCCGATTTTCCGCATTCGGTAGAAGGATTAGATTCTTCTTTCTTATGATAGTCTTTCTTACCCGAGGAAGAATCTCGATTGTATTTCCTCAACTTTCCGACTCTCTCATTTTCCCTCGATATTTGAGAGTCATCGGTGCTAGGCGGTCGGGGCCTGAAGTCTCGGAAGACTTTGCTGCGATGTGGCCACGGCTTTGCTTGAGGAAATAGGCTTGGCTCCGTATTGCTTGATCGTTGCCTTGAAGGCGTGGTCGAACCGTGTGTCACCTGGAGCGCTTAAGCACTTTTGGGGTAGGCTATGCTCGAATTCCTCCGATTTTAATTACGAAAATATAACATCGGGAGTTAGAGCATTTAGATCGGAGCGACGTAAATAAGTAGCAAATGGAAGCCACTTCGTCTGGGGCAACGCTCTCAAGATCTTGGTGTTCATCTCCTTGTTGGTGAATGACCTCCCGGCCCATTGATGACATTGACTTGATTGGTGAATCGACACTCGGCTCGTCAATGGTTTCGATGAGGCTGCATTGCAAAGGCGTCGAACTTCCGAAGTTCTAGCTCGAGCTTGTTTTCTTTGATCCGAGGGGTTCCATGGCTCGGTAGCTGCCAAGGCGTCCCATAGCTCTTTCGCCGTTTTGCAATCTTGTACTCTTCCGAGGTGTGAGTCACCGAGCGTAGTCGGTATGGCATTACGTGCAACTCGGTCAAGGTTGTGCAACTTCTTTTCTTCGGGCGTGAAGGCGGATTTGTCTTTGGGAACCTTAGCACCCGGTTTGTGCTCCCACGCCTCCTCCGAAGCAAATACTATGCTTTGTCGATCATAGGAATGATCGGTGCTGACTCTAGGACATCTGACATGCTGTCGTGGAGTGACGTTAGGTGTGCCTCCATACGTACGCGCCATACCGTGTAGTTCTCTATTGAGAACATCGGCACCATCCTAATACCGACATATCGACATTGTAAGAGTAAGAGTATAAGGATGCTGAAAAGATGCTTATGCGGTGAAAACGGTTTTCGGGATCGGTTCGAGAGGACCAAGATTTCAGAACCGGCGATCAGTTGAACACCGTGTGCTCTGATACCAATTGTTGGTCCGGAGACGAAAAGTCAGGTGTAGAGGGGAGGGGGTGAATACACACGAGCTCTGTTTCTTTTTCTCGGTGAAGGTCAGTAGAGCCGATGTTTGCAATCGATGAACGAGTGCCAAGTAAGCCTTCGATCATCCGGGGTCAAAGTGAGTCGGCTTACGAGCTCTTCTGCGGACCGATGTCGGTATTACGAAACTCAGTCGAAGACTGCAGTGCGGATAAGTGTTAGGCCCGGAGTCGTCTCTTTTGAAAACGCGTTTTTGCAAGTTAAATCTTTTAGCTGTGCACTTTATAAAATACGTTTTATGCAAACTTATGATTTTCAAGTCGGTTGAATGCAATGCAATAAAACAAGAAATGAACACAAGCGATTTAACGTGGTTCGGATACGCAAGATCCTACGTCCACGGTCCCCGAACAAGGCAGGAGAACTTGTTGATTATTCTGAGCAAGCCTCAGCAGGGATACTGTGCACTGGACAGTTCCCTCTAAGTTATAGTCCTTAGCGACTTTACAATCCAAACCTAAGTTTAGAAGGGAGGGAATATTCTCCAACTGAGAAGGAGTTCTTACAACAAGAACAATTCACTAAATGTGAACTCCTTCGGATCTAAGCTATGAATCTAGCAATGAGCTTAGTCTAGAGAAGATAGGGATCAAAGTGCTCTAGAGAGATGAACTACAAGAAGTGTTCTATGAAAACTAGTTCGTCTCTCGGATAAGCTTGAAGGTTCTAGAGCGTTGTGAGTTTGAATGATTTCCCTTGATTTCGCGTATATTCCTCTTATCGAAATCTTCAAATCCTTCTCTATTTATAGTTGTGAGTTGTGACATATGTCCGTTGGAGACGACGATGCCACGTGTCACAAGCGTCCAAAGAAAACGGCCACTATTCAACTTTGTTGCGGCGGGCGATTAATGCGCCGTTCATGAGAGCAGACTTTTTCGTGTAGAGTAGGTAAGCGTTGTCGGCTTCTCATTGGTCGAGGTTTGTAGTTGGTGAGTGTCGAGTTGACCGTTCAAACTACCTCGTATGTCTTCTGCCGAACATTTGAAAGGACTTTTAGTCTTTGGGTCGCTTTCTATCGGATACTGATGCTTGAAAGTCTGTCTTCTTCGGTCGAGTCGTCGGACCGATAAAGTGAGCTTCGATAGTCGGTTGGTCGACTGCGAAGGTATACTTGCTTGCACCGGGTTCTTCTACCGATGACCATCGGCTTGTAGAGAATGTTTCTGCCGAGGTCCGGTCGGTCGATGCGGGATCTTCAACCGAGTTTGATATCGGTGGCGACGAAGAGTGCAAGCGATTACACCGATGACGTGGGGTTCTGAAAAGTATCTTCAGCAGAAGATCAGTTCAACAACTACCCCGTACAGGACTTAGACAAAAATAATAAGCATTACATCAAGTCTAACCTATACATCAGCTAATCCTATCGACACACTAATCTACTGATATCAGCTCGGTTTTGGGATCTTCAATTCCATAGTACTACTATGATTTCCCACAATTTCTTTTAACCCTAGAACAGCTGAGTATCAATCTACTGACTCATATCCAACAAATAGGTTTAAGGAGTAAAAAATCTCCATAGAGCTCAGTAATTGATTTCCAATATAGGATGAAACATTAGCATAGAAACTAACCAAATCATTTATAGGCAATGCAATATTTCATATTCTTCTGCTACATGTGGCAACCCAACCCATATTAATAACATCATCTTACTTAAAATCCTAGATTTTCAGTAATAGGAGCTCCTCTTCCAAACCAAGCAAGAGTTGCATTATATTCAATATAGATGACAGCAAACATAGACATTTGGATTGCTCAATAGTCCTTGATTAACAGAAATACTAATCCTGGTCAGTAATTGTTTTTTTGTAGAATTTAGCGCATGCTTGATCTGAAGTCTAGTTCAATAAACTTGATTGATGAACAATAATCAGAAGCCCACCTCTGGATTGCCACATTAAAAAATGTGGGTCAAGTGTACTAACTGGGGAAGTTAACACCAAATAAATTATGCCAATTGCCCTCTAATACTCGTACATTTACATTTCTAACCATGCAGCACCCAGATCTCGAATTCACTCAAAGTCATGTAAAATGCATTGATAGAAAGCAAGCTCCCTTCACCTAATCTAGCATATAGCAGTGGTCTTCACATTAAATTTGTTTCTTTATTTGTTTTGCAGGGGTTTTGTTTTAGTAGGAATTTTAAGTTTGGCTAGGTGGTTCTTCCATTGTCACGACTGATTGAGAAGTCAGGCATCTCTCCATTTAAGATGAGGCAGCCAGGATCTTGCACTTAAATGTGATAAACATGTCCTTTTGCGCATAACTTGGAAGAATTAGAGAATCTATGTTTATATAGATGTACTTCTAGCTGGTATGCTTGATGTTATTTCTGGTACACGTTCCAAAATTACATTGTAATTGTGCACTTCAAAACTACATACAAATGTGAGAATATAACAGTTTCCATTAAACATTCTGATCTATCTATCCAATCAAAAAGTCCACCATAAATGCAAACTGAGATGCCAGCATTGGATACAGCTTGAGAGGCAAAAATGTCATTCAAAAAGATTATAGACACGTTAGCAATATCTTATAAGTACGAAGACTTAGTCGAAGTCCCCACGATTCATTCCACTATACCTCGTGCATGTCTTTGTAGTCAGCATGCATGAGGAGACGATAAACAGATCATGAAGGTGCAAGCACTGGTTTTGTGAAAAGGAGAACTACTGATTCCGAAATTTTGGTGGCAAATGTTAAATAACATGATCTAGATATTTTTATTTTATTTAGAATCATTAGATAGTACTACAGTAGGTAGTTGTCAAAAGAAACCCAAAGATACCAATAGTTTCCGGTCACTCATTTCTTAAATATGTTTCCGGAAATAAGATTTTTGAGAGGAGGTATGACTAGCAGCATCCTATAAATTAGACAACTGTTCACACATGTGCAAGTTCAAAATTCCCATGAAATACTACCTATCAACTTGCTGTGGAACTGTGAGCTCTTTACAAGAAGATGCTGATTGTTACTATAGAAACTAATTCTTCATAAGTTAATTTGCCCGAAGAACTTCTTGTTGAGTTTCATATTTGAAGCAAATGGATGAGGCATATCCACACAATCCGAAGGAATGAATGAAGGTAAGACTGTAAGAAATCCTATGGTATATATAGCTTGTTCTCTGACTAATAGACCTAGTTTCCATGATAATCTAACATCCAAAGGCAAGATGTCCAAACTTACAACTAAAGAACAACCATAGTGCAGAGCTTACTGATACATTTTCTTCGTGTAGCACTCCCAATTTTGTAAAGATCAAATTTCAAGTTCAACAGATTCACAACTGAATATGAATAAGGACTAATACTGATCATGAGACGGACCAAATAGAAGTCTCAAATGAAACGAGAGACCCAAGAGAAGGATAACCTCATTGACTTCTTCCGACGGCAAAGGAGGGCTGACTGAAGGCAACACTTGCGAGATCTTGGATAGATCAACGGCGAAACTAATTAGGCACTGAGGGCAGTTGAAGTGCGACAATCCATGCGGCACGTTGAGTATAGCTTTGCAGTTGGCGCATGAAAGCTGGATCATAGTTGGATCAACGCGGTGGGCGGGGGTGCTCCTCTGATGCTGGTCCTGGCCCTTGCTGGACCGCATCAAGTCCGGCGGCAACAGCGGTTGCCCCATTGAGAGATGCTGCTGCGGCGAGATTGTGGTTAGTGGTGAGAATTAGGAGGAAATTTGATTTGAATTATGTACGTGAATGTGAGGGTTTGGTTGGGTCTGAAGAATTTGTAAAGACAGAGAGAGAAAAAGGGCGGCAAAAGGAATGAAGAGTTTCCCGCTCTCGATCAGACGCTTGGGTACGTGTGCTGACGAGTGACTTTTGATATTTATTAATTTTGATACTTGTGTTTACGAACGATCACTTGAAAGCAACTTCAGGCTACTCATTGGCTAAAGAACAAAGGAATGTACTCCTTCCGTCTCGCTATTTGTGGCTCACTTTCTCAAAAGGAGTGTCCCGTTATTTGTGGCCACTTTCTTAATTTGGTAAAAGATTACTATCATATATTCTACTCTATCATCTTCTATCTCCTACTTTATTACATTATATCTCCTACTTTATCATTATTTCTCTCACACTCTCTCATTATCTTACTCATCTTCTTTCTCATACTTTATCTACTCTCTCTCATACTTTATCATCTACTCTCTTAATTCTCGTGCCGAAAAGAACATGACCACAAATAGCGGGACGGATGGAGTATTATTACATCAGATTTAAAGTTCAGACACAATATCATATTAGGTAACAGTGATTGAGCATGACCACAAATACAACTAGGTAATTTGAAGCCCAAATGATTCTCCCAGAACCAAAAGTTGTCTCACTGCTCACTTCTTTTCCAGCTTGGGTTCGCTGCTAGTTGGCGTTGGGACTGGTTGAATTCTCACATATGGCTTTCTCGTCAATGTCTCCCCTCTTAAAGCAGCAACATATCTGTCATTTGTATCTTCTTTCCTCTTCAGTTCCCCGAGGTACTCTGCCAGCCTCTCTTGATTAACCTTACCCATCATCTAACCTCGCAAAAAGACAAACATTTGTTAAAGAGAGGAGATCACATATCTTCTAATCACATACTTGAAGCCATGCATTCACACCTAAATGTACGCAATAGGAGCAACACTAAATGAAACATTGAGATGGAAGTCTTCTTTCATTTCACAATTGATGAAAAAGTTCATGAACTTATTATCTTAGATCTGAACAAGTTGATGGATCCCTTTTGTTACGTCCCATGTCTCCGTGGGAGGATGGCACGGGGGAGTATTAGCTCACTGAGGCATATGATTGTTGTACATCTCTTTTCGTTCACTGACGCGAGCAAGCATAAGATTCAACATATTATATCAAACAAATCCTAATGCTGCCCTAACATATTCAGCCAACTATTTGTATTTTCCCTCTATTTTTGTGCCTTTAGTAGGCCTAGTATTTCCGGCAATTGCAATGGCTTCTTTATGTCTTCATGTTCAAATAACAATCTACAATACTCGAAGTTCAAAAATAGCTAGAAACATAACACCCCTTTCCTTATCGATAATCGAATAGGTTCTCCTTGACCAGAGAGAAAAAGAAACAATTTTTGCACAGGCAAGTCTAGATATCATCATATCAGGAAACGAAATAAAATAGTTCATACCAAAAAATACAACATGTGACCTAGAACTGCCACAAATATACCTTTAATCCAAATACCTAATCGCCCTAAATCATACCGTGTATCTAAACTAGTCAACCTAATCAGGCCATCGGAACTCAAATCAATATGCACTGAAAGGATGCTTGATGAATGATTAAAGCCTCTAGGGTTTGATATCGGCGATTTCAATAAACGGACAAATATGAAACACATCGATTTGACGGAGGGCAATAAATTGGAAGAGAATCAGAGGGAATTACCATGGATTCGGGTCGGGCGGACTTCCGGAGCTTGGCTTCGAGGTCCGGATTGCTGGAACTGGTGAGCTGCATGACGCAGTAGCCTACAACCCCCGGAATGACACCGCATACGGTTGCGAAGGCCAAGAAGAACGGCTTCGAATCCCTCGTCTTCGTCACCAGCCATCTCCATGTCTGGCTCTTCTCCCATAGCAACGACATTGCTCTAGATGTGAGTCTGGAGTTGCAGAGATCTCATCATCAACGGTATATTTTAGACTTGGTAGCCCAACAACGCATAAGAGCAGCCCATTTACAGGCCCAAACTGGCAGGATGCCAACTTGATTTATTAAATTCTTATTTTAACTAGTGATATCAATATCTATGCCTATAAAAAATACAATATTATGTATTAAGTTGTAATCTACAATAAACTATTGTATTATGAGGATAGTAAATTAATCTTAAAAATCGCTAACATTATTGTTAGGTAGTCATTATACATTTAGACCGAACTCATACTATACTCTCTTGTGTATTCTCTTGTGTATTACAAGATATTAGGGATGACAATGGATCAGATCTTTCTAAGTCCAAATCTAGATTCATAATTTCTTGCTTTGGTTTGGATTCGATCCAAATTTATTGAATCCTAAAAAATGTGATCCAGATCAATAGAATCCATGTGATTTCGGATTTAGATTTGGATATGATGGAGCTACCCAATAGTTAGCGTTTCTATAACTTTAGTAATGTACGAAATATAGAAAGAGTGTGGGCAAAGTTGATTATCACATTTGCTTCTTGCTTACAGGTTTGGGTTTGACACCCTATCATTTATAAATCACATAGCCTAGAGTGTCCCATTTTAATATCCCTTCGGTAGTCCACATGTGATACACTTTTTTTAATAAAAAATGTCAAATATCAATAATTTTGTGGAGGTTACACTCAAAGGTGTATGAAAATAGGACACAGAAACCGCACTATTTATAAATACTACACTTGTATTCTTTGTAAATCCAATAATATTTTAATTATAAAATAAGTGGATTTCGATCGGATTTGGATCTCAAAAGGCAAAATCCAAATTCTGATTTGGAATTTGAGAGAACGAATTTGGTCTGGGTCCAAGATCTATTAACTAAAGTATTGTACTTATAAGAGTTTATAACCCATTAATAAATAAAAACGAGATAATTGAGAAATTACTTATTGATTTTGAGTCTTTTGAGGTTTTCTTTACTTGGATAATTAAAATATTTTTATAGTGATAACTTAATTTGGATGATTGTATTGTTCTTTAGGGATTATAATGTTATTGTGAAATTAGTTCATTTAACTAACTTAAGTGGATTTAGGATTAAGTTAAATGTAAGTTAAAAAAATGTGTTTTTTAATACTCAAATTCTTAAAGTAAAATGCAAATTTATCCTATCCTTATGATTGCTACATGAAATATTCAATTTGACTTAAATATTCTAACTTTGCAAATTTATTAGTCTACATGTATCATTTTGTGCGTAAATGATTGAAATTCGCAAAGTCCAACATAAGTTGAAATCCCACTCGCTAACGCTCATACTTTCAAGTCCCGCTCGACTTTTCTAACTCTGCAGAGAGCAGAATCTTGCTCGGCAGTCCCGCTCAGTTCTCGCTCGACTCCCGCTCACTGATAAATAATAATAATAATAATAATAATAATAATAATAATAATAATAATAATAATAATAATAATAATAATAATAATAATAACATCACTTCAATTTCAGAAATCCCGCTCAAGTCCCGCTCGGTCCTGCCCATAACCGAGAGTGGGACTTGATCGACTTTAATGCATGACAAAAGTTGATCGATCATTGAAATTTGTAGTGTAGCTCAATATTTTCTGTATTAATACTGGTGATTGACATCCTCGTTGAACACAATGCATCCTCTTTCATATTACAAAATTATTTAGTAGAATTTTACCTCCATATTCAAGGAAAAAAATGGAAAGTTGGTATAATATTATTGTTCATTTTAACGAACAATTTAATAATTTGTCCGAGTACGTTGGTGGTGAAGTAAGAGTTGTTTGCATTCCAGTCAATAGTGTTTGTCTCCCCATTATACGATAGGACATTCAATACAATCTTAATCTGTTTTCACTTTAATCGGATTATGAAATTTGTTATAACTATGTTTCTCGTCATGGTATTACGATTAGGTCCATTTTTGTCATCGATATGGATCTACTTTGTCTTTGTACTACACAAATTGAGCTGACTTTATTTCTTGTGCACTCCAATGTTCACTCATATCATACACCGATGTTGTTGAATAGTTCGGATCGAGGTTCGATTTTCAAGAGCAAGGGGTGGTAGCAATCGATTGAGAATGTTAGCGAACAGGAGACATATGTTCGCGAATAGGAGACACATGTTGTGTCCGACAGTAATGGAGAAAATAATCTGGATAGTTCATCCGATGAAGATTACAATGAGGTGCCTGATGCATTAAATGGATATACGCTTACCGACTTTGCTGCATGGATCCGTCGAACTGATATTTATGCTCATGTTGAACAACTGTGACCCCCAAATGATGAAATAATACACAGTGGAGGCAAAGAACTAAGTGATAGTTTACTTCCACTTATTCCTCTCGATACATCCGACTCACGTATGGTTCAAGATCTAGATCACGTTGTTGACTATCTACTTCGTGAAGGGACGACATTATGGTAGATGGATGGAACAAGGTCTTGATTTCAGGGTGTCTCGTTCAGACACTCGTCGGGTAGAGTATAAATGCAGACGAAGTCGCCAATTCCCTTTTTTTCTACGGGCATCATTCTGCACTAATGTGTTGTGGATTGTGAACAACTTGCATGCTGATCACACATGTAATCAAGATTTATCACAGACTAGTCCAAGGAAGGTGCGTGTGAAGGCAACTTATGTTGTTCGTCGAATGCACCAACAAAAAAGATTCATAAAACCAAGAGAAATTATGGAATCTATCCAGGTGGAATTTGGCTTTCAAGCAAGCTACGGTGTAGCTCTACGAGCACGCAATGTTGTTGTTGCGATAATTTTTGGTGGACACTCAGATTCGTTCAAGGTGCTTCCTTGTAACATCTACGTACTGAAAATAACAAATTCATGTACTATCAGTGATCTCGAAGTCGATTCAGAATGTCATTTCCAACAATTATTCGTTCCATTTAATGTTTCTCGTGCCCCATGGGTATTTAACATCCGAGATGTGATTGTGGTCGTCGCCACTCACTTGAAGGAGAGGAAAAAGGGAATATTATTTGTGGCTGATACGATGAATGACAACATTCTTTGGTGTTGGTCCGATTGAGAACGACTACTTTTGGACGTGGTTCATGTCTCGAGTGAGAGAAGCATTTATAATTACAAGTGACATAAGATCTCAGACCAATACTAGAGCATAGCCAAAACGGTAGAGGTTGTTTATTCGGAATCAGCTCATGAAATTTGTTACTACCATTTGCAGAATAACATTACTCAATATGGTTACACGCTCATCAAAATATATCATGAGGCTGCCTATGTATATATGACATATGATTTTGATTGTACGATGGAAGGGATCCGTCAAGCCTATCCTCAAGTGTACGAAAAGTTGATGGATGTCGGACCGAAAAAGTGGGCCAGATCAAAATCTCCCATTCGTCGTTACGCTGACCTCAAATATAACTGAATCCATCAATTGCAACTACTCACAGCCCGACATCTGTTGATATGCTCTATGATCGAGGCAATATGACACATGGTGGAACAATGGTGTGATCAACGTTGAGTAAAAGTCATGACACGAATAATGAGCTCACAATAGCTATAGAGCTAAAGCTAGCTCCATCAGAAGACATATCACACCGATTTAATGTTGTGTCCGTGAGTAATGACATTGAGCGGGACTTGGCAGAAATCCCTCTCTCCTTTTCCTGCTAAGTCCCGCTCTATACCAAGTCTCACTCACAGCCGTCTAAATTAATTTTATTATTTTATATTTTTTGTAATTTAAATTTGACTTTTGTCATCGTCGGTGTTTGATTTAAATTTTATAATTTGATTTGCTCTCTTTTATGTGTTTGTAATGTTTGTGAGAATAAGACTAATCTATTATGGAATAAAATACACATCTGCCACACTAATCGATTCTAAAATAAAATGTATCTGGAAATAAATAAAATAATATAATCCTCATAGACGCTCATTCGGATAAGACATCTTGAAGATCCTCTGAGCCATCAAACGGCGATGCATGACCGCATTACCAGGCTGGCTGCCCCCAGTTGACCGTCAAATAAAAGGCAATAAAACGCTCCACTATCATAGAGGACATGGGGCCACAACTGTTGGAGTCGTTTTGCACCAATTGCACATCGGGAGGCATAATTTGGACAAGGGGTGACAACTCTAATGGTCCTCATACCCGAATACTGATGAGTCATTTGCATACCTATTTATTTATGGCCAAAATGTTACTAAAATGCTCAGTTGGAGCACTTTTCTTGTCAATTTTGCAGATTAAAAGGGCTGATGTGGGGTATGACGACGTGTTTTCTAGCAAAAAAGCGCAGGTTTGCTCAAGTTTTGGACGAAATTCGAGTAAGGAAAGGAGCTGCGAAAGCTTGGAAGTTAAGAAATGAAATAAGGAAGGATAAAGATATTACCTTATCTTTAAGATATTTCCTTATCCGAAGATTTGCCTAGATCTGTCTTGAAGATCTTGATGCAGCCCTATAAAACTTTCGTTCATTCATTCCCGATCTTCCAAGTTTTCCTGCGCCATAACTTTCAATTCGGCCGAAGAAAATCATATTTGAAGTTCCATCCATTTTATTTCATGCATTTTGAGAGTTGGGAGAGGAAGAAAACACTTAATTTCTAGTTTTATGATCGTTAGTTTGAAGACAATTTCTTTTCCGTGTTTCTGTTTCTTGTTTCCGTTGTTTGAGAGATCGAAGACTTGATTGGCATTCTCTTCTATTTCAGAAGTTTAAACATTTCTAGATTATACATTTAAACATTTCATGGATCCACATTAGTAGTACCAATTAACTTGCATGCTGCAGTGCGTACTCATTTTGGAGTTTTACGTTAAAAGGTAAATAACATATTAAGTGAAATAACGGTTAAAAAGTAATTGATATGTGAGGGGGGAGAGAAAAGGGAAAGTTAGGCCATTTTGAAAGCCTCGAATACTCTGAATTATTGGGCTAATGCGTATGATGGGGCCCAACTTTCTTAAATAAACTGCCCTGTGCCAACGTAAGCTCGTGTGAATGCGTTTAGTGCTAAAGACTTGACTATCTTTACCTTAATAACAATTATTATACCGTTTCTCTGTCTACATTTCTTTTGAGAATTTATGTTCCTTTTATTTTGTTATAAACTTTTTTCTGAAAATAGTAATTTTAAAATGCTTGAAACTATATTTAATTTTAAAAATTCATTTTTAATAAACATATCTAGCACTGATAATTTACAACTACATGCCACTCTAGCACAAACTTTATATTTTTCTTTTCCGTTTCATACCAATTCATTATAGAGATACCCTCCCATAGGATCGATCCCCTAGGTGCGAATACGCAAAAAAGTGAATGACAAGGAAAATAAAGAGGTGAATGAGTAGAACAAGGAAAATAAAGAAAACAAGGAAGGTTATACGTGGGGTCAACTCTATGAAAAATAGTTTTGTACATTATATATATAGCTTATATTGTCTTTTATCTTGGTAAGATTAGATTTTGAGAAAATATACCATCAATTGATTTGGCTAACAATATAAGAACATCGAAATAAAAAAGGCAGTCTCCAATTACATAATTATTATATTTTTTTGTCACATATTTGTTGTTTTCTATATTTTGTGACGAGAAACAGCAACCCAGCTAACTGAGTGGGGACTATGTAAACATTTTGTATTATATTATGCAAATCCTATAGAAATTATAAACTGAATTAGGCTATGCTATATACGTGTAAAAGCTTTGATTTATAATTGCTTATGATATTTGTCACTAAATCATTCTCAAGAGGGCAGTACTCTTTATTGCATTTTTGACACGGTACTTTTCCTTGGGAACGACCTTATTGTAATTAAAATGGATATTAGCCAAACTTAGCTAACATGGCCCTGTCAATGCTTTGTAGATTGAATTTGTCACATATATTTAGTCCAATATAATTTACATTTATCGTGTGATTTGTAGAGGCACACATGAACGCAATTATGCTATACACACCTTGAGTAGAATTACAAACTCCGTCACCAGGGACGGAGTTATGTGTGGGCAAGGGATGGCAAATGTCATCCCTTATTTTTGTCCATGAAATACCTCCAATATCCTTAAGTTTTGAGTTTTGGATACCTAGTTTGGTAGAGTCAATTTATATAACTTGATGCAATTAATATATTATGTTTTTTGTTTGATGCAATTAATATACTATGTTTGTATTTTCTTTTTTCATGTACTTACTGATATAAAATTAAGAACATTTGAAGTATAAATAAACTATCATTTAAATATTTATTAATTCCTCAGTTAGATATTATTATTCTTCATAATTTTCTCTAACTAAATTTAGAGTGATGTCAAAATAGGATTGTGTACTATATTTTTCAAATAAATATAAAAAATATATGAGTTATTCATGAAAGAAGAATATAATCCTTAAATAAACCATAAAGAATAAATATAATTACATTTAAGTAGAAAAATGTGCTAAATTTTTTTTTTTTCGGGGACTCCGCCCCCGAACCCCCGTACAAAGAAAACTCAATCCCCTGATTGTGCTCTCCCTTCGTATAAATCCTAGCTACGTCCCTGTCCGTCACCAAACACAAAATATATATATATATATAATCTAGAATTGAAAACTCCTAAGTTCATACAGGATTATATATAGCTTCTGCTTTTGCGTTGATGATGTAGAGAGAGTTTGAGATAATTGTTGACGAATAGGAGGAGGGCGGTGGGCAAAGGATGAAGAAAGGGTCTTTCGGCACAGAAATATAATTAGTTACTAATGAAGGAAATAATTAGTCTTTATTAATACCCATTTAAAAATACCTATCCCACTAAATCCTTTTTTAATGAGGCAACTATTCTTGCTGGGTTTGCTTCCGATCTCAGTTGATGACAATCATCAACTTTTATTAGCAGTTTAGATTCTTAATATTCCCAAGCTCTGATTGCACGTTTTGTGTTGTTGGGAGTGTATATTTATTACTTATCAATTACTTCCAAAAGTATATTTTTATATTCAGAAATTTTAAATTTTGGACAATAATACTCTTTGTCGGTTGATTCTATGTAGGAATTAGGAAATTAGTATGGTGTCGGCTGATTTTTATGATACATTAGTTGATCTATAGAAATTTTAGTGAGATTTAAATTCGCCATCTTTAACTATAAAATATGTTATTGCAATCACTAATAAGACAACTCATACTAGATGTAGCTCATGCGATGACAAAGCATTGATAAAGTTGTAATTTTCAAAACTCGAGTTGAAAAATCTTATTTTACCTTTGAGTTATTTCAACTCCATTGTATAAATCTTGAAGAAGTTGCCAATGCATAATTACTTGCAACTTTCAAATTCTTTATCGAATATCATGAGTAGTATTACGAACACAAAGTATTAGCGGCCGACTCTTAATTATTTCAAAGTTCAAACTAAATGCATAGAGAGTCGCATAGTAAATTAGTACTATCTCTTTCACATTTAATATGATACGTTTTTTTCTCGGTGCGGTAATTAAGAAGTGAATGATAAAGTATGAGAAATGGGTAAATGATAAAGTAAGAGAGAGTGGATAAATTAGTTTGTGAGAAAGTAAATGATAAAGTATGAGAGATAAATGAAAAAGTAAAAAATAATTTAGTAATATTTTTTTAAAGTTATTTTCTTTTAAGAAAACATATCATTTTAAGTGGATTGTCCCTAAAAGAAAAATGTGTCATTTTAAATGGACGGAGGGAGTAGTTCAAAAACTCAATATTTTTATATTTGAAAGTTGTTATGTAGTATTTGATGCATTTACTCACTAAAAAAGATCATGTAAATAACGAAGAAAAATCAACTGATATATATTGATGATTACGACGAAATGCTGACATAATTTTCAGCGACGAACATAATCCGTCTTAATTATGATAGATTAGAATTTTACAGATCCAGGCTTCTAGCGATAGGAAATTCCATTGCTAATCGGATTAGTGTTGCCGAGACCGTGAAATTTTATTATTTACAGAGAATTTCGAATATCAACGAAATCGGATTTTAGTTAGATGTATATAAGGAATTAAAAGTTTATATATATCATATTTAATGTCATTTTTCTATTTACTATGTCGACATTATGAATTATATTAATATGTTAAAACATAATGAATTATTATTCAGTTAAAAAGCTATAATATATATATAACATTCATGATAATAAACACTAAAAAATACTAAAGATAATACAATTCCTTTAGAAATGAGATTCAAATAAATTTTAGTTTTAAGAAAAATACACTATAATCATTGATTAGTATTATTGATAATTTTAAATGACTATTAATTTATGATATTGGCGGGCCCATGTATTTACATTGGAGTTTTTTTAAAAATTATTATTTTATTATCTTATCGAATTTTATGATTTTACACTGACTTGAATCGGGTCCGGAGAAAAATATTATTTTAGAGATGTTATTAATTGATCGAGTACTACTATTGATCTTTACATTTAACTTTAACCATAGGGCACTGATCTGGCCTGCCCGTTCTGTACGCGCTCATATTGACAGCAACCAACCGCCCCCTGTGAATTTTGACGAAGTTATCAAAAGAACAATAGAATTAATGACGGTAGATATATAGAGATGATGTTTATGTTTTTATGATTGAAAGTATGAGCTTTATGGTCGGGCTGATCTTGAAAAACTAGATAAAAATAAGGGTTATGTGCGAAAAAAAAGGACCCTTAATATAAAATTAGGACCTCATATTTATATATTCTACTAGCTTAGTAAGAAATTAAAAAAAAAAAAATTCTTAGTCAAGCGGAATTTCTACGTCTTGTTTTATCTATGATTTGATTCTTGTTAGCTACACATTGCTCCAAAATTAACTTTTGCTGTAAAATTATGAATTGATTACCACATTTTGTTTAATGAGGAATCCACAACCGCTATCTTCCGTGCGCACATGAAAAATTCATATATAGCGGATTCGATAAGATTCGAACCTATAAATAAATTTCGGTGGAGTTTAAACTCAATCTTTAGTTACAGATTAAGTGCGATGATATTCAATGATGACGCTTTTCTTTATCCTACATAGTTTTGTTCCTCTAGATAAGCTTACATGAAATTTGATGCCTATATTTGGTGTACAGGCGAAGTACATTGAAAAACAGGTAGAAAGAGATGAGAGAGGGAGATAACTGATGAGACCAGTCAAAGATAAGGCTATGCAATGATTATACAGTTTGTTATTATGTCTTTTTTGGAGTTGTGAAAATGATATTTTAAGGATAGAGAAGTAAAAAAACAGAAAAAGGAAAAGTAGATATTGGTGGACAGGAAAATATCGAAAGCAAGGGGGGTGATGGGGTGCCAGGTACTTCATCTGTTGAATCATCAAAGTGTTTTTTACTCCTTTGGGATATTGTAAAGTTTTAGAGAAATTTCCCTTCATTACAAATGGACCCCATCAACATTACATTGGAACATCAAAGTTCTTTAAAAAAATTTATTTATTAATAACGTGTGTCGAGAAAAAATCGTAATCGTCATCCAAGTTTCATGCTGAATAAACACCGGCGATTTTTGACCTTTTTTAGTGGTGAACACTCCCTTACTTAAACTGTAATACGCCAGAACATACTTAAATTAAACCATTAGTAGTGATTGAGATAATTTCTGTTTATAGAAGTTGATATTTTGTTTGGCAAAAGATATTACAAGAGGGGCCTCCATGTAGGGGATTTAGTGGTCAGAGTCTGAGTTGGCTGGAAAAACTTGTAATGACAAGTAGATGTGGTAAGTGTTGTCCAATTCAATCCTATTACCACTATCAATTGTTTTTCTATTGTCTTCATATAAGTCATCATCGAAATGCAAACTTTTCCGAGACATTGGACAATCTATTATAAGAGATATAAAATGATACAATAAAAATGATACAATCTCATCAAGTGTTACACACACAACACACATTGAAGAAGATGGGTGCACATGATGAAAAATATAGATGCATAGCATCATCTAATGTGTAGAGTACGTAATTTCTAACTGTAATCTAGCAAAGGTATATATAGCTTCACGATAGGTGTATACATTCCTAGTAAAATACTGTATAATACAGTACAGTATAGTGTAGTGTAGTATACTCATGGAATACGGGAAAGGATGAAGGTGTAATAATTACAAGTGATCTGAGGATGAGAGAAAAAAGGAGGGTGGAGAGGTAGTCCCATGCAGCCTTTATGCGGGGCCCGCTCATTTTTGTTAGTTTGTGAGCAGACAAAAGCACTGAAAGCTGCTTCTCCTCCATCTCTGCTTTCACACACCTCACCCAATCATACCTGCACAGAATCTTGTAAAGCTACTCTCTCTCTCTCTCTCTCTCTCTCTCTCACATCCCAGTTCCTACAGCATGATGATCTTCATCTTGTGATCACTTTAGCTTATCTAAAATACATCTGATTAGGTACAAACGGATCCGATATCACTTATATATAAACATTGATGTTAGGGAACTACGTACTTTGTAATTATATGGGGCATTCTGATTCAATCTGATACAACATATATACAATCTTGATTCATTATTTATACAATACAAGCAAAATTGACGCCTTACCATTGAAGCGTTATTAAACTTAAAAAATTGAACTCTTCAATAGTGTGAAAGAATTTAAAACTCAAAAGAGAATTAAAAAAACCTTATCATTGACGCAAAAAAGACATGAGGTGACGAGGACCACTTTACTTTCTTTTGATCCTCAACAGTTGCAAACACATAGACACATATACATATATAACACAACTCCGTTGTCGTCCAACCCCTCCAAATCCATTTTCCCTTAATTACTTCATTAATTCCCATCTTTGTTTCGTTAATCTATATATATATATATATATAAACATCTTATATATCACAGATTAATACATTATGGGCCCGATGACTCTTCCACCAGGGTTCAGGTTCCATCCGACGGACGAGGAGCTCGTTGCCTACTATCTGGATCGGAAGATCAACGGCGGCATCATCGAGCTTGAGGTCATCCCCGAGGTCGATCTTTACAAATGTGAACCATGGGATTTACCTGGTATGTAATTAATTAATTACACAATCTTATTCTTCATTCATGCAAATTAATTAAATAAAGAATTCTCAATCCTTGCTAGATAAATCTTTCTTGCCTAGCAAAGACATGGAGTGGTATTTCTACAGTCCCCGGGACAGAAAGTACCCGAACGGGTCACGGACCAACCGTGCGACCCGGTCAGGTTACTGGAAGGCCACCGGAAAAGATCGGTCCGTGCAGTCGCAAAAGCGGCCCGTCGGCATGAAGAAGACATTGGTGTATTACAAAGGGAGAGCGCCTCACGGCATTCGAACTAATTGGGTAATGCACGAGTATCGCCTCCTTGATTCGGTTTCCGGCACCTCCACATCAACCCTAAAGGTATGTATAAATCAATTTCATACAAAAGAAGATGAGATTGATTAACTAGATCAAGATTTTGTCGGAATAAAGGATCCTTAATGAGAAAGAGAAAAGAAAAATGTGAGCTAGTTAAAGTAGGCAACATATTGGGTATCACATCACGATCTTTCCTTTCTGAAATTCCTACGCATTTCCTTATACTCATCGTCAAATTCATGCTACTAATCAATTCACCAATTTCACATTTTAATTATTACAGGATTCCTATGCACTCTGTCGGGTATTCAAGAAAATCTTACCCAAGACCAGCAACCAAGAATCACTTGGGGCAGCCGTGGAACAAGTTTTGTGGGACGACGACAACCCAGAAACCTCCCGGGATCGGAGAGAAAATGCCGACGATGATCACGACCAAACCATAACCAGAAACCAACAAATTAATCCGTCGGAGGCATCTTCTTCCGATGTCACACAAATGACGCCAATTGCAGTAGTCTCGACGCCTCAGATTGCATCGGATGAAGTGAATAGTTCAATAGATCAATTTTACTATCACGGCATCGACAACCTATCAAATTTCATTCAGGTACTACCTCAAAAGTTATTATTATTAAATTAAACTTGAAAAATAACAATTAGCTGAGTAGAATTGAATTGCAAGTGTTAAGATGGTCCCAGGAATGATCCTTTGATCGATCTCTTTATGATTTAAAGTGACAAAAGTGAGAGGCAATGAACTCAACATCTTTCTTAAAGCAGGTCTGCCAAATATCTCCAGACTGATGAATCCAAAGTCTTTTTTCTTCACCATTTCCCATAAATTCTTTTGACTCTCTTTCCGTCATATTTTCTCTCACATCACATAATTTCCAAATTAACTTATTTTTCGAATTAACTGCAGGATTATACAGGCTTGTCCTACGAATCTTGGTATCCGCCGCTGGGGCTGGACGACTTCCCACAGATGGATAATTTTCCGGTGGCGAAATCTAGCAGTGAATACATGGGCTGTGACAGATTGAGAGATGGTTTGAATGGGATTTCAACTTTGGAGGAGATTTATTCCTTATGTTCTGCACATGATAGCATCGGCAGTTATGGAGGATCAAACTAATATAATTTTCTTTCAGACTGTACCATACGGCTCTTATAATTGGGATGGGGCTGTTCTTTTATTACATATGTATTAGTCTCTTTTTTTTTTTTTAATACTTGTATGAAATGGAAAATGTAAGATATATAATTTTGTTCTAACGTTGAGGAGGTTTTCGTTTTCCATGTTTGGGTCGTAAGTTTTGTGGGCAAGTATTTTTGAATGGCTTGTCTCGTTGCTTAATTTACAGGATTTGTTGGTGTCTTTGTTTAATTTTTTTTTTTGATGACGAGGGTAACCCGCAGCCGCTACCGAAGTGCGCACTGGGTAAACCCCACTCCTGTGCTGTCTTTGTTTAATTTGTTATATACTGTGTGTGTTATATTTGAAATACGACGAGAGAAGCCGTTATCCTTCATTTTTCTTTTAGAAGGGACCCATATTGAGGGGCTGTTTGGTACGAAAATAGGTATGCAATCGTAATGAATATGCTCTTAGTGTGATTGGATATCATTATAAGTAGGGATGAGTAAATATACCGAAAAATTAGTATATCGCACATACCGTATTGAATATATACTGAAAATACCGACTTTATCGGGGTATCTCGTGATTTTCGGAATGGTATGGTACTGTACCAAACTTTTTCGGTACAATAACTGTATAGATTTTCACATTCCGAACCGTTTGTTTTTTTTTTGTTATAATATATATATATATATATATATATATATATATATATTGAGTATTTCTAAACTTTATTATCTTTTATAATAATTTATATATTATCTAATATTTTACATTCATGAATAACAATAATTATGTAAAAAATATTATTAGAATTATAAGAGAAAATATAAATAGTACTCTACACACATGTTATATATTTATTTAAATATGAGATATATATTAAGTTTATTTATTTTATTAATATCCATACGTTTAATATATCTGTAGAGTTAAATGTATATGGATGTATATTTAATTAAATAACATTGATTTACACCTTTAACTTTCAGTATACAATGATATATTGTTATACCGTCAAGATTCGGTATATCATAAATATCTGGTATACCGTATTTTGCGGTACATAGAAGATCAGTACGGTATACCGTCAAGACGGTATAGTATACGGTATGATAAATCTTAATACCGAGTATTCGGTATACCGCATGTATGGTATGAAAAATCTTCATACTACTATTTTCGGTACAATATACCGTTTGAGAAAAAAAAAAAACTCGGTTCTACAATACCAACCCACCCTAGGTATAAGTGATATTGTGTTGTATTTACTCGGAAATGTGTATGATAACCAAACATGATTGTTGGTTAAACTTATATCTATATGGGAGCGAATTAGATTTTATAAAGAAAAGACAAATCATTATGTTTTGAAAAATATGATATTTTACATAATAGTTATATCATTCTTTAATTTTGTAAAATTGTTAATTCTAAAAATACTTTTATTTTATTAAAGATATTAGAAGGAAGAATCACAAATTTATTATAAAGTATTTTAATTTTTAAATAAAAATACACTATCTTTTATTTCATCATTTATAAAAAATCATTATTTTTTTATTTTTATATAATATATTCTCAATTACATTATTATATTTTTTCAAAAATAATTAATTTTTTTTTGTAAAAATAAAAAACTTTTTTATAATCACGTTAAAAATATTTTTTAAATAATAATGTTAGTATTATTTTTAAAACTATAAAATATATTTTTAACTAATTATTATTTAACTTTAATAAAATATTATTGTTGGGAAATAATATAAGTTTTGAATGATCTCAAACCCCTATTTGATTGATGAACTAGTCGGACTGTGTTGTTCAGACTGGGTTAGTTCAGGTTACAGGACTTTAATTAGTGGAACGAACTGTGTCTAGCTTTTATAAGTTGACCCTTCCAAGCTGAACTGAACTTCAGATCAGATTCTTCACTTGCTCAAACCGACATATTCAAATGTGAAGAAAGTACAAGGTACAAGGCGCGATATACAAAGTTGATGGTCAACGGAGAAAACGACAATTATCAGATCAACCTCGACCAATCTCAGACCGCCATGTCAACCCTAGTCAAAGGGGATAGAACAATACTTCGAACAAAATCTGTAGAAGCAAGCTGAGCACGACATGTGTCCATGCATTTAATGCATCTAAACATTGTCGACACGGAGCTAATGGGAGAGCAGTAATTTTTCAATGGTCGTATCCCCTAGCTCGTTAAGAGGTTATGGAATTTCAAACCACTTAAGCAAAAGAACTTGTCTTCATACTCAATATTCTCTTACTATAAATTTCATTGTTGTTCATACTCCAAGTAAACAAGCTTCATCATCATAAGCTTGGAGTCAAGAGTGTCTTATACTCTTGTTGTTGAACAACATCATTCAAAACTCAACCCCAACTTGATAGTCTGTTAGAAAGAAGTTGTTTGACAGATTGATAGTTTGTTGAATAGATAGATTGTTTGATTGATGGTATTGAACTGTGCTCGTCAGTCTACGAGTATCCAATAGTGGATTCCTGCTGAGAAAGCAGAAGAGTGGACGTAGGATCTTGTGAATCTGAACTACTATAAAATCGAAGTTATCTACTGTTTCATTGCATTCTGTTACTGTTAATCTATTCTCATATAAGATTAATTGTTGCATATCAGATACATAACGAAAAGCATTTTAATCTAAGGCCTATCATATTTCCGCATACTGACCGACTCACTATCAGTCAGATTCTCTGATCTGAAAAAACAATGTTTGGCATCAGGTGTACTCCCACTCCCCCCCCAAATACACCTGAAATCATAACGGGACCAACAATTATCAAGATGCTTTTTCTTATTTGTAATTTTAAAAAATAATACATTAAACATCTTTTTGATATCCAGGTGGATTTGAGATCTCATAACCACCTTTATCACTTGGGTATGAGAAAACTAAATATTTGTGGGTTTCACACCTTTAGTAAAATGCCCAAAATCATTAACCAAACACTTTTATTTGGGTATGATTCACTTTTCAAACCATAATAGGGGAGAAAACTCAATGAGTCTTTAAATTTTGAACTATGCATGTAGAAAAGTGATTTTATTTTTATTTAATATCCGGTAGCTATTATATAACAAATCTTAAATATTTTTATGTATGAGTTGTGATTATGAAACTGTCGGTACAGAGAAGAGCCTTCAGATGTAGAGGAGCGTGCCAGGGGGGGGGGGGGTGAATACACCTGAGTGCAGATTTCAACTCAAACGCGAAGTTAGTGTTACTGAATTTTGCTACTGAACTAGTTAGTTGGCCAGATAAGCTTTCTAGATCGCGTGGGCAGAGTATCAGCCTACTGAGTCTTATCTAATGACTTATGTCAGTGAACAATATTCAGTATAAGATATGGTGTGCGAAAGTGTAGGCCCAAAAATATGTTAGTCTCAATTTGAAAACCCGTTTTATGCCGAGTGATTTAAAGTCAGTTTTATGCAGTATGAACAGTTAATCAATGCAACAATAAATCAATACAAACAATTTTTAAAGTGGTTTGAATACGCAAGATCCTACGTCCACTATCCTGAACATATCAGGAGTTCTTGATTGCTTATATAAAGCAAGTCTCAGTCGATGTATGCACTGGACAGATACTCTAGTTATAGTCTTAGTGACTTTACACGATTCAAACACGAGGTTTGATATTCTCCAATCATGAAAGAGTTCTTACAATAAGAACAGTTCAGAAGGCCGAACTCCTTCGAGTTTTTCTAAGCGTATGATATTACAATAAGTCTTCTTAGAGTAGAGAAGGGGAACTAATGAATCTGTAGGGAGAAGAACTAAGATGATAACTCTGTATGCAAGTTCTTCGCTGGGTTCGACTTTGAGTTTGCTAGATTGTATGAGAGCTTGAATGCTTTGGTTCCCGATGTCTTCTCTCCATGAAGACTCTTCTCTATTTATAGTCTCGACTCATGAATAGATCCGTTGGAGGGATTCTAGACACGTGTCGAATACGATATGGAAAACGGCCATATCAATTTGAATGATACCGTAGAGATTTCCTCTTTTTCAGCCTAGGAAGCAGCTTTATGTCAGAGCAGGCAGAGTGCGCGACTTCTCATTGGGCGAGGTTAGAGAGTAGGTGATGTTTGTTCAAACTCCAAGAGCATGGTGAGTTGACTTCCTATGATTCTTCGGACCTTTTACTGTAATGTCCTCTACTGACATTCATCTGAGATGTTTAGTGCGTGGCATGAAATCCTTTGCAGATTCAGTGGGTTACAACATTCCCAACTGAGTTCTTGATGTTGAGTTCTTCCGCTTGAACGACAAATATTCTACTGAACCTATCAGCTACTGAACTCTAGCTAGCCTACTGAGTTCCTAACATGCTGAACTCAACTAAAGGTATTACATTATATAAGACTCATCATTCAACTAGGGGTTTTGAAATCTTAAAATCTTATCATACTGAATTTCATACCCACATAAATAATGTTTTATGCTGAGTTATGCATCTAATGTAGTGATTATGTGTGGATCAATGAGATAGACCAACCAACCCGGTTCCAGAATTGCCGGTTCTATAGTTTGAAAAAGAGGAATGAAACCGTAACCACCGTCGTGCTTCATGCTCTGGTCCGAACAGTGTCAAGACAATTAGATAAAAACAGTCAATTCCGCAATTTTTTGTGTGTAACATTCAATTTAATTGAATTAGGATTTTTTTTAATGATATACTTATGATTTGTAATGAAAAGCCCACATAAGACTAAGTGACCTATTAAGTTCATATGTGTAAAACCCCAAAATTTTACCTAAAAATAAATAAATAAATAAATAAAATGCATTTGTATTTCATGCATAATATCGCGAGTTTAGTTCTGTAAGTCGCGCCTCAAAAAAATGAAAATGAAAATGAAAACATCTATGTTCTTTTTCATTAAATTATTTTTGTTATGTAAATTTATTTTGAATTTCCTGAACCTACTAGGATTACTGAAAAAATATAATAATTTATATTATACTCCCTCCATCCCATTATTTATGTCCCATTAGGACTGGACACGGTAATTAAGATAGTGGAGGTAAATGTGTAAAAGTATAAAGGGGTGTGGTCCACTTGCTTAAATTGGTTGTGGTCCACTCATTTATTTCCTTATTTGGTATGGGACATAAATAATGAGACAACCAAAAAAGGTAAGTGGGACATTAATAATGGGACGGAGGGAGTATAATTTATTAGGAGATAATTTAAAATTATATTTTGTGAATAAAATAGATATTATATTAGTGTTATACATGTTTTAGGATAAAATCTAATTGTGCCTATCCATATCCTAATTTATCTAGGATTGAATGTCTTATATGGTAAGTGATAGAATAAATACTATATAAAATATATAAGGACGAAAATAATCATAGATAAAATATAGTATTTGATACTTTTTATAATTAGGGATCTTTAGATAATTTATCCTAAGTCTATAAATACACTCTTAGTCGTCCATAAAATAGTTTCACATAAACTTTTCGAAAAATCTGTCAACAAACCTGCGAACTGTTTCAAGAAATATTTACACATCTTTCCGGTATCCTATCATGGTGAAATTTTAGGCGAAGATTCCTAGGTATGTATTTTAGATTTCTATAAATTTTGATGATTTTTAGACAAGTCCCTATACTTTTTATAAATATTTACTTTTACACTGCCGGAAAACCATGCATCCGGGATAGGGTTTAGCAAAATATTTATATCTCACTCCAAAAAATTGATTTTGACTTGATTCATTTTCCTAAATACTCCACACACGTTGGGGTTTGTAAAAATATTTATTACGTATTTTTAACGTATGTTTATGAAAGCAGTTTAATACAAATTTCCGGGTAGTTAGTCGGAGCATGCATTTTCGTATTCGGATTTTGGTTGAAACGTTCTATGTTTTTCAGAAGTCATCTCTTATCCAACAAAGGTGCATTTTTGATATGATATCCCTATGTATGGTCCCTAGATGTTTGATAAATATTAGAATATTTAAAGTATGTTTAGTCCCTGAAGATTATAGTTAAAGGTAAGTAGGTCAGAAATCGCCTCTGTCGATGCAGTAAGTACTGTTTTGGTTATAACTATTAGAGGAATTATTATTTTTATATGAAACCAAATCTGGAATGATTTAGACTCATTAAAGAATCTACATATAGAAAATTAGAATTTATAGAATGAATTCATGTTCTGTGGAACATTTTTTAAAATAGGTATTCTGCACGAGTTAAAATAGAACATAGAAACCTAGTATATAGATATGATATTATTTGCAACCTAATAAGTATAAGGTATCGTTGTATATGTCATGTTATAAGCTTAATACTAGAATAAGTCGTTAGAACTCGGAGTTATTTAGAAACGAGAAGTAGAAGTAAGTATCGATATACTTTTCTACATCCCATGTACAAAACGATTAATTGTTTCATGCATATCACGACATTAAGATTTGAATTATTTCATGTTAGGATTGGCGCGCAGGACTTAATTAATCCATTGATTTACATCTTTTCATTCACTAAAAAAGGTTAAGGTGGGGTTTTTCTTTTATCCTTATTATACACTATACAGTTTTTCTCATGCGTTATTCAGTACAGGTAGAGCCTTCGGGCTATTCACGCAGTAAAACCTTCGGGTTAGCCTTCGGACAATTCATGCAGTAAAATCATCGGGTTAGCCTTCGGGCAATTCACGCAGTAAAACCTTCGGGTTAGCCCTCGGGCATTCACGCATTAAAACCTTCGGGTTAAGCCTCCGGGCTAGCATGTCTAATTTCTCATGTTAAATTCTTTATAGTTTATAATTTGGATAATGTTTGACCCCACTGAGTAGTCGTACTCACCCCCTTATATTTTCAACTTTTCAGATCATGGTCCGACAGGTGCTTGAAGTGGCAGATGGTGATGGTCACACATGAAATGATCTAAAATATTTTTTTAAACGCATTAATTTAGTTTTATCTTGAACTATGCATTTGTCTTTATTTAATTCCGTGAACTAGTAGGTGCACATGTTTTTGATTCAAGACTTCCGCTATTATGAAATGCATTAAAACCTTATTGATTTTATATATCTATTATTTTTGAAAATTAAATTGAGAAGATTAAATTTATGCAAGAGGTGACGTCCCCTTAAAAAGGTTATGAAAATTGGGGCGTTACAATATGGGCCCACATGTGCGTACGCACTTGTCGCAAATCGCAATTGGCGTCCTTGGTTCTTGGTAATGGACCTATGCACTAGAAATTTGGGGGAACCCATTCATATCCAATACTCACCAGACCCTAAATGTCCATGTAGGCAGTGTGTAGTGGGGGATAGAATAGAATTCCATGCTCAAAACCCTCCAGTTAGGTGAATAGTATCTTTAAATAGAACCATTAGAAATGCATTTATCACAGTTAAGTTCATTCATAATTTAGTCATAATTTATTCCGAGTTAAGTGAATTATATAAATCGTTTTATCTTTGGAAATAGATTGCAAAATTATGAGCACTAGGTGGGACAATATTATCTTGTAACTAGAGAAAACTCAACTCTATTCAAATTAGTGCAGAAGACTGCTAATTTGAGTGATGAATGACGACCAAGCAAAAAAAGCTCAAGCTTGGTTGAAAACTTGTAATTCTACCATTATTTATGTTATGATGTGGCTCAAATCTTAATCCTTAAATGAAATTATGGATCATAGCCCACATATTATGAGATTAGTTAGTTGAACTAATTGTCCATGTTTTTGTAGGGCATGTGTTTTTGGGTCTGGGATCATATTGCGGAAGCTCATTTTGTATTATCTTATTTATTAATGGATTGTTTCTCCGCCGCACGTGGATGTAGGTCGATTGACCGAACCACGTTAAATTCTCTGTGCCTATTTCTTTTTCTCTTTGTGTTGTTGTTTGTTATTCTATCCGTTGGGTTTCAAGAACCCCTTCGTCACATTTTCGAGGGTCCAAAGATACAATTCAATTGTAATTTCAATTTATTGTTATTCTTGTAAGATTTGGAAAAGACAACTCATGCTGCTACTGACCAACATAATTTTTTTTTTATTCGTGGAACCCACAGCCGCTACCTTCGGTGCGCACTGGGTAAACCCCGCTTCTTGTGCAGTAGCCTGCAAACCACACAGGAGGTTCAACCACCCTTAATGTGACAGGATGACAGGCAAATCACATAGTGGTGTTGGTGGGATTTGAACCCAGGACCTATCGGTCTCGGGACACCCACCTTCACCACTACGCCATCCCATGGGGACTACTGACCAACATAATTATTAATACATATGCTTGATTCAACGAAAAGTGATACACATAACTTAGACGGATTTAGTAGGATATTGTGCGATCGCCTCCAGATAATTATGTACCTACATTATTTCAATGTTATGCATATATATTTTTAAACGAGATTGAGGATAGCGTTTGGGGGAGGGTGAGGAAAATTGATAAAATATCTGAATATTGTAAATGTTATAAACTATATGGAATAAGAGAATAATAGAGAAGACGGAAAATAGATGATGTTATTATGAGGGTGGAGACCTCTATTTATAGAGTACAAGATAGGCTGTTAGGGTTTAGATATGGTCATCATATATCTAGTAAATCTTATCTAAAACACTCCCCCTTGATGGACCATCCCTAAAGATAAATTGTTGCCTCGTTAAAACCTTGCCAGAAAAACCCAATGAGATAAAAACTGGTCGAAGGAAAAAGAGTACAGTTGCTCCACCTCAATATAGTTATTCTTGATCTTTGAGTCGGCGCATATCGATCTTGTGTAACAACTTCTTGAATGTTGACGTTGGTAATGCCTTTGTAAAAGAATCCGCTAGATTGTCACTTGAGCGAATTTGCTGGATGTTGATGCCGCCACACTTTTGGAGATCATGTGTTACATTGACTCTTTTATGAATCAATCGCAATAACTCATTTACTCGTGTGTTGCATTGGATGCCTCGTTAAAAACCTTATCTAAGAAAACCCTTTGGGAAAAAAACTTTTAAAAGAAAAAAGAGTACAACTATTTGACCTTCAGAGTCATTTGACCTTTAGGAGTCAATCTAATATTCAGTATTATTTACAATTTGTTACTCCCCCTCAAGATAACAATATTCAAGGTTATCTTCAAGGTCTACACATGTGCAACACAAGTTTAATTATTCTCATAGAGAAGCATGTAATATATCAATATATCATTACTCTCATAAATAGACCAATATCATGTTTCTCTCGAAGATAATAAAAGATGGTCAATACAATTTCAAATCCTCAAATTGCACATAAGTAAGGAACTTTTGGTCCTAATCTTTATTATCTTCTATAGGTCTAAATGAGTCTCCATCCACTTCAAGTGATTAAAGCAACAATTAGGTAGCTATATGGATGCGATACAATAAATCTCTTTAAAGACCTTTTAGGTAGGTCGACTAGCGTAACTCCATCAGGGAGATGCTCGATCTACAGGTCGAGACAATTATTAGTTCAACCCAAGTCTTTTGATTCTAACTCCGTCTTTAAGCCTTTTGTACATAATGATTCACATATCCTCTTCAGGAGGAATTCAGAGTGATGTGTTCTAATTTTGTATTCCGCGGACTTCTTATATCTTATCACCAATAAATCTCTCACGCTTCTAGCGTCAATGAGAATTAATTGATTTATTTTGTCTTGAGAAACTTTAGTTCTTTCATGGTGCATATACAACAGGTATATGAGATTTTAGTCACTCCTTTTGCACTAAATAATTTGATGAACTTCTAGTTCATAGCGCGTGAATCTAAATAATTAATCCAACGAGATATTTGCGGCATTCTATCATTTATGTTTTATACCTCCCCCTAATGCCGACAAGGATGTGAGTTGGATTATAAAATCAACATATCAATGAATAAAATAATCCATAATGATTTGTTCTATGTAAGTCATTTGGACGGAGTATACATATAAGTATTATGCTCTTCAGGAGTTTCAATCAAACTCAAGTCATCATTTATGTACCCGTCTGTCAAGGAATACTCGTCGTTCTTATTATATCATATACGGCTGTACTATTTCAGCCCTTACAACGACTTTTGCAATCTAATTGAAAACATCTTTTCGATTTACATGATTTGAGCAAGTTAAATCATTTGGGGATCTTCATATATATGTCACTATCTAGTGAATCATATTGATAGATATTTACTACATCCATAAGGCACATAACAAGCCTTTTGTGACATAAGTAGATTAATCAAATTCTAAAATATAACGGCGTCTATTATGGGAGAGTATTGCCCTATATCTCGTAATTTTTCATTTCTCTTTGTAACAAAGACACATTTGTATCCTTTGGGGATATACTTTCCGGATTTTGAAACTACAGGTCCAAATATTTCCGGCTTTCTAGGGAATATTAATTCACCTTATATGACTTCATTCCTCTTTGGCCAATTATTTCAATCTTGACAATCTCTTATAGATCGTCGTTGAGGATCCTCTTTTTTCATTTCAAGAGACATATTAAAGGCGAATATATCGTCATGCGTCCACGGCGATACTTGATCTCTCCAATATATTGAGATCTCATTAATTAGACGCTGGCAGTTCTTCAGGAACTTTTATTTGATTGATTAATCATTATCGTCATTTTTTGGTTCATATGTTGTGCCCCTTTTCTTAGACAGAAAATTTCTTTTAGAACCAATTGGTCGACCATATTTTTGACGAATTTTATATTCATTTGCTACCATTTGTACTTGTCCTTCAGGGACATTTATTCATGCGGGGGTCTTTATAGCAAATGTATAACATTGTCACTTCTTTTATATACAAAAGCATCAAGAAGTTGGTTTGCAATCTTTTGCAAGTGAACCTTTCTACTTCTCGTTCACATTGATTACTTCAGGAATCCAAATGTGACTAGTTGTTTCTTATGCTTTTTGTTGGATGTAGATTTCACATTGATTACTTCAGGAATCCAAATGTGACATATGGTCCAACTAATGTTGGAAATGTTATTTCATTATAATAACAATCTTAATGTGAGACACGTTTTTATACGTACAAAACTCATTTTGAGGATGAACATGAGCAACTAAATATTTAATCTCAATCCCAAAGTCATATAATATTAAATCCTCTTTAGGAGGAACTTGGAGTTTTAAGAAACTAACTAGCATTATCAAGACATACATTCTTGAGGGAATTGATCTCTTTATTATTTGAACTTGTAGTTCTAACAACTGCTACATTTCTTCTAGAAATCAAGCAAATGGAAATTCTTTTATTAAGAGATTCTTCAGGATCTCTCTGCAGCGCCCATATGAATTTTCAATTATGTTACGCATCATAGTTGATTGCAGATGTCCGAACTTATCATGTCAAAGCATAAAAGCTCTTTTGAACTTCCGGTTCGTGACATGTTTTGTCTCACTTGTTTTTATGAATGTGTAATACATTCAAGGTGGTAGTGTAAAACTTTTCTTTGATCTGCTTCTGGCCAGATACAAAAGAATTTATGAATAGATATTCGTTACTACCTTTTGACATCGTCTCAATGTGGTAGCCATTGCAGTGAATATCCCTAAAACTTAGTAAGTTTCTTCTGGACTTACTAGAGTAAAGTGCATGCTCAATTGTTAATTTAGTATCATTTGGCATAATGATACAAGCTCTTCCGGAGCCTTCAATGATGTTCGATGCACCAGATATAGTATTGACATTATCTTTTAGCTAATGTTAATGTGTGACACTATCAGCTAAAAAACAGATATCACAAGAATTCATTTGCATTTTATGAGACATTGTTTTTCAAGAAAATTTATAATCAGTTAAAAACAATTAACAATAGTCCAAAAACATTGTGAAAAACAATAACAATACTAGAGGTTTGTAAGCAAATGAACTTCCTAACAACGATAAGTAATAAAAGCTAAATATGCGAAAAATTGCATTAGTTGTCTTCTAACACACCACCACCAATCAAGCCATCAATGTTGCAGTTTGGGTCATCAAAGAAATCAGAGACATCTAAGTGACTTAGAGTAGCAGTCGAACCGTCATAGTCAAGGACATTGGTCTCATTCTTTACTTTTCCCTTGATCGAATTCTGATACAGATCAACAAGGTAATTCGTCGTACGACATGCACGCGACCAATGCCTATTCATGCCACATCGATGACATTTATCCTCCGTTTTGGATGAATTGTGATCTTTTGATGTCTTAGACCTTTTGTTGCTCGAGTTTGCGTGGTCAGGACTACTATGTCAGTGACCATGCCCACGTTCAGGTTGGTTTGAACGACCATGTCCATTTGTTGCATTGGCTTCAGGCAAGGTAGAGGAACCAGTGGGTTTTAACTCGTGGTTTTTCATTAGCAATTCATTGTTTTGCTCAACAACCAATTGGCAAGATATAAGCTCGGAGTACTTTTTGAAACCACGCTCTCTATATTGTTGTTGTAGGAGCTCATTTAAAGCATGAAATGTAGAGAATGTTTTCTCAAGCATCATTTCATCAGTGATTGTTTCTCCACATATTTTCATTGTGGAGCTGATTTTGAACAGTTCATAATTGTATGTACTCACAGATTTGAAGTCTTGCAATCTAAGATGCGTCCATTCGTATCGAGCTTTAGGAAGGATAATCGTCCTTTGATGATCAAACCTCTCTTTGAGGTTGATCCACAATTCATATGGATCTTTGACGGTGAGATACTCATTTTTTAGATCACCATGAAGATGGTGACGAAGGAAAATCAGTGCCTTTGCGCGATCCTGCGAGGATGCGTTGTTTCCTTTTTCTATAGTCTCTCCCAGACCCCTTGAGATCAGATGGATCTCGGCATCAACAATCCATGACATATAGTTTTTGCCAGATATGTCAAGTACAACGAATTCAAGTTTGGTGATATTTGCCATTTGCGCAACTCTGCACAAGGGAAAAAGTTTTATCAATGTCTATAAAGACTTATGTTTTTGCTTCAGGGATAAAAACATATATCACCGAAATCATAAATTGCTCTGCAAGAGCATGTAATATTCTTTAGGAATATTTAATTGTGTTACTTCTGGAGCAACAAATGAATTGCTCTTTAAGAGCTTGTGATATTCTTCAGGAATATCAATTGTGCTACTTCTGGAGCAACAAAAAGTTAAATAATATTATTTAGGAATATTAGGGTATTGAACTACTTCAGGGGCAACAATAATAACAATATAATAAGAGGAATCAATCCGAAAATTAAATCATAGCTTCCGTGGATATTGTCCGCCAACAATATCCAATTCAATATTTTATTACACATAGAAGTTGACCACGTAAGTTTAAAAAAAATGAAGTCATATCTCAATTTGTAAAGATTGGTTACGTGGGGGTAGAATAATCAATAGGTGTAATAATAATTACAGAAGAATCGAAAGTTATACCTTTCGTGGTTATCGTCTCGTTTTTTGAGAAGAGTCTTTCGTGTTGATAACGTGTTATAAACTATATGGAATGAGAGAATAATAGAGAAGACAGAAAATAGATGATGTTATTATGAGGGTGAAAACCTCTATTTATAGAGTACAAGATATGCTGCTAGGGTTTATCTAGTAAATTTTATTTACAACAATAAGTAAATTATAGGAGTATTATCGAGGAGTGTATCTGATGATTTGACTAATCATAACTACTTTTCATGGATGCAATAAATATTTGTTTTACGAGGGACATTGGAAGCAGATGAAATAAGTTTTCAATAAATGGCGACTAAAATAAATTTTGGCTCTAAAATTAATCTTGTAATTAAGGGGTGCCACCAGCCTGTTTACGGATCTCAAATCTCTCTATGCACGCGAGAAACATGGAATCATTTTACAATTGACTTGAGGACAGCAGTTATTTCGGTATTATAAATCTGACCACGAAAGAAGCCTGTATTCTACTAAACTCCGAAATTCGACTATTTTTATACATTTAACGTCAACGTTTTTCATCCAATTACTTCATTACTGACGTGATACGACAGAAAATAAATTAAAAATTTCTGACCGCAATATTTTAAAATCTGGTTCCCGACCCCACAAAGAATATAGAAAAAAATTAAAGTAAATAAGATTCCCTCATTTCTCACTCATCTACCTTAACACTCCAATGTGATTCGTTCCAAAGTGAGGCTGAACATTCAATTCCACCATTAATAATAAATTCAAGTAGGAAAAATAGAATACATACAATTAAAACAGAAAAATGTAAACGACGTGTTTACTTGTACTAATATGACTTATTATTAAAACGTGAAGACGCGGTATTTAAATACAATAAACTCCATCCACCGCACCCTCCCGGCGTTCCTCCTCCTCAATAGTATCAGACATAGTCCTGCCCCTAGTCTCCGGCAAGCACACGACAAAAATCGAACAAACCGCAATGGTAACCCCAAAGACGCCGTAAGACAGGAGGCCGTTCTTTCTCCCGGCCTCCACCAACACCGGGCTGAGGGCGCCGCCGAAGACGAGCGCCTGCCTCACCATCGACACCGCCGAGTTCCTCACGCACGTGGGGAACAACTCCAACGTGTAAATCAACACGATGTCGAACGCCGTGCATGCGCAGAAAAACGACATCAGTTCCAGCACGATCTGCATCACCTTCCACCTCACCAACACGCACCCCACGCTGCATATTCCGCTCAATAGGCATAACCCCAAAACCGAACCCTTTCTGTTCAGCCTCCCGATCAGCACGAACGTGAAGAACGAAGCCGGGAATTCAGATAGCGCGTTCAGCGTGACGCTTAGGTATAGATCGAAGGAAAGGCTCCCGAGGCCCAATGGCATGCCGTAGTATATCATTCCGATTCCGAATCCCACCGCCATCATCGATACCAGCCGCCGGCATGACCACCTTTTCTTCAGTAGGATTTTCGCGGCTGAGAAAATATCGGTCTCTTGCGGCCTATCTTCCCAGTCGCCGCACATTTCGAAGAAGCTCTGTGTTAGGCTGCTGTGGACCACCGGCACCGCCATGCTTCTTAGTGTTTCTACAAATTCTTCTCTTCTACCCTTGATGAACAACCACCTCGGAGACTCGCTGACTAGATATAGCAGCGATAGTGAGTAAACAACTGAAGGAACACAAGTCCATAGATACATAAACCTCCACGAAGAATCACGGTTGCAGTATCCAATCACTGGTAGAGACAGAAACCCCAGAGTGAAACATATGAATCCGATGATTCCAATATTTTCCCTCAATTTCTTCCCAACCAGCTCAGTTGAAAGAACGAGAGCACACGTCCCAATGGTGGCGCGACAGAAGCCGCTCACGAATCGGAGCAGGGTGTACATCCATATACCGGTTGAAAACGCCGTGAGCACTCCGGTGAGGGACATCAGCAGAGTCGATAGAACCAGCAAGTTCTTCCGGCCGAGCGACGAGTCTGCCAGCGTGGCGAGCGCGAAGCCGCCGACAAGGCAGCCAAAGAAAAAGGACGAGGCGGGGAGGCCTTTGATGATGGAGCCGGCGCACTGGAGGGACCACTCCGAAATAATGGATGTGTTCGGCGGCGAGTCCCACGTCCACGCGCCGGCGGGGAGGTGGCAGAGGTCGCTACACGATGAAGATGATTGATTGCAGCTCCATTTGGGTTCGGCGTCCGTGAAGACGGTGATGAAAGTTTGCTGTGCGTCGAAGAACCACGCGAAAGATACGAGGGTGGCTTGGAATATGTGTTTCCACCCGAAGTCGCCGATGCAGTGCTCGATCGCGTCGTCAAGGGAGGCCACGCGGTGGTGCTTCGATTCCGCCTCCGCCTTGCTGCCGGTACTGTGTTGGAGGAGTGGCTTCGGATCTGTCATATTTCTTTGACTGTTCAAGTTTGTTTCTATGCTTAAAAAGAGAGTATATAAGGAAGATTCGAATGTTGTGAACGCATGTAATTCGTTCCGCCTTGTTTCCAATGGGCACGAATGTTAATAAAATGATAATGTGTGGTGTATATTATTTGACTTTTGGATAATTAAATTTTGTCCACATATTCTTGTCTTTTTTAGAAACAAGACGCTTCCAATAAGACACTCAAAATGGAAAACAAGACGCTTCCCATGGGACGGAGGGACTATGGAAAATATAATTAATTAGTTATGTTCTCTTGGCCTGGCATTATTGTATATATGTTTTGGATCACATCTCTCGTTTCAATTTTATAGTTGAATGATAGTCTCATAACAATAAATATTTAGATGTTCATAATATACATACTATAAACACTTAAGTATTTACGATTATGGGATGACATTGAGACGGAAAATCTAGGACATGTGATTTCTTCTCCCATATGTTTGTCTTGTATTTCATCTGTTCAATTAAAATAGTCCAATCTCAACACGGTTTTTAAGTAGAACAGTTGATGTGTGTATAATTTTGTAAATTATGACCCTATAAAAAATGTTTATAATAATTTGTTAAAAAAATCTGATCAATTTTAATGGGATAGTCCGAAAACTTCACTGTTTAAGGGGCCGTTTGGTAAGAATTCGGGTATGACAATGGGAATGAGTATGATAGTTGGATGATTGGTATGAGTATGACTGATTCCTTTAATAGTGTTTGACATTTACTAATGAATGGGTATGATAACCAAATATGATGTTTGGTTGTACTTAGACCTCAATGAGAATGTATAATCTTATGAATATTTTAATATTTTAAATAATAATAATCTGATTTTTTTATTTTGTGAAATTTAATACAAATATATTTTAATAAAAAATGCAATATCTCTTATTTGAATATTTATAAAAAATAAATAAATATTTTTAAAAATAATTATAAAGTTACGTTTTTATAAAGTTATTTATTTCAAACATAAGTGTATATATTTTTTTATAAAAAATATTTTTATATTCATGCTAAAATATTTCTAACTAATGATACTTGTTATTTATAAAATTTAAAATATATATTTATATCACTATTCTTATTAAATAATATTATAAAAATAAATTTTGATTTTAAAAAATATTACATAAAGTATAATTTTGATACCCATATGGGTATCAAAATTCATACCCACCAATCACTTGGGTATCAAAAAATCCATACCCACATGGGTTTGATACCCATAGTAGGGTACCGATACCCACGTACCAAACACGATATATGAATATCAAATCCGGGTGATTTCCATAGTAGGGCATAATACCCATGAACCAAACACCCCTAAATTTTACTAATGCTGTAATGTGTGAATGTCACGATTAATTTAATGTAGTTTTGTATCTCTTATAAAAATATATTATGTATTAAGTCTTTCAAAATTAATATGATTCTTTATTCTAAAATAATAAAGTTTTTCCAAATCCAAGTTTGTTGAACTACCGTTGTATATATTTAAATGCTACACGATTGTCCAATTGCAGAAATACTATAAGTAGCTTCCATTGGGTGATATAATGATTAAGTTGTTTAATTTATGGTCGAAAATTATGAGTTTAAAATCTACTAAAATTCTTGTGTGTGAATTTACTATGTGCACTCCAAAATATTAGTTATGGATTCATTGTTATAAAAAACCACCTAACTATAAATAAAATAAAATAAATAAATAAGTAGCAAAAATTAAGATTTTTAAATTAATGAGGGAAAGAGAGTGAAGTGCCCTAGAATGTTACGGCTCTAGTGATGAGAATTAAAGTTTATATTAGATAATATTCTCTGTCGACAGATCATTTATGGGAATTGACAAGTTGGTTACATTTTAGAATTATTAGTAGGACTGTTTCACATACTCAAAAGTGCACAAAGCAATCACAAACTTTATAGTCATCCATTAATTTAGTCTTTTATAACGGCCACTTATTAAAGTTGTTTAACAATTTCTCATCCATATGAGTCTCATCAGACATGCCAAATGAATTTAGAAAATATTAGTAGAATTTTGGTACATACAGTATTTCAATCGTTAGACTTACACCATCTACCAAATATAAAAAACAAACAACCAGAATACATTATACTATTGATTGAGATCACCTAAAGATTATGATGATTGTGTTGTGGTTAAAGATGAATTCCACTGAATATGTAGTTACAATATATTCTTTCTATCTCGTTATTGTTGGTCTAATTTTCTTTTTGAACAATCCCATTATTATTGGTATATTTGAAAATAGAAAAAGAATTCAAAGGAAATTAAATAAGTAGACCCTATCACTTCAACATAAAAATCACCCACTTTTTTAGTCTGCGCTGTCGAAAGGAACTAGACCAATTATAACACAAATGAGTATAAAAGTAGTTTGAAACCCCATGGTAGACGTTTGAAGAAGATGGGCACGGATTCTTCGTATAATTATAATGTTATTGATTGTGCAGGTGCAGTGGGTTCTGGAAAGCGAGTGCACCAATTTTGGAAAGTTGAAACTTTAATTATATTGTCTTTAATGCAATCAGTACAACTCAGAAAGAAGGGAATGGGTTATCCTTATTATGTCGAGATTTCAAAGTGTATAGAGTGAGTAATAGAGATATTGGTAGTAATATTCAAATTTGTAATGTTTCATTATGAGATGTATACCATATTGTTTGATTTAGTGAAAGTCGGGCGGTGGCGATGGCAGGAGGCACAGTGTGATGATGGGCGGAGGTGGTGGAGGCATTTTGTGCGCGCGTGTAACTGACAGACTAAATTGTTTGATGTTAAATGTGGGACGATGTAATGTTTTAAATTCAAAATTAACGATAGAATAGTAAAAATTCTATCAGTAAATAGTGGTGGAACATTCCCCTTTTTAAAGCTAAACAATTAAAATTATGCCGCTAATTCGTCAGTAAATAACGACGATATATATATATATATATATGTTCCCATGAGAACAACCCTTATATGAGAATTAAGAACCACTCCAAACCGTCCCCTTGGGATGGCATAGCGGTGAAGATGGGTGGCCTGGGACCGATAGGTCATGGGTTCAATTCACACTGGACACGCGATGTGTGAGTCTGTCACCCTGTCACATTAAGGGTGATTTAACTCTTCTGTGTGGTTTGCAGGCTATTCCCACTGGACACGTTATGTGTGAGCCTGTCACCCTGTCACATTAAGGGTGGTTTAACTCTTCTGTGTGGTTTGCAGGCTATTGCACGTCACATTAAGGGTGGTTTAACTCTTCTGTGTGGTTTGCAGGCTATTGCACATGTGCGAAGGGTGGTTTAACTCTTCTGTCTCTTCTGTGTGGTTTGCAGGCTATTGCACATGAACATTAAGGGTGGTTTAACTCTTCTGTGTGGTTTGCAGGCTATTGCACATGAGCGAGGTTTACCCTGTTGTGCGCACCAAAGGTAGCGGCTGCGGGTTCCTCGTCAACAAAAAAAAAAAGAACCACTCCAAACCGAAGATCTCATAAAAATGGATGGTCAGATCTCTACATTAATTTATAAATACTTAATTTTCTTTAATTGTATAAGGGTGATTATGTAAAAACTCATTATTGCTATATAATTACACGTACAGGTTAGGAAATATTGACTCTAATTGAAAGTAACGTTTGTCAAAATTATTGCAGTATATTAATTAACCATTTAAATAAGTTACCATTATTACGTATTGAGAATTTCTTTTCATTATAAAAAAATGTACCACATCAAACAAATTATGAAATATTGAAAGGACAGAATATTTATAATTAAATATGCATGCATCTTTAGGTATTCAACATTTTTTTAAATCTATTTATTCATTTATTTTATTGCATTAGCAATAATTTATTGATGCATATATATTTACTGTTTGATGTAAATAATTATAAAGTAATCAAAATTTATGATGATGAATCCAAAACTATAGCTATAATATTTAAAATGCATAAATTCGGATATTTTGATGCACTAATATGTACTGTTTGATTCATATAGACAAGCAACTTGAATATACAACTTTTAGGTTTTAATCACTTATTTTGTTGATGCATGTTTATAATGTTTGATGCATAGTTATACAATATTTGATGCATATGTTTTTTCAAAGTACTGCTGCAAACAAAATTGTTACATGTGGTGTGCATAAATTTAGAATTTCTTATGCATTAATATATAGTGTTTTATGCATAGCAAATTAGCTTGCATACAATGCGTTAAGGAATCTATGCATAAAATGATTAATATTAATGCATAACTAAATGTATGTTTAAATACATCAATGATTAAATTATGTATTAAAAACATGGCATCAAAGACTGCATATTGAATGACACTTTTTACAAATGCATCACTATATAAGAATTAGGAACCAATTTAGTCCATAGATTTCATATTAATGCACGATTAGATTAATAGATTAACATATTTATATATTTTTATAGTAGGAAAAGGGTTGTAAAACAATATACTTTCTAAATCTTTTATTTATGAACGATTTATAGGGATCTTATCTAAACTACTACCAAATCATTAATTAAATTAAAAATCAATCTTAAACCCATTCAAATGCATTACATTTTATTATTTTTATACTCAATTTTAAATAGATTCAAATGCATTATAATCAAATTTAAATCGATCCAACTTTGATTATTCATAGTCTTAGATTATATTACATTCTTATATGCATAGTTTCGTTTCTGAAGCTGCATGCATATCAAAATTCTGATGCATTATTATATAATATTTTGTGTATATAAAATGCATTAAATTAGAATTATGATGCATTAAAATATAGTTTTGATGCATATACAATTTCCTTGTATATGTTTTAAGTTTCTTAGTCTCTAAAATAAAAAATAAATTATGTAATTATTAATTATATGCATTATACATAATAATTCAATGCATCCAAAAAAAATCCGATGCATTAGTATATATGTTTGATGCATCAAACATGCATTAATATCAGAGTGAGATGCATTAAAATATAACGTTTAATGCATTTATAATCTTTGCAAAATTATTATTTTTGGATTCTAAAATAAAAATAAATCAAAATTTCAATTATTAAAATAATATGCATTCTATGTAATAATAATTTATAAAAAAAAAAAGAAAAAAAAAGATTGCACAAAGAATTGTTTATTGTAATGAATTTATCTTCTAAATTGATTTTCATTTATACGTAATCATGAAAAACTCAATATGAATTGTGTGCAACAAAAAAATATATTTAATAAAATTAAATGAATGAACGGTTTTGAATATAGAAAATCAAATTTCAAATTAATTGACATAAATATCGGATCATGCAAGATGAATTATGGAAAATTTAAAGAATAAAATTTTCCGTAATGCATATGATGCATATTCTTCACAAATTTAAAAATTTTAAAAAATTTCCGTAAGATTTAGTATTTATTTATCCTTAACAAATTTAAAAAATTTAATTTATGGTGATTGATTATATATGGAAATAAATAATCATTATAGAAACAACTATATCAAAAGAAAGATAAGATCTTCACATATTAATGATATGTATTCTAAATTACAAGAATAACCTTTTTTCCATTTTTTCATTAAGTATAATGAATTAAATGAAGTCTTAATAACAACCATAGATTTATTTATATATACGATTCAGATTAGAATTTTTTAAATTAGAAAACATTTATTATCATTAAGGGTATACTTGTCCTTTTAACATTTATTTTATTTTATTATTTTATATTATGAATCTTATATCCTTTCTTTCTTAACTATAAGAATACGCCTTCGTATTTCTCACCATTATTATTCTTCAAATTACTGTTTATGCATTTCATTTAACTTTATTTTGATTGTTTTATTTTATTTTAATAATTAATTAATTAAACCACCCATACGTGATTTTTCACATTTTTTTCCATTTTTTTTCTTCAGCTTAATTTGAATAATTAACGAAAGTCCGTACAATTATTAATCTATAATTTTCAATCAAAGTGCACATAATTCTCAAAAGTGCATACAATTTTTAATCAAAGTGCATAAATTTTTTAATCAAAGTGCATCCAGTTTTTAATCAAGGTGCATATATTTTTTTTAAATTAAAATGAAAAATCAGAACTTGAATATGAGCACATAAACAAAAACTACAATCGAGTTTCAGTTTCTCCCCATTTCAAAGCCTTCGTGCATAAATATTTTTAATCAAAGTGCATCAACCTTTTAACCAGAGTGCATACAAATTAATGCGAACTAAATCTGCAATTGAAGTGCATAAATCTTTTAATCAAAGTGCATACAATCATCAATAAAAAATGCATAAACCTTTTAATCAAAGTGAATCCAATGCTCAGAGTTCTAAATTTTTTTTAAAAAAACTATAGAAATTAATTTAGCATTCAAAAAAATTTGATCTATGCATATCAAAGTTCTAAGATAAAAAAAAAAACACGACATAAATTAATTTAGCACTGCAAATTTTTTTATCTCTGCGGATCTAGCCTGCGCATTGCGGCCCGGGAAGGAAGGCATGGCGACATTAATGGAGGCGGCAAATCTGCAAATCGGAGAAGGACGTCGGCAATAGATTTGCTCGGATTACTACATACTATGGATAGGAGGACGACAGTGGCAGATCTGTCCGAATCTCTACGGATCTGCAGACCAGAGCTCACAACGGAGGACATATCTGTAGATTGGAGGACAGATCTCTGCAGATCAAAGGAAAGAAGAGAAGGCGACCGAGAGATGGAAGAGAGAGTAAGAGAATGTTGCTGCAAACACAAAACCTTCTTTGAACTTGAAATATGAGATTCGATTTCGATATTCAGATCTGGAGTTCATGACCGTGAGAGAGAGGATATGTGAGATATAGAAGAAATAGAAGAGAGATTAAGAGAACGCTCTTCTTCGATTCAGATATGGAGCTCAACCGTGAGAGACGAGATAGTTTTAAACTGAGAGAGAGTGGATAAAGAGAGACGAGGGAGAGAACGAGAGAGATGATGAATTGATTTGTGAGAGGGAGTTGATAGAGAGAGACGAGAGGGGGATTGATTTGTGAGATAGTAGATAGAAGAGAAGAGAGAGGAGATTTTATTTGATTTCAATACTTTATTTGACTATCATATCCTTTATCCTTTATTTTATCAAAATCCTAACATTTATCCTGGCCATTGATTCACAATATTGGATGGATAAGATTTTTTCCTAGTTCCTTCAATAAGGGGATTTTCCTTATTGAACTATATATATATATATATATACACACACACACCTGAGTCCAAATTTTAACTCAAACGCGAAAATCAGACTTATGCTGAAGTTGTTTGCTGAAAAATTCAGCTCGCCAAGTAAGCTTTCTGATCGCGTGATAGACGATTCAGTACAAGAAATTGTGCGGAATAGTGTGGGCCTATTTTAGTTGTCTCTTTTGAAAAACGTTTGTTGCTTAAAACAATTTCAGTTTATGCTTGTGCGTGTGTTAGACATTTCTACTGAAAATCCAGACTTGTGATTTTTCAAAGCATTTTGAATGCAAGATGAACAATAAGTAACAAAACAATAAAATGACATATAATTTTTAAAGTGGTTCTGATACGCAATAGCCTACGTTCGCTGTCCTAATTACCAGGTGGTCTTGAATAGATTATACTGAGCAAGTCTCATTTTATCCATGCACTGAACAAATCACTAGTTATAGTCTTAGTGACTTTACAGGTGTTCAAACACGAGGCTTGATATTGTTTTCTCCAAATAGGAAGGAGTTCTTACAATAAGAACAGTTCGAAAATGAACTCCTTCGGTTTCTAAGCTATTGACTTGGATTTTTGGCGTTTGGCAACAGGGGCAACCTCGTATGTAGACCGCAACAAAAGCTATCCCGGGTCTGAGTCGTGGGAGGTTCCTGCAGCCGCCGAGCTAGGAGGGAGGGAGCTGATAGGTTGATCAGCTGAGGATTGAGCTCCCTCCTCCTATTGAGTACCCTCAGCAGGCTTTTCAGGGCCTGCATCACTAGGTGGGTCCTGATCATCGGGATCAGAATCCTCGGTAGGGACAGTTGCTGATGGATTCCCATCCTCAAGCAGCGCCAGCATTGCCGCCCTGAGATCTTCGAGTGAGCATACGTCAGTAGGCTCTGAGTAGCCTATCTATGTCGTATCTGAAGCTCCTCGGAGTTCAGTAGTTCGCAGGACTTGAATTGGATCAGACGCTCGAGAGTGATCCAGTCCTGGAACCTGAACATCATCTGAAGTCTCGCCCTGAAGGCTAAGTTCACCAAGTCAGAGTGACTTGTGATTTTTGGAATTGACTCAGAGATCTCTCGGGTTGCTCTATCCTGAAGCATATCAACCTCATACCCAAGAGTCTCGACTTCAATGCTCGTCTCCATCTCATCTACGTCGATGGGAGACTCTGGCTTCTGAGCGGAGGGAAGACTGCTGATTGGGGGTACATCCAGTGGAGACCTGGATGTTGGAGTTGTAATTTCAGGAGCAGTCCCCTGTTCTGCTGAAGCCTCTTTTTCAACTGAAGATGTTGCCTTCTCCTCTGACACAACCTTTCCTACTGAGACGGTCTTCTCAGCAGAATCCGAAACATCTCTTAGTCTGAAAGGGGCTACTACCACTGTCATCTCAGAAGCATTCTTCTGCTTCTTTTGAGGGGGTAGCACCCTTCTTAACAGGAGTAGGGGCCTTCCTCTTCCCCTTCCCTTCTTCAGCAGCACCAGCGCCTATCTGTTGTAGCATTTGCGCGGCTATGAAACCTTATCTTCTTGGGATTGAAGTAGGCCTTGTCAGCATATGTTATATTATCATCTCCACAAAAGTCTTCAATAATTGCTGACTGCTTCATCCCGTAAAGTAACTTGCCCTTGGCACTCAAACGATAAGTCGATCTATCAAATTTAGCTGACTGCGTCTGGAATTCTTTCAAAAGAATTCAGTCCAATTGATATTGGCCCGATCATAAATGGCTATCATCATCTGTAGCTTTGGCCTGGACACCTGATCAAACGACCCGGTCTGGCTGGTCAAAATCTGTATAACAACGTACGCCTACTGCGGGAGCATGCAGTTCTTCGGAAATGCTGCTCTGAAGGTGGTCGGCTCCCCACAGAATATAGACAAGTACTCTCAAGGAGATCATCCTTGTAACCTGCAAGACTCATGCCGCTGGTGGGCAACTGGAAACTCCTCTCTAAAGCTTGCCTTACAGACATCCGTCTGACTTCTGGATCTACTTTCTAAGGGTCAGAAACGAGATGCACAGTGAAAGCTTCAAGTAAATATCCGTCTAAGTCCTTCATATTGAGGTAGAACTATGAAATCTGTCGAGGGAGGAAGTACACTGGCTTCTTCGACAGGAACCGCTCCAGCCCCGATACTGTGAGAGCATCAAATATATCATCCAGCATCGCAAGACCGCTGGAGTTGAATTCCATGATGGGTTCGCACCAAACCCGATCCTTCTTGAGGATCTCCACTATGTTTACCGGCACGATCACACTGATGTTTGCCATGTCTTAATCTGCAAAAACACGTGTTAGTACTTGATAATAAGATAAGTCAGTACGAGTACTATAGAACGTAACATTTACCGTAGAAATCTCAGAAAATATGCAAATAGAGAAGCAAGAAGGTTGAAAGATTTTAGGGTTTTCAAAGAATTAAAGGTTTATGCAGAGCGAAAATGGCGGTATAAAGATAGATACGTCGATATATATGACTTGAAGATGGAACGTTTGATGATCGACGGTTAGGGTTTAATCCCGCTTTTATTGGTGGACGGTCAAGATGTAATATTATAATAAGTAATGAGTAAACATGCCGCCTAAGTCAAATCCAGTTGTAAATAGCCTATAGGAGTAAGTTGATATGACGTGCATTTAATGCAAAGCAAAGTTCAACATATATAGCATAGAATGTCGTGTATTTAATGAAATCGTGTATAATAAATGACATTCGCTAAGGCATTGAATACGATGTTGAATAAATATAATAACAACATTAATTACTAGGTTGACTACTGAAATAGATACGCAAACTTGTCAGCTGAACATTGTAGTCAGTTGATACCACGTGTAGTTGGTTTCTGAATCTTTGTGTACTGAATGAGTTCAGTACTGAGAATAGGCATTCCCCCTTTGCTGAATGCTTATCTCTCCTGAATCCACTTATTGACTTGAGTCAGTAGGGTCCAGCAGACCTAGCTCTACTGAAAGTTCTCGGAATCTGGCTTTAGCTAGAGGTTAGGTCAGTATGTCAACCCTTTGACGATCAATATGGATCTTTTCCATTCTGATATCCTTCTTTTCGACATGGTCATGAATGAAGTGGTGTCTGATGTCCACGTGCTTGCATCTAGTATGAAAAATAGGATTCTGAGTGATTGCAATGGCACTGGAGATGTCACAAAAGATCGGCACTTCATTCTGAATGACGTCATAGTCACGTAGCTACTGTCTCAGCCAAAGGATTTGGGCGCAACAACTTCTGGCAACCATGTACTCAGCTTCAGTAGTTGATGTCACTACTGAATGTTGTTTCTTGGAGAACCATAAGATGAGTTTACTGCCGAGGAACTGACAAGTTCTTGAAGTTGCTTTTCAGTCAATCCTGCAACCTGCGTAGTCAGCATCAGAATAACTAGTTAGTTCAATATTATCATCTACTGGATACCATAAACCCATGTCAGGTGTTCCTCTGAGATAGCGGAGAATCTTCTTTGCTGAGTCCATTTGGCTCTGCTTAGGATTCGCCTAAAATCGAACGCAGACACCTACAACATAAGTTATGTCAGGTCTAGTAGCAGTAAGATATAATAGAGAACCAATAATTTCACGAAATTCAGTGTGGTCTACTGATACTCCCTCTTTGTTAAGATCTATTTTCATGTTCGTGTTCATCGGGATCTTGACTGGTTTGCTGGATGGACAACCGAACTTTTTGATGAGGTCTTGAGTGTATTTGCCTTGATTGATGAACGTTCCCTTTTCTGATTATTTGACTTGAAATCCAAGGAAATAGTTCATTTCTCCCATCATTGACATCTCGAATTTGTCCTTCATCATTTTCTCGAATTGCTGGCACATGATGACATTCTTTGAACCGAAGATAATGTCTTCTACGTAGATCTGCACAAGTAAGATACGTAGATCTGCACAAGTAAGATATCGTCGCCTAGACAAATGTTGAATAGAGTGTGATCTACGGTGCCCTTCTAAAAACCTTTTTGAAGAAGAAACTCAGACCGGGTATCGTACCAAGCCTTGGGTGCTTGTTTTAACCCGTACAGAGCCTTTCTGAGTCTATATACCTGATGTCCCTGCTGAAAGCCGGGAGGCTGTTCTACATAGACTTCTTCTTTCAGTACGCCATTCAGGAACGCTGACTTCACATCCATTTGATATACTTTAAAGCGTTGATGTGTTGCGTAGGCAAGGAATAGCCTGATTGCCTCCAATCTTGCAACTGGAGCGAACGTTTCATCGAAATCTATCCCTTCGGCTTGACAGTAGCCTTTTGCCACGAGTCTAGCTTTGTTCGTTACTATAACGTTGTTTTCATCGCGCTTGTTCTTGAAGACCCATTTGGTTCCGATCACGTGTTGATGTCGGGGTCTGTCAACAAGCTCCCAGACGTCGTTTTGAGTAAACTGATTCAGCTCCTCTTGCATGGCAGTGATCAGTCAGCATCTTTCAGTGCATCCCCAATTGATTGAGGTTCTTCAGTAGACAAGAAGCAGGAATATAAGGCGCTTTCTCCCTGAACAAATCTGGATCTTTTCTTGACAGTTGCTGAAGGATCTCCAATAATAAGGTCTGAAGAGTGAGCATCCAGCCACGATCGACGTCGTCTTGTCTCTTCATCTGAAATTGGTTCAACACAGATAGTTGGTGAATCAGGCATTTCAGTTGTACTATTTTGAGATTGAAGCAATTCAGTGACAAAAGTTGGATCTACTGAGTCACCAAGTTCAGGGGCATTTAGCTCTGGAACATAATTAGTTCCCCCTGAGTTGTTATTCTCAGTAGATGTCTCAGTTACTATGTTGGTTTCTTCATCGACCTGAGTTACTTCTGTTCAAAAGAATCAATCTGTTCAGCTACGTTTGCTGTTGGCTGTGATTTAGTAGCCTTGACTTCATTATCCTCTTCTGAATCATCATCCCAACAAAGCTGGATCTTTTCAATATTATCTTTTAAGCTCAGATCCCGTAGTTGCTTACTGATGTCCTTAGATTCTGAATTTGAGTTTATGCTCCTGTTCTCAGTAGCAAACTCATTAAAAACAACATGAGGGCTTTCTTCCACGCAAAGGGTCCGGTAGTTAAAAACTCTGAAGGCTTTGCTGACCCGGGAGTATTCTAAGAAAACTCCCTGGTCTGACTTGCTATCAAAAGTCTTTAACTAATCCTTTCCATTATTGTGGACAAAGCACAAACACCCAAAAATATGGAAATGAGATATGAGAGGCTTCCTGCGTTCCATAGTTCACATGGTGTCTTTTGATGTTGCTTTGTTAGTAAAGATCTGTTCTGAGTGTAACAAGCAGTATCAGTAGCTTCTGCCCGGAATTTTGATGGGAGTCCTGAATCTGCGATTAGGGTTCTTGCTGCTTCTTTGAGTGTTATGTTTTTCCTCTCAGTAATCCCATTTTGTTGAGGCGTGAGTGCAACAGACGTCTCATGCTCTATTCCTTCAGTATCACAGAACTCTTTAACCATCGCATTCAGGAACTCTGTTCCTCTGTCTGAACGAATCTTTTTGATTTCGGTGTTCTTCTCGACACTGAGCCTTTTCAGAAGCGTAGGCAACTCTGTTTTGACGTCAGACTTATTGGCAATAAATATGATCCATGTGTAGCGCGAGTAGTCATCAATGACCACTAATGCATACTTTTCGCCTCTGATCGTCACAGGAGAGACTGGTCCGAACAAGTCCATGTGGAGGAGCTGAAGGATTCCATCAGTGGAAGGTGATGGAATTGGTGGATTTTGTTTCTTTGTTTGCTTTCCCTTCAAGAATGCCTCACACTGAGTGTCTTTGCTGAACACTTCATTCGGCAGTCCTCTCACTAGAGTGTTTCTAGCAAGCTTGTTTAGTGTCTTGAAGTTGAGATAGCTGAGTCTTCTGTGCCTGAGCCACCCCATTCTGTTGTCATTCTTCGCTAGCAAGCATGCTTAAGGTTCTGCTGAATTCCAGTCAGCAATGTATATGTTCTTTTTGTGCGAACCTGATAACACAGTTTTCCCTGTAGATTTATCAATAACATCACAGAAACCAGTGTCAAAAATCACTTTATTCGAGTTATCACAAAATTGACTAACAAAGAGAAGATTATATTGAAGTCCTTCAACATATGATACTCTTGGAACTGTGGTGGTTCCAATGCTGAGTGTTTCGTATTCCATAGTATAGCCTTTTGCGTTGTCTCCATACTCGATTCGGGGTCCTTCTTCGATAATATAATCCTTCAATAGACTCCTCTGGTACATCATGTATCTTGAGCATCCGTTGTCCATGTACCATGGGTCCCTGTGCACCTGCAAAACATAATTATATTCAGGTACCCTTTATTTTTGATTTTTGGTCCTTAAGCGTTAGTTTTGGAAACCCAAATCTGTCTAACGACCCTGGTGGTCTCAGACAGTTTATTTCCACTTTTGTCAATATATTTCACCGTTGGGCTAGGTGAAATTGACTTCTGAGGCTTCACGGGTTCAGGAGTCCTGATCTTCTGAGTTGGTGGACTACTGACTTTAGCCTTATGAACGGCCTTTTTCTTCTTCTTCTGACCTTTGGGACCCCTTCTGACAATAGGATCATAATGATATGACCCATACTGAGCTAGATGTGTCAGTTGTGGCGGTCCATACTGATTAGTCCACTTTACTCTGTTGATTCCCCCTTGATTGTACTGGGGTGATTTTGAGCTGAACTTCTGGTCAGATCTCTGATAGATAGGATGAGATGCTTTCATCTTTTGCTTGTTCTTTGCTAAAGGGTTCAGTGGTTCAGCATTGATCGTCTCTCCTTGAATAAATCTATCAGTTAGCCAATTTTCTGAGCGTGTGGAAGCAGATGTGGAGGCTTCGTGGCTGAACCCGAGTCCTTCCTTGCAGTGCTTAGACTTGTT